>JACEFZ010006658.1:85000-432500 GCA_014155875.1 Cepaea nemoralis | reverse complement strand
GCTGCTGCTGCTGCTGCTGCTGCTGCTGCTGCTGCTGCTGCTGCTGCTGCTGCTGCTGCTGCTGCTGCTGCTGCTGCTGCTGCTGCTGCTGCTGCTGCTGCTGCTGCTGCTGCTGCTGCTGCTGCTGCTGCTGCTGCTGCTGCTGCTGCTGCTGCTGCTGCTGCTGCTGCTGCTGCTGCTGCTGCTGCTGCTGCTGCTGCTGCTGCTGCTGCTGCTGCTGCTGCTGCTGCTGCTGCTGCTGCTGCTGCTGCTGCTGCTGCTGCTGCTGCTGCTGCTGCTGCTGCTGCTGCTGCTGCTGCTGCTGCTGCTGCTGCTGCTGCTGCTGCTGCTGCTGCTGCTGCTGCTGCTGCTGCTGCTGCTGCTGCTGCTGCTGCTGCTGCTGCTGCTGCTGCTGCTGCTGCTGCTGCTGCTGCTGCTGCTGCTGCTGCTGCTGCTGCTGCTGCTGCTGCTGCTGCTGCTGCTGCTGCTGCTGCTGCTGCTGCTGCTGCTGCTGCTGCTGCTGCTGCTGCTGCTGCTGCTGCTGCTGCTGCTGCTGCTGCTGCTGCTGCTGCTGCTGCTGCTGCTGCTGCTGCTGCTGCTGCTGCTGCTGCTGCTGCTGCTGCTGCTGCTGCTGCTGCTGCTGCTGCTGCTGCTGCTGCTGCTGCTGCTGCTGCTGCTGCTGCTGCTGCTGCTGCTGCTGCTGCTGCTGCTGCTGCTGCTGCTGCTGCTGCTGCTGCTGCTGCTGCTGCTGCTGCTGCTGCTGCTGCTGCTGCTGCTGCTGCTGCTGCTGCTGCTGCTGCTGCTGCTGCTGCTGCTGCTGCTGCTGCTGCTGCTGCTGCTGCTGCTGCTGCTGCTGCTGCTGCTGCTGCTGCTGCTGCTGCTGCTGCTGCTGCTGCTGCTGCTGCTGCTGCTGCTGCTGCTGCTGCTGCTGCTGCTGCTGCTGCTGCTGCTGCTGCTGCTGCTGCTGCTGCTGCTGCTGCTGCTGCTGCTGCTGCTGCTGCTGCTGCTGCTGCTGCTGCTGCTGCTGCTGCTGCTGCTGCTGCTGCTGCTGCTGCTGCTGCTGCTGCTGCTGCTGCTGCTGCTGCTGCTGCTGCTGCTGCTGCTGCTGCTGCTGCTGCTGCTGCTGCTGCTGCTGCTGCTGCTGCTGCTGCTGCTGCTGCTGCTGCTGCTGCTGCTGCTGCTGCTGCTGCTGCTGCTGCTGCTGCTGCTGCTGCTGCTGCTGCTGCTGCTGCTGCTGCTGCTGCTGCTGCTGCTGCTGCTGCTGCTGCTGCTGCTGCTGCTGCTGCTGCTGCTGCTGCTGCTGCTGCTGCTGCTGCTGCTGCTGCTGCTGCTGCTGCTGCTGCTGCTGCTGCTGCTGCTGCTGCTGCTGCTGCTGCTGCTCTGCTGCTGCTGCTGCTGCTGCTGCTGCTGCTGCTGCTGCTGCTGCTGCTGCTGCTGCTGCTGCTGCTGCTGCTGCTGCTGCTGCTGCTGCTGCTGCTGCTGCTGCTGCTGCTGCTGCTGCTGCTGCTGCTGCTGCTGCTGCTGCTGCTGCTGCTGCTGCTGCTGCTGCTGCTGCTGCTGCTGCTGCTGCTGCTGCTGCTGCTGCTGCTGCTGCTGCTGCTGCTGCTGCTGCTGCTGCTGCTGCTGCTGCTGCTGCTGCTGCTGCTGCTGCTGCTGCTGCTGCTGCTGCTGCTGCTGCTGCTGCTGCTGCTGCTGCTGCTGCTGCTGCTGCTGCTGCTGCTGCTGCTGCTGCTGCTGCTGCTGCTGCTGCTGCTGCTGCTGCTGCTGCTGCTGCTGCTGCTGCTGCTGCTGCTGCTGCTGCTGCTGCTGCTGCTGCTGCTGCTGCTGCTGCTGCTGCTGCTGCTGCTGCTGCTGCTGCTGCTGCTGCTGCTGCTGCTGCTGCTGCTGCTGCTGCTGCTGCTGCTGCTGCTGCTGCTGCTGCTGCTGCTGCTGCTGCTGCTGCTGCTGCTGCTGCTGCTGCTGCTGCTGCTGCTGCTGCTGCTGCTGCTGCTGCTGCTGCTGCTGCTGCTGCTGCTGCTGCTGCTGCTGCTGCTGCTGCTGCTGCTGCTGCTGCTGCTGCTGCTGCTGCTGCTGCTGCTGCTGCTGCTGCTGGCTGCTGCTGCTGCTGCTGCTGCTGCTGCTGCTGCTGCTGCTGCTGCTGCTGCTGCTGCTGCTCTGCTGCTGCTGCTGCTGCTGCTGCTGCTGCTGCTGCTGCTGCTGCTGCTGCTGCTGCTGCTGCTGCTGCTGCTGCTGCTGCTGCTGCTCGCTGCTGCCGCGGCTGCTGCGGCTCCTGCTGTAGCTGCTGCTGCCTGCTGTCCCCGGCTTCCTTGTCCAGCGACAAGAATGAGGATGTACAGTCTGTCTTGTGGGCGTATGTGATATCTCTAATAAAGTGTGTATGTTTGGTGTATGTTTGTGTGTTGAATATTGCACTGTTGGTCTGGGTGTATGAGTGAATTCATGAGCGGGTTTATTTTGTGTGTAAGTGTGTACTGTTAATGTATACAAAAATGAGGTCTGCAATGTGTTGTACATAACCTGTATGTTGGTGTAGTGTGTTGTTGAATTTCCGATGTGAGGTTCGTGTATCTGTACTGATATATACTAGTACCGCTTTGTGATCTGTGTATTGCTATGTTTGGTTTATGTGGTTTGTTTGAGCAGAGTGTCTAATTTTGGTAACAAATTGGTTTATGTTTGTAATTTGGTGGTGCAAGTATGTTAACTATGGTGTATGCGTGTATAGTATTCTCTACCTGTATTATGCAAATTTGTCCCTGGTCATCCGTGTGTGTTCTAATAATATCCCACCTGTCTGATGTCTGCAATATAGCTGTACAGGGCTGCTGTTGTGTATGCCTAAAGCATGAGTGTCTGAGATGTAGCTGTGTGGTGATTTGTTATGCGAATGTATCTGAATATATGTTTATTTCATGTAGTAGTACAAAGTCTGGTTTGTGTTTATGTATGAGTGTGATGATGTGTTGTAATTGTGTACATATATCTCATATATTTAATGTAATAATAATAATATCACTAGTCATTGTAATTTTAGTAAACCAATTAAAGGAGATACAATTAGTAGATAAATTCGCACAGCTAATGTAGAAGAAGAAAGAACTCACCGACAAAATCAACGCTAAAACAGAAGGAAAGACAAACATAAAATATTGACGAAACAATCAACTACGACTCCTTAGATGATAAGACTGAAACATAATTGATATCCATGAACACTACTAACACCGACACTGATACCGAAGAAGTTGACCTACTGTTTAAACATCTACAATCAGATCAAGTCTGCATGAAGGCAACAAGAAAGAATAACAACTATATCAACTAGACAACCTCGTTTGTCTCTTATTTCATATTACTGTTAGTTAACGTCAAAATTTGCTTGTTTTGATTACTTTATGACGAGTAACGATATTATTATTATTAGTCTGAACATTTCAGTTTTACGCACAACACAAAAACACTCGTCACACTCATACACAAATACACGCCCGACTTAATTCTCCTACAAGAAACAAACATATGCGAATACACACATAAAAAGCAATCACTACACCAGTGGTTCTCAACTGGTGGGGAATTCCCCCGAAGAGGGGAATTTTAGGATTTCCAAGGGGGCAATGCCGGTCTCTCTGGCTGTGGGGTTACAACACTTTCTCTCTGTAATCCCGTTTATCACGCAGAGTCTCGTAGCGGAGCGAGAGCTGAGGCGGTTCGACCCCCGCTCGTGACTTGCGGGATACTGAGCCGGCCGCTCAGAAAGCAATGGCAAACTACTGAGCGTAATCTTGCCAAGAGATCAACATACAGCTGAAAGATGCTGGTGTTGACAGCTAAGTCCTGTAAAAGGATATGCTAAAAAAAAAAAGGGGGGGGGGGGACAATTAAGACCACAGATTGGCAGACTCAAACAGGCTTAAGGACCACACAAAACTCTGTCGTTCCACTATCTTGAATTATGTGTGATTGTTGCATGCAGTTGTCTGGATCTGTGTGAGTGTATGTATATATATATATATATATGTGTGTGTGTGTGTGTGTGTGTGTGTGTGTGTGTGTGTGTGTGTGTGTGTGTGTGTGTGTGTGTGTGTGTGTGTGTATATATATATATATATATATTGGTTCTTTTTTCATATCCTTTACAAGACATTGCTGTCAACACCAGCATCTTTCAGCTGTATGTTGATTTCTTGGCAAGATTATGCTCAGTACTTTGCCATTGCTTTCTGAGCGGCTGGCTCACATACCCCGTAAGTTACCGATGCGATTCGAACCACTGCTGATTCTCACCGTCATCACGTTACCCACGAGAGTTTACGAGATTACGGAGAAAAGTCATAACCTCTAAGACACGAAGCGGCCATATATATACACACACGCGCTCGCGCGCGCATTTGAGCGCATATATATATATATATATATATATATATATATATATATATATATATATATATATATATAGAGAGAGAGAGAGAGAGAGAGAGAGAGAGAGAGAGAGAGAGAGAGAGAGAGAGAGAGAGAGAGAGAGAGAGAGAGAGAGAGAATAATGCTGGACGGATTGAGTCGGTGGCATGGAGGAATGTCATCAGCAGAGTTGATCCAGATCACCAGAGACTGAGATCTGTGGAAAGTCATGAACGCCTAGGCCAGCCGGCAGGGCACTCGATGATGATATATATATATATATATATATATATATATATATATATATATATATATATATATATATATATATATATATATATATATATATATATAATGTGTGTGTGTGTGTGTGTGTGTGTGTATGTATATATATATATATATATATATATATATATATATATATATATATATATATATATATATATATATATATATATGCGCTGAAACACGCGCGCGCGCGTGTGTGTGTGCGTGTGCTAACATTTTGGAAAAGGTGGAATGACATTCTGAACATATGGTGAATGGGTGCATGGGCCAAAAAAGGTTGAGAACCATTGCACTACACAGTTACAGCTCTCACACTCATGCTTCACCGTATTGACACACCTTACAGGTTCTGGAACCGCCATACTGCAGACTCCAGACACATGGAAAATTACAAGGACGACCAAAGAGACATTACCATCATACACATTAGAAACAGCACACACACATACGCTTTAGTCAACATACATGCCCCAGCAAATTGCAGTTACTAACAAACATTCGTCGAGCACTTAGAAAACCTACATACAGAGGGAGGAATGTTGTTTTAGCAGGTGATTTCAATTGTTGTTTAACTTCTGTCGACATAATAGGCGGGGAAGTGAAACCGCAGCTAAGAAGAGCTGGCCGAGACGACGTGAATAAACTTGATACCTGCAATACATAATCGACACACATAACCTAATATAGCATTAAAGCACAAACACCCAATAGTAAAGAGTTTGACTGTTGATATGTTAATTATGGGATCAGCCCTAATCTTTCGTTTTGTAGTTGCTACAAAGTTGCCACGCTTCAGTCTTCCCTTTTCCAAAACCATTAAACCTGTTATACATGGGGTGTCTGTCAATATTCTGAATTTTTCTGCTTGTTGCTGGGCTCTGCTATCTCTTCTATCCTCCATTGGTTGTAAACAAGTGATCTTTTCTAGTTCATTAATAGGCGTTGTCTTCAGGCTTCCAGTTATGATTCGCATTCCTTGATTTTGGACTCTACTTATTTTGTTAAAGTTTGACTTAGCTGTTGTTGCCCAAGCTGCAATGCCATATTCCAGTACTGGCTTCACCCGTCCAGTATTTACCTTCTTGAGAACTTTCTCATCTGCTCCCCCGTTGTACCAGCAAGCTTTTTCATGATTGCCATTCTTTTCCTTGCTCTTGTTCGATTATTCTCAACCTGTGTCTTCCATGTCAGGCGACGATCAAAGGTGACTCCTAGATAGTTTGGATTTTCTTCATGGCGCAATATTTTTCCATTCAATACCAGCTTAGGTTGCTGAGTTTTATTTGAGAGGGAGAACACTGTGCATGTTGTTTTCTCCTCACTTATCTTCACTAGCCATGATTTTGACCAGTCCTCTAGCGCTAATAAGGTTTGATGTATTCTGCTGTTAGCTGTACTAATATATTCTTCAGATGTCCATATGGCTAGGTCATCTGCAAAGGAGGATGTGTGTACTCTGGCTCGAAAATTTTCTGTGATGTCATTAATATATGCTAGGAATAATGTTGGTGAAAGAACTCCTTGGG
This sequence comes from Cepaea nemoralis, assembly GCA_014155875.1. NCBI lineage: Eukaryota > Metazoa > Mollusca > Gastropoda > Stylommatophora > Helicidae > Cepaea > Cepaea nemoralis. The sequence continues at coordinate 426,306 of JACEFZ010006658.1, read as the reverse complement.
GGACACCTTGCTCCAACAGCATCATTTTGCTGGTTTGTCCTTGTACTTTTGTCCTGGCAGTTCTGTTCTCAAGGTAGTGGCTGATCAATTTATACATTTTCCCACAAACATGCATTTTTTGCAGTTTTACTTTCAGTCCTTCCTTCCATACTTTATCAAATGCTTTTTCTAAATCTATCCAAACCGCTAGTGTGTGTGTTTTCTCTTGGAAGGCATCCTCTATTTCCTGAGCTATATAGGTTATTTGATCTTCAGTGGATCTGTACTTTCTGAATCCTGCTTGGTGTGGTGTTAAGAGTTGGTTTTCTTCCAGATGCCATGTCAGCCTGCCATTGATAATGCGTTCCATTAATTTTCCTACACAGCTAAGTTGACTGATAGGTCGATATCCATTTGGTTCTTCCGGGTCTTTTCCTTTCTTTGGGACTAGTATTAGTATAGCTTCCTTCCATGCCTGTGGGACTATTCCTCTCTTCCAGCTGTAATTTAGGACTGCTAGTAGTTTCTTTTTTGCCTTAGTGCCTAGTCCTATTAGCATTTCATTTGTGATTCCATCCTTTCCTGGTGATTTCTTCTTTTTTAGGGTATTCATTGCCTGTTCCATTTCTTCCATTGTTAGATTTGCCATCATATATTCTGCAGCTGTCTCTGTATTACTATGATGTATCTGTTTGTCTTTGATTGCTTTCAACTGTTCGGTTGTAATATCAATGTGGTTTGCACTGGCATACTGTTCCATTAGTGCATTTGCAGCCTTTTGTCCTGTAAGCAAGGCATTTCCTTATTTAATTGTTATTTGTTTGTTTCTAGGTACTTGATTTTTCAAGGCTTTCACTAGTTTCCATAGTTTGTTTCCATCCCTATCAAAATTCAGGTTTTCTGTTTTTTCCCTCCAACAATCTCTTGTTGTTTGATTTACTGTTGTTTTATATTTTGCTGAGATGGCTTTGAGAGAGATGTTCGCTTCAGTTATTTGTTCTCTCTCTGCTGTCTTCCTGGCATCTTCAACTTTGTCCTCCAAAATGTGTAGTTCTTCAGTCCAGTATGGTTTGTAATTTTTCCTCGCTCCTCTTGCAATAGACTCAGCAGCCTCCTGTATTATTGCTCTGTTTAGACTTTCCCCCATTTGCTTCATGTTGCCATATCGTGTATTTATGTTTTCACAATATTTGTCTGTTAGTATGACAAATCTGTCCCAATCTGCTCGTTTGTAATTCCAGCGGGGCAAAGGCGTTTGCTCCTGTGGAACATACTCCATATGCATTACAAGGTTGAGAAAGAACAATAACATAGAGCTATCCAAAACAACTTTGTGAAAAATTTTACGGACATTAGGCTTCACTCTTAGAAAGTACAAGGGAGGTAGAAATATCCTTTTGCGAGCAACAGCATTCAGGAGCCATGAGAAGCAGATACCTACGTGAAATAAGGTAAATGCGCAAAGAAAATTATGACATAGTGTATTTGGATGAGACGTGGATCCATGCGCACCACACAAGTGAAAAAGAATGGCAATCAGTGGATGGACTGGATGTGCCCAGTAGTAAAGGACAGCGTTTGGTCATAGCCTATGCTGGTAGTACTCATAATGGCTTACTACAGAATGCTGGACTCGTGTTCGTATCAAAGCATACATATAATAGGGATTATCATAATGAGATGAATGGTAATGCATTTAGAGATTGGCTCGAGAATACAGTACTTCCATCCCTTGATAGACCGTCTTGTCTAATCATGGACAATGCATCATATCACAATGTTGTTGCCCAAGAAGACAAAATACCTATGGCATCGAGCACTGAAGAAGCAATAAAGATATGGCTCCGAAGGGAAATTATACCATTTCCAGAAAAATTTTTCAAGTTATAGTTGTTGTCTATTGTAAAACAGGCGCAAAAAAAGCAAGAAATATCACATCGACAAAGTGATAGAAGAGCATGGCCAGAGGTGCTTGAGACTTCCGCCGTACCATTCTCATTTAAACCCTATAGAACTTGTGTGGGCTAAAATTAAAGGACAGGTGGCAACTGACAATACTACATTCAAATTGTCTGACGTCAAGATACTAACCCAGTCCGTGCTATTAAATATTGATATAAGTTACTGGAAAAAATGTGAGGACCATATGTTGAAAGAGGAAGAGGACTATTGGAGAAAGGATGGATTTAATTTTATGCTACCGAGAGCAGTCATCAACCTACTGGAATCGTCCGACACAGATTAAGGTCTGGGCAGATCGCAAACCTTAATCCACGTGCACACTTACTGGGATATTTTGCTCCAACTATTCAGACGAATTGCAGGCCCTAAACATTATAGCATCAGCACAATGTCAATGGCAACAGTTTGTATTCCACAGTGATGAAATTTCAATTCCGCAAGCTCTCAGCGGTGACAAACAACTGGTATTGAAAAGAAAAAAAAATACTAAACACATTGAATACCAACAGAAAAGTAATATTGCGGTGGAAACTGACATAGTGTGGCATTCCAAGAAACGTGAGAACAAACACGTTGTCAAATGAGGGGGCAACACACCAACATACGAGTTAATCTATAAACTTCAATGAAAAGAGGGCCAACAGCTTGGCCGTTAAGAAGAAAGCCCACTACAGAGACACTGACAACTATTTTCATAGTGCAAAACAGGTAATAATCATGTTGCGTCTCTGAACGGTAAACAGCAGAGTAGACAATCTTTCACGAAGTCCCAAAGCGGGTCTGTCACCCATGTGTACGTGTAAACAAATTACACAGACAGCTGAACAGATCCTTAAAAATTGGCACATGATGACTAAATTGCGGTATCATTTCTGGTCACTCCATACGCATATTAACGCACAGCTATTTGGAAGCTTTCACGAACTCAATATAAAAAGCTAAATGCATCCTAGTAACATGACTCCTTGTGTAAAAAAAAAAAAAAAAAAAGTCGCTTTAAAGTATACAGGGTCGAGTTCATTGCACCGGGTTTTATCCTATATGGCTCGATCTCTTTCCGCAGCGCGGAAAGCGTCGCACAAAGCACGAACTCCGTAGCTCTAGCGACGACCCACAGGAGTCTCCGAAAAATTTAACTCGTTAACCGAAGGACGCGGCTCGGAATCGAACCCACAACCTTCGGACCCCGAGTTAAACGGCTTGACCACTCGCTACGAAGACTCCCTACATTATTAACCAGCAGCTGAAGAAACAAGAAGGAAATGAAAAATAAGGTAAGAAATATATTCCTTCTACTTTCCTGTCAATATACACATTATTTACCCCCATGCCTCTGTAAATTCTCACTCTTTACTAATATTACACAATTTCTCGGGAGTCTCCGTGGTGAAGTGATCAAGCCGTCTGACTCGAGCTCCGAAGGCTGTGTGTTCGGTTCCGGGCCGCGTCCTTCATTTCACGAGTGCATTTTTTCGGAGACTGCGAAGGGTTGTCGCTGGTGCTACGGAGTTCGTGCTTTGTGCGATGCTTTCCGCGCTGCGGAAAGAGACTGAGCCATATGGGATAAGAACCTGGTGTAATGCAGTCGATCCTGTCTACTTTTAAACGACTTTTTTTTTTATTGCACCCACTCCCATACGAATCTGGCTACGCCTTGTACTTGTGTCGTTACCCGAAATGACGTGCTTTATTGCAAAGCTTGTTTGTTAGTATGCATTCACTATATTTTCGCCAAAACATCAAAGAAATGTCGCCGCTTTCGATGATTTAAGTTGTCCTTTGGACCTATCAAAGACATATTCCTTGGTTGGGGTAAATATAAGACGGCAGGAAAACTTTCATAATCATGCAACAGACAGTTTTCATAAAAATTGATCGTGAATGACGGCATTCTTTTCTGAACAGACTACAGTAATGTAACATTTTAAGGGTGCTGTTGGGGTGTCTAAAGTGCAAATAGGACAATCATTAAAAAATTTGAAAACCAAATGAAAACCGCGACGGTGCAACGAAGATCTTAGCAGTAAAATAATTCACGCGGAACACGAAACGCATATGCACTGTAGGCAGTTTTCATAAATCACACATCAGTGCAACAAGCCATGACAATGAAAAATTTGCCCCCCAAAAATGTAGTTTTATATTATTTTATTCACGTAACAAATGCTGGTTTTGTATTCTGTCTACGAAATATGTCGATGTTTATGTAATGCATCTGTTAGACAGCCTGGAGCCTTCGCCCCGTGTGTTCGGTAAGTGCCTTCATCCAGCTTTCACACTCATTCAAGAGAATAGATGGCACAGGCAATTTGTTTAGTGTGATTTTCGCAAGGGCGGTGGCATCAATTGCTTTTTCAAATGTGATTAATTCTTGTCAGGGTGGCTGGAGAGAGAGCGCGCACACACACATACACACGCGCTCTCTCTCACACACACACACACAAACACGCGCGCGCGCACACACACTTAAACTAAACACTCACTCAGTGACAAGACACTTTCAATAACACACGCACTTAGTGACACACACACTCACCCACTTACTCTCTCTTCTCTCTCTCTCTCTCTCTCTCTCTCTCTCTCTCTCTCTCTCTCTCTCTCTCTCTCTCTCTCTCTCTCTCTCTCTCTCTCAGCCGAACATACAAACACTACATAATCACACAAATTCACTCACATACACACACTCACGCATTCACACATTCTCACCATCACTCGCAAATACTCACTCACATACACTCACACGTACACACAGTGACACACATACATTTGCTCACACACATACTCACTCACACACACCCATACATAGGTATTGTAGGTGTGACATACAGATATAGCATTTCCCTCGAATTCAAGAAGACATTGTGTGATATACGGATGGGGAAATAGCACTTATGTAAATTGTATTCTATGGAGTAGACTGAAATACTTGAGATGTATCATGTGTGATTTATGGGGGAGATTGGAGCTTTTGGAAGGTATCGGTATGTGATCTATAAAGAAGACTGGAGGTCATGGAAGGAATCGGGGTGTGATCCAAGGGGATAGTGGAGCACTTGGGGGGGGGGGGTAATTATGTATAATCTACGGGGGAGGCTAGAGCACTTGGAAAGTATCGGTGTGTGATCTATGATGGAGATTGGAGCACTTGGGAGGTATCATGTGTGATCTGTGGGGAAGACTGGAGCACTTGGGAAGTTTCATGTGTGTGATCTATGACTGTAGCACTTGGGAGATATCATGTGTGATCTATGGAGCACTTGAGCACTGGACTGGACTGGAGCACTTGGGAGGTTTCATGTGTGTGATCTATGGGGGAGATTGGAACACTTGGGAGGTATCATGTGTGCTCTATGGGGGAGACTGGAGCACTTGGGAGGTATCATGTGTGTGATCTATGGGGGAGATTGGAACACTTGGGAGGTATCATGTGTGTGATCTATGGGGGAGATTGGAACACTTGGGAGGTATCATGTGTGATCTATGGGGGAGATTGGAACACTTGGGAGGTATCATGTGTGTGATCTATGGGGGAGATTGGAACACTTGGGAGGTTTCATGTGTGTGATCTATGGGGGAGATTGGAGCACTTGGGAGGTTTCATGTGTGTGATATATGGTGGAGATTGGAACACTTGGGAGATATCATGTGTGATCTGTGGGGAAGACTGGAGCACTTGGGAGGTTTCATGTGTGTGATCTATGACTGTAGCACTTGGGAGATATCATGTGTGATCTATGAGGTAGACTGGAGCTCTTGGGGGGGGGGGGGGGTACTATGTGTGATCTGTAGAGGAGACTTGAGCAATTGAAAAGTGTAACATTTTTTGCACAGCCCTGATAAATCCTGAAACACAGCAAAGATACAGAGAGACCAAAAAAAAAATAATTGTTGAAGGGTACCCTCAGAGAGAAACATATGTGATTTTTAACTTTAACATTCGTCTACTTCTCCCTTTCACCTTGTGTAAAATTGTCAACGACTGGAATGGTGGACAGGCTGAGAATAGAGGAACATCTGGTGGGATGGCGGAGTGGGCCTATCACCAAAGGATGTTTGTCAAGATCGTTGTCATGAAGAAACACCGCTTGGCAAGAGTAAAGGGTAATAACCGGGAAAATTATTTCCCTTGGTTCAACTTAGCTCCCTTGTTCTACAATTCCAAGAATATCAATAACGCCCACACAGAATGACGTCAAGTTCGTGCGACGAGTACTTTCATTAACATAATCTATGTTAATAAGGTGAACTCAGCAGATGCCGCCCGAAGTTGTATGTTGATGTCCAGTCACTAGAGATGAACTAACGAAGAAGGACATGTTGGCCAGTCGGCTGTTGTTGTTGTGATGCTGTGTATTCGTTACAATTCATGAAGTCTTTTGGTTAGTTGAAAAACATAGTTAACTTAGGAACTAGTGCATCTGAAGTTATAGGGTAATCCTAGGAAGAAAATATGTGATTAGTTATTCGACTTAGGGAGATAATGACTGAACTTTATTCTGGTTCTGTTCATACGATATATGAGAGATGAACTTCACTTCCGTTAGTCATACAGAGTTCCCACGTGTAGTTATGTTTCCCCAGGAACTATCATGCGGCTGTTCTATAATATCACCTGTAGATTTTTATAGATGACACTTTTCTGGAAATCTCTTATACTGTCTTTGTCTCTATATTCAGAGAAGACTATGTTTCTTTATATGTGTGTTAATGTAGGGAGAATTAATGATGAGTTTATATAGATATGTATAGATGTGATGGGAGGTTATTTATACCTTATAAGGGAAAGAGGAGCACTGCCAAGACGGAAAAATAGCACTACCTTGCTGATGTATACCAGATATTCTCGGCGCTAGAACCTTGAAAGAACGAGAATGATTCTCCTCCATAAGGCAGTAATGGGAGAAGACATATCATGTCAAGATAAAGAGGGAGGAACTGCATCAGATGTGGAAGAGATGAGGCCCAACAGGGCCGGGTCGGACTGACCTGCCTTTGTGAAATCATCCCTTCACCCTCTCTCTCTCTCTCTCTCTCTCTCTCTCTCTCTCTCTCTCTCTCTCTCTCTCTCTCTCTCTCTCTCTTCTTCTTCTTCTTCTTCTTCTTCTTCTTCTTCTTCTTCTTCTTCTTCTACTTCTTTGTTGTTGTTGTCGTTATTGTTTGGTGATTGTTGTCTTTTCTTTTTCACTGGTTTCTGTGGGTATGACTATAGTGTTTGGCACATGTTGTCTACAGGGCACCGCGGTTTCTTCATCGGGCTGAAAAGGTCTTTGTTTGGATACAGATGGGGTATTTTTATAAATGATTATGAATGACAGCAGGAAGGTCATAGTCCTCAAGGCAGGAGGAGGATAATGCCTTCCCCATGCGGGAAGAGACGATTCATCATTAATCATCACTGGCCTCTTCATTGTCCGAACATCAACCTCACCTTATAAACGCCACTAGGCCTCTTTTAGTATTACTTCATGTTTTCCCCGTGCCAACACCCGCATGATTCTGAACCCAGTAATTCAATTTGTGACTCTTATTGAACAATGAACATTAGCACCCTTGTGTTGTGAAAACAACAGGCATTTACATGTGCAGTGAAACAATGGACATACATATGAGTATTTGAAATAATGAACACTTATCTGTGTATTTCAAACAATGGAGCTAGGAAGGTGTTAATTCCATTCCTTCTTCAAGACATCTAGACCAGTGGTTCTCAACCTTTATTGGCCCGTGCCCCCCTTCAGCATATTTTCAGAACGGCATCCCCCCCCCCTTTCGTATTTCCTCCCTAAAAATCCCCCCAGCCCTTACACAGTATACGTAACAATGGAAGCTAAATTTAATAATACATACTAAAACAAGTCTAGACGTCTATATAAAACATGATTTGCGAGTCTACTTACGTTATAAAATGAATTTCAGAAGGGTGAGACGTACAGAACCGTAAAGTATGAAGGGAAAAACAATATAATGTAATCGGTTCTTGTATGAACGTGATCTTGAAATAATCTTCATTTCCTCCCCCCCCCCCCCTGGAAACCTAAAATTCCCCTCTAGGGGGGGGGGAATTCCCCACCGTTTGAGAACCACTGATCTAGACAGTTGATTAATTAATTAGATATTATTGACATATCTTTTTTATGGAAATGTTGTTGTCCTTTTTATTATTGTTGAGTATCAGTATGCCAGGTTACATGAACATGCACAATCTTTCCCCTTTCACCAGGTTATCCCAATAGAATGTTGTTTGTTGTAGTTTATAGTTGTTTATTTACTTGGTATTTGGTGTTTGAGGTTTTTTTCATTGGAGTTCTTTTTGATGATATTAGTCAAGAGACAACATTATTATGGAGCCCATGGTGAGCTGGATAATAACACGAATCCTCGGGTTACAAAGAGTGAGTGCTATCCTCTCGAAGGTTCGGTAGATTTCCAGTGCTATATTGGCATCTGTTAGGAAATGTGTCTATACCCATAGAAAGTCTTATTGGACCATTTCAAGTTTCTTATACAGCTGGCTATTAGAATCAGGGAAATTTGTCTATACCCATAGAAAGTCTTATTGGACCATTTCAAGTTTCTTATACAGCTGGCTATTAGAATCAGGGCTGTCATCCCCTATCTCTTTCGTTAATCACCCCACAGGCGGTATCATGTGTGATCTAAGGGGGAGACTGGAGCACTCGAGAGGTATCATGTGTGATCTAAGGGGGAGACTGGAGCACTCGAGAGGTATCATGTGTGATCTAAGGGGGAGACTGGAGCACTCGAGAGGTATCATGTGTGTGATATATGGGGAAGATTGGAGCACTTGGAAGGTATCATGTGTGATCTATGGAGGAGTCTGGAGCACTTAGAAGGTATCAGTGTGTGATTTGTGGGGGATACTGGGGCACTTGGGATGTACCATGTGTGAGCTATGGGGAAGACTGGAGCACTTGATAGGTATCATGTGTGATCTATGGGTGAAATTGGAGCACTTGGAAAGTATCGGTGTGTGATCTATAGGTGAGACTGAATCGCTTGGGAGGTTTCATGTGTAATCTATGGGGGACACTGAAGCGCATAGGAGTTATCAGTTTGTGATCTATGGGGGAGATCGGAGCACTTGGAAGGTGTCAGGTGTGATCTAGTAGGTTGATTGGAGCACTTGGGAGGTGTCATGTGTGATCTGTTGGGGAGATTGCAGCACTTGAGAGGTATCATGTGTGATCTATGGGGAGATTCGAGCACTTGGGGTAGGGGGGTATTATGTGTGATCTATGGAGAAGAATGGAGCACTTGAAGGGGGAGGGCGTATTAGTGTGTAATCTAGAGGGACGATTGGAGCACTTTTGATGTATCATGTGTAATCTATAGGGACGATTGGAGCACTTTTGATGTATCATGTGTGATCTATAGGGACGATTGGAGCACTGTTGATGTATCATGTGTAATCTATAGGGACGATTGGAGCACTTTTGATGTATCATGTGTGATATATGGGGAAGACTGATGTACTTGGGATGTATCATGTGTGATCTATGGGGAAGACTGGAAGACTTGGAATGTATCATGTGTGATCTCTGGGGGAGACTGGAGCACTTGGGAGGTTTTATGTGTAATCTATGGGGAGATTAGAGCACTTGGGTTGGGTGGGGGGGGGGGGGGCGAGTATCAGTGTGTGATCTATGGGGAGATTGGAGCACTTGGGAATATCAGTCTGTAGTGGCGTTAATCATTTAAAAAATAAAACTAAAGTTAGCTGCTTGTCATTTACAGGTATTTCAACGCCGGCATTTATCAGCTGTCTGATTTATTCGGTAATTTTACGTTCATTAGTTTACCATTTCTTTCTGAACGATAGACGCCTGATACTGTCGAAATCAATGCAAAGTGATCTACTTCCAAATCACCCGCAGCTGATTTTGAACCCTCGACTCGATTTGTCGAGGAATTGTATGACTGCGACTCATTAACCCCTAATCCACAGATACCTTCAACCTAAGCATGAAAACGGCAGAAACACTCTAGGACTGGTTGCACAGCTATCTGGTCCCACTGCTAAAGTCAGGTAAGGATCACTCAAAACTTAATGGATACAGAATCATAACCCTGCAAAACAGCTTTGGCAAGGTACTCGACAATATACGGGGGTAAGTTAATAAGTAAGTCACACATGGCTGTAGAAAAATAACTAAAGATGATAACAACTTGAAACTAGTTTATTTTTATAGATACACTGTCCCTTTATTTGTCAACATAGTTTCCACCAACACTGATGCACTTATCGTATCGTTTTATCAGTCCTACCAAACCGGCTGCATAGAACTGCGTGCTCTGTTTTCTAAACCACGTTTTCACTTCACATTCAACTTCGGCGTCATTCGCAAAATGTCTCCCGCCTAGGTGGGTTTCCTGTTTATGCCGACAAACGTTTGTCCTGTAAAGCGGTGCATAGCTGGGCAGAAAACGTTACAAGGGTGAGTTAATAAGTAAGCCACAGTTCTGTGGGATTGTAGGTCAATGGAAACAAAGCACGCAGTTCTATGCAGCCGGTTTGAGGGGACGGATAAAACGATGGGATAAGTGCATCAATGTTGGTGGAAATAATGTTGAGAAATAAAGGGACAGTGCATCTATAAAAATAAACTAGTTTCAAGTTGTTATCATCTTTAGTTATTTTTCTACAGCTATTTGTGACTTACTTATTAACTTACCCTCCTCGTAGCATGCAGGCTACAGTACCATTTGGAAAGCCATAACTTTCTTCCCAAAGGGTTTGGGAGTTACCCACCTTGGAAAGACACTTGGGCCAATGCGGCAACATTTACATTTGATGTCAATGAGGGCTTGCAGGATGTATAAACGAGAGCAAATGGCGGTTGCTATATAGACCTGGAGGATGCTTATAACAGAGTCAGGGATGATCGGTTGACATATACTATATTGGACATGGAGGTATGCCCTTGGATTGTCCAATGGATTCCGGTGGTTATTTATGAACGTCAAATTGCATTGCGCATGGGTTCATGGACTTTTGACCCCTGTACCATTAGACCTGGGCTGCTACAGGGATCTGCCATTTGCCCAGTGCTCTTTAATGTATACACCAGCAAAGTTGCAGCTATTGAGGCACCAGGAATTGGTAGAATTTTGACATGTGCAGATGATATGCTGGAATACAGGCAGAGTAGAAATGAGGAAAGTTTAGCTGCAGATATATAGGTGGCAGTAAACAGGGTGGTAGAGTGGTGCAGGGACGCGGGGGCTGTTATAAACCCAGATAAGGCATTGGTTGTTTGGTACTCCTTGGATAACTGGATAGTGAAGGCAGATGTCCCGTGTATTATATTGATATATATGGTACAGACCGAAATATCTATACGCCAGATGTGTGAAAAAGAGTGGGTTAAAGTACTGGAAGACATGACGGACTGGCACAATGCCATAGTAACATTGGGTCGTGAGTGCAGATAATGGGAAGCATGCCGCTACAGAGGTAAGGATGCAACAACTGATCCAGAGTAACACACATCAAGGTAACATAATGATTTACACCGATGAGTCAGTGGTTAGAAACAGACGTGGTGGCTGGGGTTTTATCGCTTAGGCTAATGGACGATACTTTAAAAAGAAGAGTCTGGCACATGAGACTACGACCTCCAGCATGGGAATGGAAGTGGAAGCAGTAACAGCAGCATTCCGTTAGTTAGAGGATAACACTGTAATACACATTGCATTCATTACGGACTCAAGGAGTATGCTAAGTAAGACGGAGAAAGGAACGTTTCGTGTGGAATGGCTATCCTCGCTTCAGAGGTCACAGATTGTGAGAATTGTATGGGTTTTTTCCCCCTGGCCATGCGGCAATGCGGGGGGAATTAACAGGCTGATAGGGTGGCAGGGAATTCACTTCTTGGTGGTAGATTACTTCCGGAAAAGTTAGAGGTGGTCGAGCGCCTCTGGGACCAGGTGGAGAAGGCGGGGGAACAGATTGAGAATCCGTATGTGGAAAGAATGATATTGCGGGGGATCGGCAGGGGTTCTGGAAGAATCTCAAAACTGAGAGGAAAGACAGGGAGAACTTTCAATCATATAGCGATTGGAACGATTAGTAATATGACTCTTCGCTGGCTGTTGAACGAGGGGAATGGAGCGGGAAAGTCCTGAGTGCATAAATGTCGTTTCTTAACTCAACTGTGATGTCGATTCCTAAATCAATCAATCAATCAATACTGACAATAGAAACAAATGCAATAGTATTATGAAACGTTGCAGAATTTAGCACGCTGTGTCTGTGCTTTGTGTATATTAGGAAGATCGGGGGTGGGTGGGGGGGGTAACTTGTTCATGAGTCGAATATTGCAAATACACTGACCTGTCAATGTAACTAACAATGGCTGTCTGGAAGCAGCTAATAAAAGGAGAACATTATGTACGACTAAAAGAAGGAGACAAACAGCATTCTTTCGTCAAATAATGAGAAGAGAGGCTTTGGGGGGATCGCGATGACTGGAAAGTGGAGGCAGAAGTATACCAAGCTAAATTATAATAAATGGACTGGGGCGGGAGTATGGGGGAATATCATCAATGGAATTAGTCCAAAACACCAAGGACCGAGTTCTGCGGAGATGCATGAACCCTGCGTAAATTGGGAGCGCACATGATGATGAAAACTAATTCTCTATTTAAATATTGAGCACAACCCACTACTGGCAACGCTGATCTTATTCTGGTATGAACCTAAGGCCCATCCACGTCATGTGGAAGTGCTTCCACATTGACTGGATGGGCCTTAGGTTCACACCAGAATAAGATCAGCTTTGCCAGTAGTGGGTTGTGCTCAATATTTAAATCTCAAATCCCGAAACAAACAAATAAATCAATTTCCTATTTGCCTATTGTTCTTCTTCTTCGTTCATCCGGAGTTTTTTTTTCGGATGTGATTGCGTTGTGCCTGTTTACAGCAGAGCTGCGTTCTTGCGCCGTTAGGCCGACACATCCGACTTCTGCGGGCATTTGTTGACCGGGTTAACCTTCCCGGGGGTTTCTTAGGACGTTTGACTCTCACTGTTGTGGTGTTATCCCCCATCTCAGCTGGTCCATATAGAACAGCCAAAGATCCTGGTCAGCCCTCAAGGGAAGGCAGGGGCAGACCATGTGCATTCCCCGCCATCCAAGGAGGCTTCCATACTTGCAGAGCCGATACATAGCACTCTGGTACTGGGCTCACCCAAGGAATCGTCACGTCCTGCACATGGCTGCTTAGCCTCACTTCCGTATATTGGGCCTTCCGTTCACCATAGGCTGTTCTTCCGGAAACCAGAAGTATGCAGTCTGCAGATGACATCCACACAGTGAGCTTTCGATTCGGACTTTCCACGTAATGGATTTGCTATCCAAGCAATATTCCATTTCATGCCACTAGGACACTTTTCCACCTTTTATGAAGCCCACACAATGGGCTTTTGATTCGGACTTTCCACGTAATGGATTTGCTATCAAGCAATATTCCATTTCGTGCCACCAGGACACTTTTCCACCTTTTATGAAGCCCACACAGTGAGCTTTCGATTTGGACTTTCCACATAATGGATTTGCTATCCAAGCAATATTTCATTTCATGCCTCTGGGTCTTCATGCACCTTTAAATGTCAACCTGTATGTAGTTAAAGTAAGCTGCGGTCAACTTGAGCTTGTTGATATCTCCATAGAGCTTGTCCTCAAATGAAGCAGGTGTGGGCCAAAATATCTTTCTCTGTTCTGCATACGTTGGGCAATCCTGCAGCAAATGTTTTGCTGTCATTTTTCCAGTTCTACAATTACATTCATCAGTATCTCCTATCTTTATGCCTATTGTTCAAAGTTGAGTGCACTTTACGAACATTGACTAGTCTAGGGGTGGTACAAGCTAAACTGTTAACTGCGTTAGTGCCGAAGGATACATCGTCAAATTGTACAGAATGACGATATATCGCCATACTAGGGTTATCGTGTTAGTTGTTTTGTTTCATAGTATCTTCCACAATTTCAGTGCTCAGTGAACAGAAATTTATATAATACTTGTTCATTCGATTGTGTATCATGTTTGGCCTAGACCTACTTTTTATTTGGCATTTAATCAGTTAAATGTTCTCTCTGACAACTTCAATCAGTGCTTTAACGCCATCAGCCAAGAACGTCAACTATGGTCCTCATCATTTGTGGTTTTTCGTCATGGTTCAAAGCACCAGACATGACTTTCGCGTATGTTAAACAGCCGGTTTAAATTATGCCTTATACTCCATGACAGGCGATAACAGAAGATAAAGACTTGTCATTATTTAACCCTGAAGCGATGGCTCACTTGTTTTTTATTTTATTTTAATACATAACACATGCAGTCTGGCAACCTGTGCATCTTTGACGTAACTTTAAACGGAAACACACACAGGAACATGCGAATATGTTTATGTATGTTATAGGAAATACAATTAGTTAGGTATGTGTAACTCCTGCAAAAAAAAGTGAGATACATTAAACAACACAAGGGTAAACGTATATCACAGACAAAAACTGTTTAAATAAAATTAGAAAATATCCCAAAAAATAATAAAATAAAAATAAGTATACTACTACACAATGAATGACGTTTCTAATTTGCTAATCTTTATCAGGAACGGAACAACATAAACAGATCTAAAGGAAAACATGAAATTAACAAATTTGATAATATTAAAACACAAAGCCTTCGATGTTAGAAAGGCGGCACAGAATTTCAGTTCAGTTCAGCTGTGAAAGGTGCCAAATAAAAATATGTGGAGCCGAAGGTGTTCAGTTAAGATAGGGATATACAGAGGCAAGTCAGCAGAGTTATACTGTGGCATCTACGACAGTATTGATTCCCGCTCGATGGATGCAACCCACAGTTGATTAATTGACTTTCAATGTTAAGCCTAATGAAGCTATTAGTATTAGAGAAGCATGGCTTCAATACTGTGACCCACACATCATCGACTGCATTGTTATCAGAAGAATTGAAATGGTTAGAGACATTTTTGTCAGTTTTGAATAATATCCATAAAGCGATCGGCTAGGCGTCTACTAGTCTGTCAAATATATTTCATGTTACATCATTTGCAAATATTAACATATATTAGATTGCGGGATATACATGCAAATGGGTCTTTCAAGGAAAAGGTGCCTAAGGGGAATGTAATCACCTGTGTCTAAATAATGTGTGGGCATGTCAAGCACGCTTTCCTATAACATTTAGATGTACCCACCGATTAAATAACTGTAGGGAGGCGACTGTTTCTTCTTCTTTCGTTCGCTTGAAATATGTCTATAACTGCAATTTTGTCTTTTGTATGAATTTAACTGTCTTTTTTAGTTCACTCAGCGGTCCATAGAGTTTATCTTCCACTGTCGCCTCTCTGGGCCAGAAGGTTTGCCTGGACATGTTGTAATTTGGGCAGTCTTGGAGTATCTTCTCTGCTGTTTGCGACGCCAATCCACATGTGCAAATGGCTGATTCACCAATATTGAATTTTGTATACATGTGGTTGCGTAATCTTTGTGTCCTGTTCTGAGGCGCAGAATAATGACTTGCTCTGGTCTGTCCATAATGTGGTAGTCTTGAGCAGGTTTTTGTGGTTTTCTTACTGATTTGATCATTCCTTTCTTTTGGTGCTATGTAACGGGCACATCGGGCTGTTCTTCTTTTGCTCCTTCCTTAGCCAATCGATCAGCTCTGTCGTTTCCAGGTATTCCACAGTGGGATGGTATCCACTGTATGGTGACCTTATGCTGACTGCTAAGTTCAGAAAGTAGTGTCCTTAGTACTGGCAATTTCCCAGACAGGAGCGCCTCGAGTACTGATTTTGCATCTGTCAATAGCACCACAGGTTGTGTACCATGGCTGGTATTTAGTAATTTCTCTGTTGCTATCTTAATTGCCTCAATTTCAGCATCATAGTTATTGCAGTACTTTCCTGTTGGTACTCTGGCCGTGTCCCTAGTATTATTTGGGTATTCTATGTACACTCCCGCTCCTCCATTTCGAACAGCATTTTGTGCTGACCCATCTGTGTAGACTCGGATCCAGAGGTCCTGTGGGTATTCTTCATCAAGGAAGCTGAGAGTGGCTGTTCTGCGCTGTACACTGTTCTGTTCTTCCTTGTCAAATATTCCTCTCACTTTTGTCTGGATTTGTAGTGATAGTCTATGTTCATCTTTCCATGGAGTTCGCTCTGGTATAGTTTTCAGGGGGATACCAACTGTGGGCAGATCGATGGTTTCTCTGCAGAGTCGTTTGGCCTCGGGGATAAACCTGCTTCTTTTCAACCGCCCCATAGCTAGGTTTTCAAATCTGTTCTTCACAGGTTGGCCTGGCAAGCTGAGGAACTTTTCTGCTTGTATTAGCGTTTTTCGTATCTCTGCGCTCCCTCAGTGCTTGTGTCCTCCCCATCTTCTCCATCTCCACTATAAGGGTTGATCTCATCCCCTCTGTGGTGACTCTAAGTGCTTGATTTTGCACCTTGTCCAGCTCTTGTAGTGTGGTTTTGATGCTGAACACCACGCAGTTGACCCGTATTCCAGGTGTGGTCGTATGCTCTGTTGATAAACTTTGCTAAGTATTTTCCCACTGGCTCCCCATGTGGTTCCACTTAGTTTTCTCAGGATGGCTATTTTCCTTCTGGCTTTTGCTACTGCTTTGTTGATGTGCTTTCTCCATATCAGCCTGCCATCAAACGTTACTCCAAGGTATGTTGGTTCTTTATCATCTCTAAGGCTATTTCATTGATCTGGATGATCCCTGCCTTTTGTTTTGGAGAGAGTGTAAATAGAGTAGTGCTGCACATCTCAGTGTTTATGCTGAAACGCCATTTATTTGCCCATGGAACAAATGCATCTACAGCTCTTTGTAGCGATCTGGTAGCCCACTGATGCAGTTCATTTGTGGTCCCTAGAACCCAGGTCATCAGCGTACATTGCCGTTTTAATTCATGCTGTAGATTAGTAACGAGATCATTGATGAAGATTAGAAAAAGTGTGGGGGACAAGACTCCGCCCTGGGGAACACCGTGGCGAAGTAGTACTTTCTTGCTCTTGAGTCCGTCTATCTGGACTCTGGCTCTTCTGTTGTGCAAATATGCTTTCACCCATTTGTACATTCTTCCATTGACTTTACAATTTCTCAGTTTCTTCATCAGACCTTCTTTCCAGACTTTGTCAAAGGATTTCTTCAGATCTATCCACGTAGCAAGCACCAGCTTCTTGGAATGCATCCTCAATTTCTTGAGAGAGGTAGGTTGTCTGATCTTCCGTAGAGTAGCACTGCTTTAAGCCAGCTTGCTGTGGCACAAGGATGTTTTCACTTTCAATGTACCACTGCTGTCTGTGATTGATGATGCGCTCCATTGTTTTGCAGAGACAGCTGGTGAGGCTAACTGGTCTGTAGCTGGAGGCAATGGAACTATCTTTCCCTGATTTTAGGAGGGGTATTATGATTGCTTCTCTCCAGGCTTGTGGAACTCTGCCTAAAGTCCAGCTGTTTTTGAAGATCTGCAACAGCTTTGCTTTGGCCCCTGTTCCTGGGTTCCTAATCATTTCATTGGAGATACCATCAGCTCCTGGTGACTTTCTCATTTTCAGTTTTGACATGGCTAGCTCCAGTTCGCTGATTGTGATAGGTGCCTCCAGAACCTCATGTACTGTTTCATTCTGTCCTGCATGTTGCCATTTCTCTCGAATCTCTTGTTGTTTCTCTGGACTAATGTCGATATTGTTATCTTGTGCGAATGAGTTCGAAAAAAGGTCAGCTGCTTGCTTTCCTGTTAAGATGTTTCCGTCTTTATGTAGTGCAATTTTTGAGTTTCTCCCTGTGCCCTCATCGTTAAGTTGTTTTATTAGCTTCCACATGTCCTTGTGTCTCTTTCAAGGTTCAGTGACTCTGCTTTTTCGTCTAGCCTGCAGCTTGGCCCTTTGAAATTTGGCTTTTGTGTGCTGGTATTTATTGCGGTGCTCTTGGCTGGGTTTGGCTTCTGCTTGCTTTCTACACACTTCCACATTATTACGCAACTGTTCCAGTTCACTACTCCAGTAGGGTTTATAATGTTTACGGGCTCCTCTTGGTACTGCTTCTCGCACTGCATGTAATATGCATTTCCCAAACTATTCAACTACTTTATTTATGTCTTTCTCAGTGTTCAGGTTTCTAACCAGTAAGCTGGTGCAATTCTTGTACATTGCCCAGTCTGCTTTCTTGTAGTTCCATCTCGAGAGGGTGCCGCTTTCACTTACAAGCTCATTTTCTACAGTTAGAAAGACTGGCCGATGGTCACTGCCACCAAGTTGTTTCCCAACAGTTCGTGTAATGTTCCACTCCAGGTCTGGTGAATGAAAAGCCAGCTCAGGTGTAGTTGTAGTGTGCCATGATCTCGAGTAGAAAGTATGTGGGTCAGACGGCTTGTTAATCAATATGAATCTATTCTCATCCTGCCAGTCTTCCAGTCTCTCTCCTCTCTGGTCCATGTGATCATAGTCCCAGCTCTACGAGTGGCTGTTGAAGTCGCCACACACAATCACTTTTTTCTTTTAATGGTAAACTTCAATTTGAGAAGCAGTGATTTTATTTTTTTACAAGGGTCAGTATCCCACCCCTTTCGCCTGTCCTTTCGGTCAGATCGGTAACACTGGTAACCTCTGATTTTGAAGGCTATGTTTTCGTTGAGGTGAGTTTCTTGCAAGCAACATACGCTTACTTTTTCTTGGTCCAAGATGTTTTCTAGTTCTATTTTTTGTTGTTGCTGACTCACTCCGCATTCCAGTGCATTATTTTAAATCTTTCTTTGGTATGGCCAGAAGCTCTATTCTCAGGTCCCCTGGCTACACAGGACATCCGAGGAGGACCTCCAGTATCTGTGGTTGGACCTTTACATGACATAGGGCTCGGCACTGTACTGCCTGGGGGTCCAAAGCAGGGCGAGCACCATACCATTTAGCAGTAGTCGACATAATTCATTACGCGTGATTGCGTGGCATCCTGATTTATGTGGTGTGCCGACTGACTGGTTGCCTCCGTCTTCAGCACCTTTCCTTTACTAGAGCAGACTGTGGTCTTACTCGAGTTTAGGCACGCACACATGTTTCTGCGCGTGCATGTACATGCATACACATCTAGAGCGTTCTGGTTATTTCTCGGCGCCAGTGATTTGCCGCCGCCCCTTCTCCTGATAGTTAAAACAGTTCCGCCACGTGAAGGCCGGGACTTTTGCTGCATAGGTGATGAATGCACGAGCCATTTGGGGTATTTATGCAAGGTTGGGCGCACACCCTAACCCCGCCCCCGGCCACATACAGCAACATTTGGAACCGGAGGCGACTGTGAACAAGCTTGTCTCTGAGCTTTTTGTTTCCGCGAAAGATTACCATAGGGCCGCTGCCAAACATCTCATGAGAGGTTGGCACTGATCACAGAATTGCTCAATAATGGATAAAAAAAAAATGTTTGATGGCCAGGGCATGTGGATGAAATCAACTCTGTGGGATGCATCCACCCAGCGGGAATCAATAGTGTCGTAGATGCCACTGTATAACTCTGCTGGCTTTCCTCTATATATCCATATCTAACTGCACAGCTTTGGCTCCACATTTTCTTATTTGGCACTTTTCACAAATGAACTAAACTGAACTTCTGTGACAACGAAGAATTTGTGTTTTAATATTATTACATTTTCTAATTTAATGTTTTGCTTTAGTTCTGTTCATAACATGAACAATTAATTACATACCTTTAAGATACAGGAGTGCCCGTCTCTCTGGCTGAGGGGTTACAACACTTTCTCCGTAATCCCGTTTATCACGCAGTCTCGTAGCGGGAGAGAACTGGGAGCGGTTCGACCCCCGCTGGTGACTTGCGGGATACTGAGCCGGCCGCTCAGAAAGCAATGGCAAACTACTGAGCGTAATCTTGCCAAGAAATCAACAGACAGCTGAAAGATGCTGCTGTTGACAGCGATGTCCTGTAAAGGATATGCAAAAAAAAGATACAGGAGTAGATGGAAAAGACATCTGACTTATTAGTAACTTAATCTGGGAACAAGTGGAGACAATTAGATACAAAAGTGATTATTCGTCGCCCATAGAAATAAAAAATGCGTACAGCAGAGATTCATATGTCCCAAATCCTATTCAACTTATACACAGAAAGAATTTTTAAACAAGTCGAACTGCAAGTGAAATAATTTGGGCCCGTTAAAAGACAACACTTGTAAAAACCATACTGGATGGTAAGGTTGAAGGCAAGCAAGCAAGAGGTAGACAAAGATACAAGTGGGAAGATAAGAGATGGATGAACAGCAATCTGACAGAATGTAGTCAGGAAAAAAAGACAACTTTTATTGTGGAGACGGCACTTGATTGAATGATAATGTCATCCTTAGTTGTTCAACAAATGTTTTCATCATGCAAAATCGCAAATTATGGATAGTTACTAGATATTGTGACATTTAAAAAAATGCTGGAATATTCCTTTTCTTCGAAGAATATGAAGGAACTGTAAATATGTTTCAAACAGTGGTAAATTCTTTCCAAAACCTTTCATTAACAAAACCTGTGACATATTAAACTCACTCTGGAATTCTGCTTTTCTATAGTATATTTCAATATGTGATCAAAAAGCTAACCATTACACAAAATCAGTCCAGTTCATTCACTGATGGTAACAAGTAGTAGTAGCAGCAGCAGCAGGGGTAGTAGTAGTAGTGTGGACTACACTCGAGTTCAAAGCAAGTCAATGCACAAAATTAATGTAAGATTTCCATGATGGAATCATCATCACTATACACCCTCTGTCAGTCTCTATCTTTAACAGTATGCATTTGTACATGGTGTTTCATCTGATCCACAACTCTGGTGATCGAGTGAAATGGCGAATCATGACCGCCCTCACTTATCAGCATGACACGTGATGGATAGATGATTCTCATTATTTAGCTTTAAAACCATATCATGCCAGCTTCCTGTTTCTTGTTTCGTTTGCTTGAAATTGTCTATATCTGCAATACTATTGTATAAACATTTGTCTTTTTAAGTTCCCTCAGTGGTCCATATTCCTCTGCTGTTATTTCTCTAGGCCAGAAGGTTTGCCTGTATGGGCAGTCTTGGAGTATGTGATCTGCTGTCTGTCTCACCAATACACATGTGCACATGGCTGATATGCCAATCTTGAATTTTGTACACATGTGGTTGCTTAATCAATTGTGTCCTGTTCTAGGCACAGAATAATTCGTCCTGTTCCATCCATATAATGGTAATCGTCATGTGGTGGTGCTGATGGATTTCTAGTTGATTTGATGATTCTTTTCTTTCGGTGGTATGTGACAGGTTCTTCTGTTGCTCCTTCATTAACTAGTTGATCAGATCTCTTATTTCTGGGTACTCCATAGTGAGATGGTATCCACTGTATGGTGACCTGCTGGCTGCCTAGTTCAAAAAGTAGTGTCCGTAGAACTGGCAATTTGCCAAACTGGAGACCAGTATTCCATCTATCAAGAGCACCACAGACTGTACCATGATTGGTAATCAGTAATTTCCCAATTGCTGTCTTGATTGCCTGGGTTTCTGCATCATAGTTATGGCAGTACTTTCCTGTTGGTACTCTGGCCATGTCCCGAGTATTAATTGGGTATTCTATGTACATTCCCACTCCTCCATTTCTAACAGCATTTTGTACTGACCCATCTGTGTAAACTCAGATCAAGAGGTCCTGGATTCTTCATCAAGGAAGCTGAGAGTGGCTTTTCTGTGTTGTACACTGTTCTGGTCTTCCTTGTCGAATATTCCTTTTACTTTGTCTAGAATTATACTGGTAGTCTGTATTCCTCTTTCTGTGGAGTTCGAACTGGGACTGTTTTCAGGTGGATACCAACAGTGGTTTGTCTGTAGACATTTGGCCTGGTGGATAAAACTGCTTCTTTTCAACACCCCCTTGCTAGGTTTTCAAATCTGTTCTTCATAGATGGCCTGGAATGCTGCAGAACTTTTCTGCTTGCATTAGCGTATTTGAATGTCTGCTCTTTCTTAGCGCTTGTGTCCTCCCATCTTCACTATAGGGATTCATCTCATCCCTCCCGTAGTGACTCTGTGTGCTTGATTTTGCACCTTGTAATTGCTTGTAATTGTGGTATTTGATGCTGAACACCGTGCAGTTGACCGATATTCCAGGTGTGGTCGTATTCTGTTGGTAGACTTCGCTAAGCATTTTCCGGCTTGCTCTCCGTGTGGTTCCCCTAAGATTTATTAGGATAGTTATCTTCTTTCTAGCTTTTGTTACTGCTTTCCCTATATCAACCTGTAATCAAATATTACTCCACGGTATGTGGGTTCTTCATCTTCTCTTAGGGGTATTCCATTTATCTGGATGACACCTGCTGTTTGTTTTTGGGAGAGGGTAAAGAGAGTGGTGCTGACTTGTCAGTGTCTATGTAGATGCAATTTATTTGCCCATGCAGCTAGTGCATCCATAGCTCTTTGTAGCAATCTGGTGGCCACTCATGCATGTTAGTTTGTGCACCAAAGACCAGATTATTTCAATGGCGTACTTTATTGCATTTGCACTCGTTAACATAAGGATACAAAGTATATCTACTAAAAAAGAACACAAATATTTTAATTTTTTAGGAAAAAACACAATTTATTTCTCAACTTGAAACATGACAAATGTTGACTTATAGTCACTTCATAAAGCAACAGCAAATCACCACAAGCTGATACTAAAACATGATGGATTGAAATCATGCTTGATTGTGTTCATAAAAACATCAGGGCAGATACAGGTATATGAATATGCATGAGCCATTTCAGGCCTGCATTATCTGTTTAGTTAACATTTGGCAAACTTATCATGTGATATGTATGCCTAAGTATCAACTATCCTCTCAAAGTGCTCTCCAGTTCTCCATTTTCCTTCAGCTCCTGTTTAAATATTTTTTTAAAACAAAAACAAATGAGAATACAAGTATTAAAATATTTACATTCAATTATATATACATTATGCTATTCCATTTCTTAATGTGTTTCTGATCTATGTTAATAAAACAATTTCTAGGAACCTTTATTGACTATACTTGATTTTCTTTTTTTAAATTTCACCTGACTGCCATAGTCCTGAAGGAGTTAACTATGGCGGTAATCCCGGGATAGCATAAGAAAAGCTGACATCAAAAGTGGTTGCTCGGAGGTGAACGGGAATGACACAGCATACAGGCACGGGGCATCTTGGCAACAAGACATATGTTTTTCCAGCAACAAGTATCATAGGTTAAAGAAATCGCACAAGCTAGAGAGATTCCATGTTAGACACAAGCAGACACGCATGGAATATCTTTACACATACTGTACAGTGATTGTCAGCAGCGGTACCTCAAAAGTGACTGTTGTTTCCACATACAGATGATGACGGCTATATACCAGCGCTAGGCACCGCACTAGGTTGTGACACAGAGAGATTGAGATTGTAGTGTCAAAGGCATACCACCTGTTAAACTGCACATATCAAAGTAGAATGACCACCAGGCATTCGGTCCACAGTGAACAGTGTATGAGAACTCTGAGAACGTTAAGTAAGAGTGAGTGACTCAGCTGGCTGTGGAGGTTGTTTGGCTGTGTATCATTAGTGAATAAACTGTATGTCAGCTGTTACCGTGAGTTGCTTTGAATACATTATTAGCATCTGCCAGATGGCTGTGTGAGTGAGCCACATTGTGTTAAAGATTAACAGTTGTTACACACCTCTTAAACCTACTACACATCAGTCGGTCTACTGCACTGATGTAATGATGACATTATTACTAAAGCAATTATATCCTTTTGTTTCACAGGAAATTTCAACTTTATTAAACAACTTACAAATCAATACAACTGTGTTATTTACTTGTGTCACTCTGCATTAGTACATGATCTCACAGTGGAAATATAAAATGTTAGAACTTCACACAAAGAAGTTTGCTTTCTGTATTCAAATTTATGTATACATTTCTACTGCCTTCTCACTCTTTCTGGAAAACATGCTGTATGCAGTGTCAGCTGACCCAGTGATATTGTATTTGCACCTTCTAACTGACCCATCCGACTTCAGAACAGCATTTTTGGTACCAAGTTTTTCTTTCCTTATCTATTTCTACTCTCTCTTTCAGACAGCAGGCATGCAGCCTGCTTCCAGGACCACCACTTAAATATATAGATTATGGTTTGGGTCAGCCATGATTCAGTGATCCTGATGCAAGCAGTCAGGCTGTGAGTTGCTGTCTGCAGTAATCTCTTCTGTTATAAGTATAATCTCAACATCAGTTTTCATCAACTGAAAACATGTCATTCAGCCATTGTTCTTAGAAGAGAATCAGAGACAGGCATGGATAATAAGTGGAAGAGGTGGAGGAAGCTGACAGAGATAGCAAAGGACAGGACAGCTTGGTACATGTTGATTGAAGGCCTATGCTCTAGCTGGAGATCAGATCTCACCTTGATTATATCCAAGCCACCAATTAGCTCTCCCTTCACATAAAGCTGTGGGAATGTTGGCCAATTAGAATAGGTTTTTAACCCTTGCCTGACCTCTTCATCGGATAAGATGTCAAATGTTGTATATGGAATCCTTAAAAGATATATATATATATATATATATGAAACAAAGCATCTGCATAATGAAGGCTATGGAGTAATCTTATCCAAATGAACAAACAAGAGGAATATAGTAAAAATAAGGACCACTTTTCATGTAATAAGGCTTACCAAGTACATGGCACTGCCCCATGTGTTAAGATCAACTGGCTCTTGGTGAAAGACGTTGTGGATGTCACAACAGTTTCCTTCCAAAACAATACCCAGAAACCTCTAAAACTTGTCTGTTGCCAATTTTTATGAGGTGGGGTCGATCACAGAACCATACTGGTAAAAATAAAAATGATAATCCTGCCTCTGTTCTGACTACTGTCTTGGCAGACAAGCGCACCAAACATCATGCCAGCACAGCTCCATATATACAGCGGGATCTACTCAGTAGTGATTTCTACTACTTGAATGAACACCTCCAGAGGTCTTTAAACTAAAGTTATGAATAGTGGGTGAACATCTGGCAATCTGGCATAAAAAGCTGTGTTCAACAGGATTACTTCATTATAAGGTGATCGACAACACTGGCTCATAACAAGTCTTTCTAGCAGGCCGTGATGAACACATGACAATGATGAACACATGACAATGATGAACACATGACAATGATGAACACATGACAATGATGAACACATGACAATGATGAATCAATAACAAACATACATTTCAAAGTGTTGCAGCTTTCAAAAATGGGACAAATATCATGGACTCATGTGATACTACTGAACTAACTATAATCAGTTTACACATTCAATTCAAAATTAATGGCTGCTTATGACATGTAATAACTTCAAACAATTTTTGATGTGTGTCTATTCTAAACAATGAGATTACATGTGGCTATAATGTAAGATAATCTAACACATACAATACTGAATTCCAACAAGTCAGCTTTATTTCCCAAGATATTTCTTGGTACTCATTTCAGCCTGAGAGTCTAATATTTGCCGGCTCTGTGAAGAAACGGTTACAGACAGTTTGTAATCCCGCTTACCGCGTTCGAAACACAGCTGTGGGCAATTTGGCAGCAGACCGCCTTGCGTTGGGTTTTTTATAAAATAGTAAGGGTGTCAGTCGTTCAGAAAGCAATGGCAAACTACTGTACGTAAACTTGCCAAGAGATTGCAAACACCACAGAGGTTGACTGCGACATCCTGTAAAAAAAGGATAAGCAACTAACTTTTAAACTTTAGTCTAATATTTAAAAATCCACCAGATATAGATTTGAACCCATGACCACAGGGCCAGCCGGAGTCTAGCCTCTACACTATCGTGATTCTCACTGGTCAAGCACAGAATAAAATACCAGCTGTGTAATTAAATTAACAACAGATACACTCCAGCATCTAAAGTAAGAACATATTTATAACCACATCAAAATGACACAGATAATACTAACCCTACTTCATCTAGAATACCAATTGTTGTTTTGCTGAATCCGCATCGTGGAGTTGACGGAGTTCCCTTCATGAAAAGCACAACAGGAGACTGGTTGATCAGAGCCTTGAGCCTGGAAACAATATTTTAGCTGAATGCAAGTTTAAGCATTATCACACATTTTTTGGTCTTTTTCATAAGCAGTATTTTCTAACCTCAAGACTCACTCATCATCATCATCATCATGTGCCATGCCGGTAAGCGTGGGCGGTCATGTCTCGCCATCTCACTTAATCACAAAAGTTGTGAATCAGCTCAGTGTTCTTGTCTCGACCATGCCACATGGTCAAGCCTATCCATGTATTTAATTCTCTGCCTTCCTCTTGTTCTTTTCCCCTCAATCTTGCCAGTTGTCACCAAGTTCTCCAATTTATTTTTTCTCATAACGTAACCAAAAATTGTTGACTCTCTACGTTTAATGTCTGTAATCAGTATACAATTTTCATTTCTTTCTTGTAGGACTTGGTCACTGGTTTTTCTGTCCGTCCATGGTATTCTTTGCATTTTCCTCACAAACCACATTTCCACCACCATCAGATGTTTCTAGCCTGTTTGCTCATTGTCCATGCTTCACATCCATACAAAAGTACAGGTTCTATGTAGCACTTCAACACTCTTTTTCTCGTCTTTTTATTAGCCAGTATGTTTTCCATCATGCAAATGGCTACCTTCGCCATGGTGATTTTAGTTCTAATCTCTTCAAGACATTTCCCATCAGATGTTGTGACTGTTCCGAGATAATTATACCGATTCACTTGCTTAAGAATATTCCCATTTACTTGTATATTACATTGTGGTATTTCGTTCTTCCTAGTGACAACCATAATCTGTGTCTTCTTACAATTTAATTCTAACCCTAGTTGTTCACTGTGTGCAAGAACCACATCTACTAAATATTTCAGATCTTGCTCATTGTCTGCAATCAATACTGTATCATCTGCATATCTAATGTTATTGATGTTTCTTCCTCCAATGATGATTCCTTTCATATCTTGTACATTTCTGAAAATATTTTCACTGTACAGAGAAAAATGATCTGGAGACATTACACGTCTCTGTCTCACACCTCTCTTAATAGGCTGATAATGACCTACTTCATTATCAGTTCTTATGGCAGCTTGTTGTTATATGTTTTTTACAAGTCTAAGGTCTTTCCCATCAATTTTTAGATCTGCAAGCATCTCTAACATGTTGTGTAGTCAATAAAGCAAAGTTGTAGGTCTTTACTTCTACAGAATGTTCAATTAATGTTCTCAGAACTGACTAAAACAATAACAAAAACTCCATGAACTACTTAATATATGACTGATAAATAATGTGTCTTCACTGCTTCTGTTTCTTTGTTGTCTATTCTGGAAGAGATTGATTTTAATCAGGTGGATCTACAGCTGTCAATTTGATCTGATGTCTTGTGCTCATTGAAATCTAACCCTTCCTACTTCCAATCATTACTTCTTCTTCTTCTTTCGTTCGCCTGAAATATGTTTATAACTGCAATGTTGACTCTTGTATGAATCTAACAGTTTATCTTCCACTGTTGTCTCTCTAGGCCAGAAGGTAGTCTGGATATGTTGTAGTTTGGGCAGTCCTGGAGTATGTGCTCTGCTGTCTGCGACGCCAAACCACATATGTATTTGTCTTAGACATGTGATGGCCTCAGGGATTCTCCAATTTCCTTGTGTAATTATTGACATACAAAATAAATAAGCACACAAAAAAATAAGGCTAATCAATACTTCTAGACATTTAAATAAACAAATAGTGTAATTATGTTCTAAAAACGTGTATGGTACAAAGGTTAGACAGAATCTTGCATTACAGAAGGTAAAAGATCCTAAATCCCATGTCATCATGGTGTACTAGGGATAATACACTAGACCAATATTTTCTTAACCACAAGGCATTTTGTGAATTTTGTTTTCTTCGCTCGCTTTGAAGTGTTGTCCATATACGTGCTACTAGTTCTAGTGCACTGGAATTATTTTTTATGTGGATTAGCTTTCCCTTTCACCAGTATTCCTTACCATCAGGCAAACCCACTCCGACTGGCAAACCCACTCCGACTTCTGAGGTACTTGTAATTTACATCCCCAAGTCAAGGATGAGAAGTCAACATTTTAGTCCAGCTGACCGGTGTAGAGGTTGAAATCAACACACCGGAAATTTAAGAATAGAGCCCTTATCCATTCGGCCATGCTAACCTTCATTTTGTGAATGATGTGATCAGTGTGATGCCAGCCAATATAAGGCATTTGATGAGACCAGCATCGAGCCAGCACCTTCCCTCCAAGAAATGTAGCTGGCAACTATTGTATGTGTCTATGTTGAGCCAGAATCATGTGTTCATGAATACATTCCACAACAATGGGGACTTAAACCCACAGTGGCAGGTGGGAGTGCACTAACCACTCAGCTACTGCAAGCTTATATTTTGGTTTGTGGCGAAAAAGTATATTTTTACATTCAAATACATTACATAAATGTTAACTTGTATATGGCCAATTTATCCAAATGGACTATCAATGCACTTTGGACAAGTCCATAATACTTGCTCAGATCTCCTCCTCAGAATTTCTGTGAGTGTATATAACTGATCCACCATCTTCTTGTGTCCTATACCCAGCCTTCAAATTCCGCAACTCCTTGCTTGACCCAGTTTCTCTCAAACAGAGCAAGTGCATTCTTACCTGTGTCACTGAAATGAGCAGTGTCACCTAGATATTTACCAGTATTTATGTTAACTGTTTCAAGCCAAGCAAATAACAACCCAATTATTGTTGGTGAAACCTCACTTCAAGAGCCAATTCACACTCCTATTTAGCCAGCAATGTAAACAAAGATGGGAGACTCAATAGAGTTATTAAAATAATAATACAAAAGACAAGTGGAGCTTTCATAACATTAGGAAATTTGTGGAAGTCAAAAGAAATTAAACTTAGCAACAAACTTAGAATATTTAACTCCTTTGTTAAATAAGTATAAAAATATGGATCAGAAACATGGAGAACGACACAAAAACTTTACTAATAAACTTTTTTTTTTTTTGCATATCTTTTACAGGACATCTCTGTCAACAGCAGCATCTTTCAGCTGTCTGTTGATTTCTTGGCAAGATTACGCTCAGTAGTTTGCCATTGCTTTCTGAGCGGCCGGCTCAGTATCCCGCAAGTCACCAGCGGGGGTCGAACCGCTCCCAGTTCTCTCCCACTACGAGACTCTGCGTGATAAATGGGATTACGGAGAAAGTGTTGTAACCCCTCAGCCAGAGAGACCGGCACTAATAAACTACAAACATTAATTAATTAGTATCTGCACAGAATATTGGGATACAAATGGTATGAGAGAATAGCCAATATGGGGCTCAAGGAGCAGCCTAAACAAATTCCAGTAAATCAAGATCTGAGGAAAAGATGCTGGCACTGAACAGGACACACACTGAGAAAACTTGAGGATAGTGTAACTATTCACTTCCTTGTCTGCAACCTGTAAGGCAACCAAAATAATGGGAGATCTGCAAACACAAGGAGAAGAGAATTAAAGACAGAGATGAATGATATGGGGAGAACATGGATGGAGCTGCAGGAGGCAGCCATAGACAGGGCCGGAGCCTCAATGGGGGATTATAGGCAAATGAAGAAGAGAACAAAGGTGTCTGCTCATATCGTTGATTGCCCTTCCATGAAAGTTGCAGAAATAGCCCAAGCATCTGCCTTTTTTCCCCATTGCCCTCGATCTCAGCATGACATGGCACAACAATAATAGCTCTAACCACTGCTGTCTGTATTGACCTGAACCACTTATAAAGCCAAATAATACAATCTAACCTTGTGTTCAGATCCTCTGTCTTGGGAACAACATCCTTAAGCTCACCAGATGCCACCATTTCTTTCACAATATCCAAACCACCAACCAGCTCACCTTTGATATAAAGCTGAGGGTATGTTGGCCAGTTGGAGAAAGACTTTAATCCTGGGCACCAAATCAGAGAGACAACCATAATGTGAATGAACGAAAGAACAGATTAACATTAATTGTAAAATATTAACAATTTGGCAAGAAAATGGGCCAAACATTCAATCATGAATTCAATGTCTATTTGTTCTCACATTTCTTCATAATTATAATCACCTTATAATGGACCAAGGTATTGGTTCTCTTCTACATTCACAGATTCTGTCTCACGTACAGCCAATCATTTCCTAAATATGATTCTTCATGCCATATTACCAAGCTGGTAACATTTAATTCTCTGTCTTGTCCTGCCCCTCTATCCTTTCAACTTTCCTGTCGACACAATGTATTCCAGTTTTTCCATTCTCATGACATGACCAAAGAAAGTGGATTGTCAACTTCTGACTTGAATATTCAGATAGCTGTATGAGTGTGTACATGTTACGATAATGAAACAGTAAAATACAATGCAACCAGTAACTGCAGGCTAAAATCATGCGCAATATAATCTATGAACTGGTTTCTTTTTTTTTTCTTTGGCATTCACATCATTTATTAATATGCACATCATCTTAACAGAAGCAGAAATAATCCCAATAATGGATACGTGATAGATAAGTTATTTGAAGCAATAGGCATGTGATGAAATATGTGTGTAAAAATTAGGATTTCACTCTGCTTCCATCAGCAGAGTGGCTTATCAGTTATGACATCAAACTGTGGCTCTAGTAGACGTGGAACGATTCATGGTGTGGACTGCAGATTTTTACAAAATAAGAGAAGTGTGGTATACACCTCATTAGGGGTTGAATCCAAAGTGTTTACAACCAGTAGTTACTAGAATGACCAGCATCTACACCTGGCAATATTTTCTGAGAGAAAATATGGGTTTGTTGGGAATGAAATGTAGATACTTCACCAACCAATCACTGGGAATTTTTTTATGTACAAAATTGGCACACATGAGACCTTCTAATGTTCATCCTCATAGAGGGAGGCTGGGCATCAGATCCACACCCCAAAGATCAGATGGAAGTATGGCATCAGTGGGTTCCTATGCAAGATACTGTCATCAACTGGAATTGAACAGGTCATATTTTCAGTTAGAGATAGACATCACATTTCTGTACATATTCCATAGTTGTGAGTTCAGGTTGATGGTTTTCTTCTTTTTTCAACCTGTATCCCCCATTCATGTATAGAATGGGGAAGCTGTTGCCATGACCAACCCTCCTTTGACACCTCTACAACATGTATGGCAGATTACAGTGTGCAGTGAGTTACTGTTCTTTGCTTCACTGAAGGGTCCTGGTAAGACACACTGACAGAAGCCTCCTTAGTCACCTGTTACAACAAACATGGTAAGTAACAGTGATACTATTCTTTGCTTCCAACTAGTGTCCCGGCAACACATGGGCACAGGTCGAGGCAGACCAGGTTAATGAGACACCCTGTTTGAGGGTGTGTAACTGGCCATGATTTGAAATATACTTATTCCTTCACCGAGGCGCTGTCATCTTTTACAGGTGACAGTTCAAATTCTGGTGTGCCTATCATTTATCTGTGGTGGAATACAACTTTGCTCAATCCGTGATAGATAAAATTGCAATAAATTGTGCTTGTAGAAAGAAGCCTTGTAAGTTCTTGAAGATGAGAAAGCTTAGAAAGATAATTCAGTACTAATTCTGACACATCAAGTCAATTTCACAGTATACACTAGTGGGACATTTGAGTCACCACTTTACCTGCCTGAATTCTTAAAACATTCAGTGTAAGTGTCGTCAATGCTCACCTTGTCTAATATCATCATCTGAAAGAATGTCAAAGGTAGAGTACTTAACTCCCTGCTCATTCAGAATCTGTGTGATCTGTCGACTGAATCCTGTGTGTATGCAGAGAGGAATAAAAGTTTGAATTAAAGTAATTACTTTAGTATAACACTATGTTTAATCAGCTTGTAAAATACATAGTAAATAATGATTTATATCAGACAAAAGGTATGCCATGAGAGACACTGTAAACAGAGTATAAAGAGTTAGGCCTTCCCAGAAAAATATCTAGAACCAAGGACAATTTCTGGTACCCACTGCATAGTGGCTAGCCTGCTTGCCTGCCACCTGATGGTCATATCTCTGAATCCCCATTGAGGCGGAGATATTGTTTTATATTCACCAGAATGACCCAGCCTAAAATGGGTACAAGGAAATGTTCTAGAAAGTCAAGGCAGCTGGCAACATACTGAACACATCACCTATTGAGTGCTGGTTGGTCTATAAACATATGGGGCTAGCACCATATGCCCAGTACACCTCGAGGTGTGGAAATGGGTTCTTTTCTGTTATTTCTACCAGGCCAGGTTGAGTCCATGTTGAGTTACCAGGCCACATAGGGGAAGCCAAGGGTAGCCACACTGTCATCTACCATGCATGTGGTAAGAGGCAACCAAGGACAGTTGGTGTGAGACTGGCTACCTCCTCCTGCAGACAACTTTAGCTGCAAAACCCCACCAATCATGAACAAGCCTACAAAGAGTTTAGCATACATTGGTTGTGGGCATATGTTCCTGTGGGAGATAAAATACAGAAAAAATCAGGTTGAGTCCAGAGCCAAACTGGCTAAGAAGGAATCTGCTTCTTCACTGTTCACTTTCATACATCAATATGAATAGATGCAAAGAAAGCAGCAGTAAGCTGAAGCTTGTTAACATCTCCATAAAGTTTGTCTTCAATTGAATCAGGCGTAGGCCAGAATACTATTCTCTGTGCTCCATATGTTGGACACTCCTGTAACAAATTTTACTGTCCTGTTACCAGTTCCATGGTTACATTCATCAGTACCTCCTATCTTTAGTTTATTGTCTATTGTGGTATTTCAGCGGGTTGTGGCCTGTCCAGTCTGAAGATTGTTAACTTGTTCATTTTGGTTCAGTTGGTAATATATATCATCTTTCTGGTAACCTGGATGCTCTGATTTCCACTTGGTTCTATAGAAATCTAATCCTGTCACTACTTTGGTTTCACTGCAAGATCACAGTTTTGGTAATCAAATGCACTGATCATTACCAAAGTTCCTGTATGAATATAGGATTGGGAACAAATGATATACTGCCTTATCCTATTCCAGTTACTAGTTTTTAATGTATATAACCAGTAACTGATTCAGTAATACTATTACTAACATCAATCCAGTCATAATGAACTAAGCAAATGACATAAAGCCCTTTTTCCCATAACGAGAATGAATAAAACAAAGTGATTTTTTTTAATAAAAAGGGTTATTTAAAACATAAAACTACAAACCACATCGTGGAGTTTCAGGAGTGCCTTTCATGAAGAGAATCACTGGAGCTGAATTGATCAGTGCTTTCAATCTTTCATTCAAATCCTGGGAAGCACAGATAAACAAATGTCTATTCAAATGAATATTTACAGTGAAATATTATGGTAGATGTGGTGGGCAGTAATAAGAAAGAGAATAAGAATGGCCAAAGCACCGTTCAACAATATGAAATAGCGTTTCACATCTAAACAGCCGATTTAAAGCTAAGTGTGATCAAATACCATATTTACTCAGCATTATAGTATGGTGCCGAAACATAGACAATGAATAGACAATGTGAGATGTCATAGTCTACATTGTAGGTTATGAGTTGCATGATATGAGTATGAGTATTGACTAGTAGACAAGACTATTATATAAAATATTGACTAGTAGACAAGACTATTATATAAAATATTGACTAGTAGACAAGACTATTATAAAAAGTATTGACTAGTCGATAGGACTATTATATAAAATATTGACTAGTAGATAGGACTATCATATACAATATTGACTAGTAGACAAGACTATTATATAAAATATTGACTAGCAGATAGGACTATTATATAAAATATTGACTAGTAGATAGGACTATTATATAAAATATTGACTAGTAGACAAGACTATTATATAAAATATTGACTAGTAGACAAGACTATTATATAAAATATTGACTAGTAGACAAGACTATTATATAAAATATTGACTAGTAGACAGGACTACTATATAAAATATTGACTAGTAGACAAGACTATTGTATAAAATTATGACTAGTAGACAAGACTATTGTATAAAATATTGACTAGTAGACAAGACTATTATATAAAATATTGACTAGTAGACAAGACTATTGTATAAAATACTGACTAGTAGACAAGACTATTGTATAAAATATTGACTAGTAGACAAGACTATTGTATAAAATATTGACTAGTAGACAAAACTATTATATAAAATATTGACTAGTAGACAAGACTATTGTATAACATATTGACTAGTAGACAAGACTATTGTATAAAATATTGACTAGTAGACAAGACTATTGTATAACATATTGACTAGTAGACAAGACTTGTATAAAATATTGACTAGTAGACAAGACTAATATATAAAATATTGACTAGTAGACAAGACTATTGTATAAAATATTGACTGGTAGACAAGACTGTTATATAAAATATTGACTAGTAGACAAGACTAATATATAAAATATTGACTAGTAGACAAGACTAATATATAAAATATTGACTAGTAGACAAGACTAATATATAAAATATTGACTAGTAGACAAGACTATTGTATAAAATATTGACTAGTAGACAGGACTATTATATAAATAACAAATTAAAGGACCCTTCTACACGCCTTAATGCGCATTAGACATATGGTGCTGGACCCATATTTTATAGACAGCACTTGGTGGATCATGTGGTCAGTATCACACCAGTCCAAACCATTTTGTGAACCAATGATGTAGACTAATAAAGGGGAGTTTGAGTATTCTATACAAGTGACAAATTATAGTTGTTTCTGTTTGGTTTTGAATGTGTTCATGTGTTGGTCTGTGTGACATTTAAAATAATGAAGCTGAAACACATTTATTTTTTAACAATTCTCAGAAATTCAGATAATTTCTTATGATGAATAAAATTACAGAGCAGGCAGAAATTTACAACCTGACAAAATATCAGAAAGACTATGAGTATGAAGAGGAACCTTTCTAAAATGTCATACCTGCTTAGCCGAGGGTTTTGCCAGGTCTCCTACTGACACTGCTGAATGTTTAGTAACTTTGGAGGTCAGTTCTGCTGCATTTGCACCATCCAGTCTGTCCACCTGCTTGCCTGACTAAATGTGAATGTACAGTTAGGTTACGTACTGTTTATTAAAGAATGGTCATTCTAATCAAAGGTTTACACAAAATAAGCATGCAAGAACATAATGAAAAAAGGAATATCTACCACCTAATTGTCACAATAGAAAGCAGCATACATGCTGACACATAAAGGTGTAAGCTATAGGGAAAGAAAATGGAATTGCTAATAAGGAATGTCTATAAGTCTGTCATAATGTGTTCAAATGTTTACAACAACCAAAGCTACTGTAACAGCTTTAGATATAACAGCACCAAGACAGACGCAATAAATCTTGAAATTATATTAACAGAAAATCTTAACACTGAAGAAAACATGCTCATCAATAGCAGCATCATGCCTTAGACACTGAAATACTTTGGCAATAATAAACGTCACAGTGGCCTGGAAAGAACAATAATGGAAGGCGGGTTCCTGGAAGAGGAGGTTGAGGTAAACCAGTACAAAGGTGGACACTGGACATTACCGGCAACCTAGGCATGAGGGTGAATGAAGCAGGAGACCCAGAGATCAAGAGGCTTTTTGGCAGGCCATGATGAAGTGGACTTGCAACATGATGATGTCATCCATGTTAGATTCATATGAATGAAACAATAAAAGCTTAGAGAAATATCCTGGAATCTATCTATCACATGTCTTCGTGCTGGTGGACACTAACTCTGTAATGGATACCTTCATACAAAGATATATAGAGATATTGAACAAACAGCAAATTAACTAGCCAAAGGGCTTAGCAAACCTTAAATACATTTTTATATAAATTATGTAGGACACTTTACAATGACAATTTATCAAATAATATTCCAAGAGTATTCTGAACATTTTAAACAAATTGACACAAAAAAGTAATTATATTTAGATTATGGATAGGATACCCTAGACTTTGAGACAACCTGCATCACAACTTCAAAATGGAAACTAACCCTGACGATATAGGTAAATAAGATGAGATGAGAGAAGAACATATTTTATAAGAAAGAACAACTCTCCGAATGTAGTTCTGGTCCTTAGCAATCTCAGTCAGAGAAAAGCTGTATTGTAGAACTCAAGGCCCTTATGACCCAGTTCATGTAAACAAATTGAGTTTAATAAGACTTGAGAAATCATGTAAGAAGAGAAAGAATAAGAAGAAGAAAGAAACAATATTACAATAGATATGTTAATAAACAAAAAGAAAAACCTTAGCAAGAAATGTGCTAGAAAGTACTCTTTGTGTACAATCCAACAGAAACATAAAATATTACAATGTGTTCTGTATTTACAATAACAAAGGAAGGCAAAACAGTGGCTTTATTGTAGACTTCACACATCAGGTAGCTACTGCATTCTGCTAACACCAATACTGAGTGGTAAACTGACTCATTTTCCAACCCACCCACTTACACAAAAAACACACCCACCCCCACACACATGCATGCATTGATTCTTATTCATTTTCAGAGCTACAACAAACATACTACAAGCATGCTTATTTAATAAACATTTTTCACCTACAAAGAATTCAACAATCCACATAAATTAAATGCATGCTGTCTGTCAGGAATTAGCATACAGTTCTGGTCATGGAAACTTGTCAATATAAACAAAGCATAATCTCATACCAATAACCTATAATTTACCTTGACAAAAACAAATGTTGGTGCTGCTACTATCTCATACTTGTAAGAGACCTCTGCCAAACTTTCTGCATCCACCTGGAAAGAAAAAGGTGTAGATAGTAACCATTACCATTTTAACAACTCTCCCTTTTTCTGTCCAGAGGGCCAGAAACAGAATAAAAATCATTACAACCATTTGCCAAAAGATGTGCAATACAAAGCAGTGGCTGAAAGATTGAACCCAATATTTAATCAAACCTTTTCCAAAGAAAGAAAATCCAAAAATGTGCAAGAACTACTGAAAAATTAACATTATCAATCATCCGAGTAAAGTAATGTTACGGGTACTTTTGAATGCAGAAATCAGAAGGAAAAAAAACAGGCTGGTTTTAAAGACAGCGGAGGTCAGCATGGATAAGAATGCGTGTTCTTAAACATCCAGTGTACTGATGCTGAGGTAAGGGGTTTAACCCCTACACCGGACAGTTGGACTAAAATGTTGACCTCTTGTCCTTGACTTGGGGGAATAAATTATATGTACCACTGAAGTCGGAGTGGGTTCGCCTGATGGCGAGGGACACTGTTAATAGGGAAAGCTAATCCACACGCAAAATTCAGTACAACACTCTAGAAGTAGTGTGTTTGGGCTACGCTTGAGTTCAAAACGAGCGAACACAAAAAAAAAGCAGTAACTGAGAACAAATTTTCACCACAAAGGTACTAATTAAAATACTATACATCTGTCCCAAGTACAGCCATGTCGTTTGCGCACAACAGCAACAGTAACAATCATAAGGTAGGGTAAGAAGCTCCATTCTTTGCTGCTGCTTCCACACACCCCCCCCTCCCCCCCCCCCCCCCAACGAAATATCTGGCGCACATTTGTTGAAGTTTGGTTGACCACAGTGATGTGTGCTGAAAGAACAATATCCCACATTAGCTTAGGATTAAATTCTATGTCTGTGTTGTTACTCAGGTCACTATCCACAACACTTGTCCACTGCTATTACTGTAGCTAAGAGAAATATGTAGGCTAATTTTACTCACAGTAATGAATGTCACATGAGCAAACTTGGGATCTCTGGAAAGTTCATTAACAACCTCTCCCATCTGCTGGCATTGCTCGGCCCATGAAGCAGCAAAGTGAATGACTACTAGGTGGCTAAGATAATAAATGATATATGTTGACAATTACTTTATATTTCATATTCGCCTTCAGACAGATACATGTACACATAAATGAGACAGACAAATGAAGGGATGGACTGACCAACTGCTGGAAGGAACTTTGACTTCAGAAACACATATGCATAATGTCAATGTTAATAGAATGTCAGATACTGTCATAGGAGTGTGCAGTGACAGTAAGTCATGATTTCATCAACAATGAAAATGGGTGGATTTTGAGAAAAGACAAAAGAATAAAGTCTTAACCAAGCATAGAATGAAGTGAAAATGACTAAATGAGATCAAGGTTAAAAAAATAAAATATCATAGGTACAAAAAGAGACATACTCTGCTGAAAAACATATTTAGAAGTAGATATGCAAAAGGAGGACAGCAGTTTCAATAAGAGGGTAACATCAGGAAATGGACTGGAAAGATGATGCTAGAGTGTACCATCTTGGTGAGAGACACAAAGTGATGTTGATCCATTGCAGGCAATATTCATTGTGACTACAAGTGATCTAAAGAAACTGTGTGAGACCACAACAATAATCACATGTGTTACAGCCTAGTATTTGGTCTCTGGCTAGATGCTTCATTTCATAACTTTATATTATAAGTGCATTCTGTTTACATCATGGTAGGCGAGAGAAACTACTGAAATGAAAATTTTACTAATTTGAAATATATTTTTCAACGGTGTAATAATAATAATACCTCAATTTTAGGCCACATTATGAGGAAAAAAAACTGGAACATCTTGTGACAACAGGACAGATTTGCAAAAAGAGAGAGAGGGGAAGACAGTGTGAGAAGATTCTTGACAGTCTTGTTTCAAGACATGGAAGGAAGTCAACACACCAATTAATCCATGCCGTCGGAGATCTACAATTTATGGAGACATTCTCGCCCACGCCAGCCAGCAAGGCACTGGATGATGATGTAGAATACTAAAGCTATAATTAAAATATGCTCACTTCATAATATTTTAATACATCATCATAATCATCATCATCAAGTATTTCAACCCCTGGGCTGGTCATGAAGCTTCCTGATCATTCTATTGTAGTCTCATCTGTCTTGTGCTGCTCTCTTTAATTCTATGTATGTCTACATTGATATACGCATGCACGCCTGTCAGGGGTAGAAAAATCCAGGAGCCCGGTCACCATGGCACCTAGAAATTTTAACCTAGTGCCAAAATTTTCAAATGTTTTCTTAGCCAGTACGTACAAAAAATATGCTGGCTCCCAAGAAAAAGAGGCTGACTCCTGAGCTATATTTAGTTCTTTCTACCTCTGATGCCTGTTGTATAAATGTTGTTCTTAGTCTACCCCTGATTTCATTCAGCAAGCAATGTTAATCTCACTGGGAGTCTCCGTAGCAAAGTGGTTACTGCCTGCCTTGCGCTCCCAAGGTTGTAGGTTCAATTCCAGGCTAGTACATTCGGTTCATGAGTGCAATTTTTCTGGAGACTCCTGGGGGTCATCGCTGAAGCTACGGAGTTCGTGCTTTGTGTCGCGCTTCTAGCAGTCCACCCTGGGGAAAGAGACCGATCTATATGGGACAAAACTCAGTGTAATGAAATCAGTCTTTTTGCCCTTTAAACCCTACTGTGAATCAAACTAGAGAAGATGCGGTGCATCACTAGGAGACAAATGATCTGAGCCTTTACTCTTGACATTGCCTATAAGATCTAGGTTTACTGTACAACAAATATGTTTAATTAGCCTTTTGTATGTATCTCTTCAGCCATTTTTAAAATGCAAAATGAAACAGCTTTTTTTCCCAGATGGATAAGCATATGTGACAGACATATGTTTGTGTCGTAGGTCTGATGAAACTGAGGAATTTCCACAAAACATTGCTAACATTTTATATATTATTTATTCATTTTAGCTGAGAGACGAAAATTTTTTCTATACATGCAAAATATTTTCATTCACATAAAATTGACATATCTCTTTTAATTCAAGATACTGCTGTTTGGGGTGTGAAATGGAGGACTTCATATATTCTGGGCCATGGTATCACAAATAATCAGGCTAGTAACGTCCCGTGATGCCTTTCTTTCCAAGATAATTATCCAGTACCATTTTTTTTAGGCTGGGTCAACCTCAGAGACATACTGGTCAAGAAAAAAATATCCTGCTATGATTGGAGATTGAATCTGGGCCATACTCCTGCCTTGTTAAGCAAGCACACTAAAAACTACATGATGCCTATGAATGATTAGAAAACAAAATGTGTTGAACTGCAGAAAAAGCTGTTAAAATCAACATAAGACCAGTCAGTGTGTTACCGGGATACATAACTTAAGCAAAGAATAGTAACAATGTAATCTACTGCATATGTTGTAGACATCATATTAGATGGCTACTATAGAGGTTTGGCGTGAGACTGTGTATTTCATCCAGTAGTAAACTTTAACTGCAAAATGCAACTAATTATGAACAAGTCTATCTGGCTCTGTGGCGACAGCATTATGAATACAATTCTTAATCCTGCAAACCACGTTTAAAACACAGCTGCAGGTGATTTGGAAGCAGACTGTCTTGCATTGGTTTCCATACAATGGTATGTGTACCGGTCGTTCAGAACGCAATGGCAGACTACTGAATGTAAACTTACCAAGGAATCACGAAAAAGCCAAAAAATGATGGAGTTGACTGCTACATCTTGTAAAGGAAATGCAACTAATGATGCAGGGCTTGGTGTGAGCTTTCTGAGGTCTGTGCTTCATTTGGGAGATGAAGGGGAGATGAAGTGCAGATGAAGAAGAATTCAACATGAAAACTGAAAGTGGAACTTATCAACTTTACAAGAAAACATGCTTTTTTTGTCGTAGTAAAGCAAAGTTGACCAGCTCTATTTTCCACTTTTGTTGCTTTACTACTTTGGATATTGGTGTTTATGACCTAGGGGTTGCTTTACTCTTCTGAATGGCAGTGTCTGCGGCTTAGGGATTAATGAAACGTAATTCTAATTTCACAATCCCCAGATATACTGAGTCAGGGGTTCCAAATCAACATCAGCCGCAGGCGATTTGAAAGCAGATCACTTTTTTTTTTAAATGTTGCATATCCCTTGCAGGATGTTGCAGTCAACATCAGCATTTTCCAGCTGCTGTTGATGTACTAGCAAGTGTTACGTTCAGTAGTTTGCCATTGCTTTCTGAACGACCGGCTCCCATACCAGTACGTTATAACACAAGGCGACACAGTCTGCTGCACAAATCGGTCATGGCTGAGTTTCGAACACCTGGTACCCGGCTCATGAACTACATTCGCAAGCCTTTGGCCACGGAGACATTCATTACTTTGCATTGATTTAATTGATTTCTATGGTATGAGGTGTCAACCATTCAGAAAGCAATGGAAAACTACTGAACATAAAATCGCCTTGTAAATCACATACAACAAATTAATAAATGATTAATTAATAAATGCTCTGATTGACTGCAAACATACATTGCAACAACATACATACTTTTTAACTTCTTTTAATTGGATTAGATTTCATGTTGTCAGTTCTATGCATTTTTCTTTTTAACTTATGACAAATGTATCAAACTACTTCTAACTGCTTTTAATAAGCTAGGTTGCACTCACTACATGATCATCTACAACTACGTAGTCTTAGTCTACAGCGCCATGACTAAGTTATTTAAAACATTTTTAATTTTAGTTTTTTACTTACCCTCCTGCATCACTGACAATTTTGTTGAATCGGTCTTCGTCCTTGACAAGTTCTACAGTGCTGGATGATAAATTTGATGTAGCAGCCATTTATGTGCAAATAAAAATGTGTGTATTACCAAGGAAATAAATAATTAGCTTTCTTGACGTGAGGAGGGGGAAAAAAACACGTTCTCCCAGAACTAAGACAAGAGACAGTCCCGACTTGTGCTCGACACGGGTTGTTGAAACTGCTGCTTTATTTTCTGAGTTATCTCCCTCTGGAGCCGGTGCCAAATATTGAAACATCCCGCGATAGTTTACATCAAATAGTTATCATTCTGTGTGTGTTTTGCATATTAAGGGTATAAAAACCAACAGGAACCATCTTTACAAATAATAATGCTACATATTTATAGAAGATGTGACAGAGAAAAAGAAACGAATCATCGTATTCAGGGACTCATTTACTAGAGTATCGCTATCGTCATGAATAAAAATGTGTCAATTGCAGTGAGTAAAATGTGTTAAATGATTCAATCAATCATTTTATTAAATTTTATTAAATAATATTAAATTGTTAAATGATTAAGGGATGATTAATCGTTTTATGCGACTTCTGCCACCCTTATTTCAAATTTGTTTGGTCCCCCCCCCCCCCCCCCCCCCCCCGGCCATACACCGTAAGGTACTATATTGGCTGTAAATGAGAGTTTTGACATGATTGAAACTTGAAACTTAGTGACAAATGGCACATTGATAGGGAACGAGCATGGAGAAGATCAAGAAGAGATAAATACCTGGATGGTTTAATCGGGACAAGAACACTGACCTGGTCCTAGACTATGATCATGTAAGATGGCGAACCATGCGTGCCTATCCACGCTTATCAGCAAGTATAGGGTGTATTTTTTTTTTCAATGACTGGGGTTTTTGAAAATATTACCGTTCCAAGTTTTGTAATTACCCTCTGTGAAGTTCATACGGCATATAAAAGTAAATACAAAACTTGGAATGGCAATTACAAGTTAAATACTACAGACTACTGGTGCTGCTACTTCTGCTGGGACTTTTACTACAACAGACGGTTCTAGTTATTCTGTAACAACAATATTAAACAGAGAATCCACCCGGGAAGGTTAACCCGGTCAACAAATGCCCGCAAAAGTCGGCCTAATGGCGCAAGAACGCAGCTCTGCTCTGCTGGAAACAGGCACAACGCAATCATGTCCGAAAAGACTCTCCAGATGAACACAGAAGAAGAAGAAACAGAGAACCCTGTTACACGCCATGCAGCCTATTCGGTATATTATGCTGGCTTAATATTTGTATAGATCAATTAGCACTGGATGGGTAATGGGATCAATAACAAACGTCATCTGGACTTCTCAGAGCATTTCCTGATACCCGTTAGAGGTTGGGTGGACATAGGAGGCCTAGTCAGTTTTATTTCATCCATAAAATCCTATTCCTCTTCTGTCGCCGCCTTTCTTTGTCTCCCATTGGAGCATACAATCTCAACTAACTCACATCAAGCCCTTTGTAGACTTGCTCATGGTTATTTGGATTCTGCAACTACAGTTGTTTACCAGATGAATAATAGAGAGTCCTGGTGATATCAAAGAAACATATTGTGCCTAAATGTGCAATTACAGTACAAGACGTTATTTTGGGGCAAGTGCATAAATTCAGATATCTAGGCACATGGATACATCAGTTAGAAGATGCACCACTGAGATAAAGAGCAGAATAGGACAAGCAAAAACTGCATTCTATCAAATGAAAAATGTTTTGTGCAATAAGTCACTGTCCTTGAAAGTCAGGAAAAGAGTTTGTGCATGTTAAATAGAACCAGTTTTAACATACGGCTGCGAGTCCTGGACAATTAGCACACAGATGGAGAAAAAAAAACCTGGAAGCCTTGGTTGGAGATGTGGTTTTACAGAAGAATGCTGAAAATTAGTTGGACAGCCAAAAAGAAGACTCATGATGTTGAGAAACCGAGTCGCAGAGACAACTCTATCACAAACATCAGAAAGAGGCAGTCCTCATGTTTTGGCCATGTTATGAGAAGAAAAAAACTGGAACATATTGTGACAACATGAAAGATTTGTGGAAAGAGAGATAGAGGAAGACAGCATGAAAAGATTATTGACAGTCTTGTGTCATGGCAAGGAAGGGAGTCAACACATGAATTGATCCACGACGTCGGAGATCGTAATTTGTTTAAAGGCATGATGGTCTACGCCAGCCGGCAAGGCACTGGATGGATGATGATGATGATGACGACGAGGTATGCATGCTC
This sequence comes from Cepaea nemoralis, assembly GCA_014155875.1. Taxonomy (NCBI): domain Eukaryota; kingdom Metazoa; phylum Mollusca; class Gastropoda; order Stylommatophora; family Helicidae; genus Cepaea; species Cepaea nemoralis. The sequence continues at coordinate 382,406 of JACEFZ010006658.1, read as the reverse complement.
ACCCCAACCCTCATTAGTCGCCTCTTATGACATGCACAGTAGATTACACTGTCATTATTCTTTGTTCCCAAAGTCCAAACTGGACCAACCAAATTTGTCAAATCGAGAACATCAACATGAACTGCCATGATGAACACAACACACATCATTTTAATTTTTCAAGTTAGGTATTGATATTTTATATAGAACTGAATGTAAAGAGGCTACAAAAATAGTTCAGCAGCATAAGTGAAGATGGTATATGAGCAATATAATCAAAGATATGGAAACTAATCACCAGAAAAACGAATCCAGAAAGATTTTTTTACAGAACTGAAGTCAATGAAATGAGGGCACCAACACAACACATATGGTTTAAAAGACAAAAATGGGAATATGATAAATAGCAATGAGGAAATGTGTAACCATGGAAAGAATACTTTGTTGAATTACTAAATTGTGAAGCTCCAAGTAACACTTTCCCACAGGAAGCGGTTCTAACGTGTGAATCACAAACTGAAGAACCTGCTTTTTTCCTCTTCTTCTTTCGTTCGCTTGAAATATGTCTATAACTGCAATGCCGTCTCTTGTATGAATTGAACTGTCTTTTTCAGTTCACACAGCGGTCCATAGAGTTTATCTTCCACTGTCGTCTCTCTAGGCCAGAAGGTTTGTCTAGATATGTTATATTTTGGGCAGTCTTGGAGTATGTGCTCTGCTGTCTGCGACGCCAATCCACATGTGCACATGGCTGTTTCACCAATCTTGAATTTTGTATACATGTGGTTGCGTAATCTATTGTGCCCTGTTCTGAGGCGCAGAATAATGACTTGTTCTGGTCTATCCATAAAGCGGTAGTCATCTTGAGCAGGTTTTGGTGGCTTTCTGACTGATTTGATCATTCTTTTCTTTTGGTGGTATGTAACGGGCACACCAGGCTGTTCTTTGGATCCTTTCTTAGCCAATTGATCAGCTCTGTCGTTTGCGGGTACTCCACAGTGGGATGGTATCCACTGTATCCTTAGTACTGACAATTTCCCAGACAGGAGCGCCTCGAGTACCGATTTTGCATCTGTCAATAGCACCACAGGTTGTGTACCATTGCTGGTATTTAGTAATTTCTCTGTTGCTATCTTGATTGCCTCAATTTCAGCATCGTAGCTATGGCAGTACTTTCCTGTCGGTACTCTAGCTGTGTCCCTATTATTATTGGGGTATTCTATGTACACTCCCGCTCCTCCATTTCGAACAGCATTTTGTGCTGACCCATCTGTGTAGACTCGGATCCAGAGGTCCTGTGGGTATTCTTCATCAAGGAAGCTGAGAGTGGCTGTTCTGCGCTGCACACTGTTCTGTTATTCCTTGTCAAATATTCCTCTCACTTTTGTCTGGATTTGTAAAGATAGTCTATGCTCATCTTTCCATGGAATTCGCTCTGGAATAGTTGTTAGAGGGATACCAACTGTGGGCAGATCGGTGGTTTCTCTGCAGAGTCGTTTGGCCTGGTGGATAAAACTACTTCTTTTCAACCGCCCCATAGCTAGGTTTTCCAATCTGTTCTTCATAGGGTGGCCTGGCAAGCTGGGGAACTTTTCTGCTTGTATTGGCGTTTTCGTATCTCTGCGCTCTGTGACAGTGCTACACACAAAGGCTATGATCGTGAACGTATAGTATCAGACAAGTCAGTCTTCACGTTGTAAGAAAGTATTTTATTGATGAATCATTCTAGCTCAGCACATATGATGGAGACTCCCTTCGTGGTGTTTACATCTCTTCTCGTTGGTCCCCCAGTCCAGTCTCAAACCAGTGACGTGTGTGTGTTCCTAGATACACTTCTTCATTCGTGCACACACGTTCACTATGGTTTTCCCCCTAGTCAAGGAATGCGCAGCATTCCTTAACTCTTTACTCCTAACCTAGAATCCCTCACTGTTACAATACCTCCCCTTCTTCAAAGAGAATTTTTCCTTGAAAAAATCTCAACCCCAACTTTTAATTAGTTAACTTTACCTCTCTATACTACAATAACAACAATTCTATATATTTCCTAAGTCAATTCTCCTATCTCCTCATAGCCAATTGCTACCCAGAGATCATAATATCGAAACTCTCTACAAAACTCGTCATAAAGTTCTCTAGAAAACTTTCTACAAAACTCTCCATAAAATTCCCCACAATACAAAAGTCTCCATAAGCGAACCGCTTTTAACTTTAAAACGTCCATCTAAATTATGATTGACAAAACTGAAGATATTCCCCATATCCTTTAATTTCCCCCTTATTCACATTCTCACTCTCTCAGTATTCTAGGATAGACAGGAGAAAAAAAATAGTTAGATTAGAATTGTGTAGGTGCGCACCTGAAATCAATAAAAGTAAGGAAAAAGTAAGAAAGTAAGAAGTAATCACCTTTCTCTTCCCATACATTCTCAAAACTTTATCAAAAAATAAAGTTTCAAAATTTATCTTCAGTTTCCGTCAATAATAATTGTTATTATCAAAAGAGTATGTTAATCCAAAACTGCCAGCCTTTGTATTATTTAGACCAACAATTTCCTGTTTACCTTTCCTTCAACCACAAAAACCTCCTAACTGTTAAGTACAGTCTTCTTCTTCCAATATGCAGTTAAATGCCAAATTTCAACCTGGCATTCCCCCCATATTCTCCCGTTAAACGCTGTTCAATCCAGCTCCTATTATAAACCTTGTATATACATTGCATACCCCACATGTATAACTACATACCCCTCCATTGCTACTGCACTTCACTAACTACTATTTTAATTCATCTTCTAACTGAACTTCAAAGTAATAATCATTTTAAACACCCTCAAGGTAACTCAATCAACCCAAAACATCGTAAAAATAACTATCTAAGTTAACTTATTTTTCACATTTCATAAAACACAATTGAAGTCCCAACAATTGAACAAAGCATTTCAATCCCCTCATCATATATATCCCCCCACATTAATCAATGTACACATACATTATAAATTTCAAGACCAATTTCTGAGTACCCAATAATAATTTTCCGCTTTAGCAAAACTCCATCAAGTACCTTTTTAAACACAAAAATATCGTGTCCAACTTCTTCTTCTATCTGCTATCTGCAGAACCCTATATCACTCTTTTCATCTATCATTTCTCCATTTCTTTAATAACCTCAAATTTTTTTCAATAATTGCAATATCTACATCAATGTCTCTATCCTCTCGAGGAGAGCTATCTTCTTTCATATCAGCTTCTTCATCAGTTTCTGACTTTTCATCCATCTCTTGTTCCCCATCTGTATATCCATTACTAGCAACCGCTAATCTCTTCCTTTCTACATCCAATCTAATTTTTCTGTCTTGCCGTCTCAACAAATTTTCAAAAAGTGGCATCTCTTCCTCACTCGAAGAATTCTCTCTAAGTTTCCTTTGCCTCTTAATTTCTTTTTCTTTCTGTCTATCCAACTTTCTTTTTACTGCTTGTCTTGTATTCATAAATGGAGGTTCAATATTTTCCCTAACTGACTCTTCACTCATATAATCGTCATACACATTATTTTCCTCTGTCATGACTGTTTTTGGTATCGTTTCTTCTTGTTCAGCTGTATTAGATGCTGTCGTTACTTGTTTTCCATTCTCTATAGGCATTGGATAAACCGATTGTCTGACGATCTGTCCACCCGACAATATTTCTTCGGAACAATAATTATTATTATTATTATTCTCTGCATCCCTTTCTTCATTATCCCGCCTTAAGTGTTCGACATGTGAACGTGCAACATGCCCTGAAATTTGATTCTTAATAGTATACGACACTGGACCTTTTTTTTCTAAAATATAGTATCCCGGGACCCAATGAGCATCAAACTTAGAGTTTTTTCTATGTTTTTTATAATATACCCTATCACCTACGTTAAACTCTTGTAAGTGTGCATTTTTATTTGCGTATTTCTTCTGTCTTTCTCTAGCCTTAATTATATTATTTCTTAAACGTACATGTGCTTTATGCATCTCTTGCAACCTTGTTTCTTGAAAATCTTCCCCCAAATATTTTCTCCTAGGTTTTAATAAATTATCAATTGGCAATATCGGTTCTCTTCCATGTACTAAGTAAAATGGTGAGAAACCTGTTCCTTCATTTTCGTGTGTACGTATCGCCGCTAATGCCATCCCCAAATAAAGATCCCAATCCATATCGTGTTCTTCTACATTTTTCGCTAGAATATTGTATAGTGTTCTATGTTGTCTCTCATTTTTAGCGTTAGAAGTTGGTCTATAATATGAAGTTCTAATGTGTTTTATATTCCAATCTTTTACCAATTTCTCAAACTTTTTATTTACAAACTCTTTCCCATTGTCTGTAAGTATTATTTGTGGACACCCAAACCTTGGTATAAATTCTTGTAAAAGCATATTTATAACTGAATCCGCACTCTTGTCTGGAATTGGATATACTTCTGGCCAAAGACTATATGAATCAACTATATGTAGTAAGTATACATTTCCCGATAATGTTTTTGGATGAGGACCTGAAATATCCAAACTTACTTTCTGCATTGGAAATTGAGGAATATCGGTATCTTGTAAAGGACATTTAATTATCTTCATGTTCCTTAACCTACACTTTTCACATGCTTCAACATATTCATATACGCTTTTGAATAAATTCGGCCAATAATATTTACTGCTAATAGCCTTCACTAACTTATCTCGTCCAAAATGACCATTATTATCGTGGTACGCCTTTAAGACTTCTTGTTCTAAATGTTTCGGAATATATTTTCTTACTCCTTCACCTTTTTCACTGATATAATATAATTGATTGTCTTCTTGTAACTCTACAAACTTTCTTTTAAAACTATTTTCCCCTGTTTCTTTCAATTTCTTTTTTATCTGTACTACTTTCGGATCCAATTCTTGTTCTGTTTTCATATCAAACTGTTCTAAATGTGGGTCTTCTGTTCTAGTTTCCGACTCTTGCTCTGATGGTAAACTCTCAAATTCTTCCCTATTTATTATGGCAGAATCTAATATATTAACTTGCCAGTTTCGATCATCTACCTCTGGTTCAACTTCATCTTCCGTGTTTCCTGATGACTGTGGGTACGGGATCCTAGACAAAAGATCGGCGCACGTATTATGTTTTCCTGACACATATTCAACCTTAGCATTATACCCTTGTAAATTCAATGCCCACGTTTGTATTTTCCTATTTTGTATTGGTGCTTCTAATATCGACTTTAATGGCATGTGGTCAGTTCTAATAATGAAATTGGCGTTATGTAAGTAATAATTTAGTTTTTGCAGCGCGTAGTGTATTGCATATGCTTCTTTCTCAATAATCGGCCATTTCTTTTGAGTCTTACTGAGTTTATGAGACAAGAAATAGATTGGTCTTTCATTCTTAACCCCTGGTATTCCAGATTCTTCTCCTTCATATGGTTGAACTAAACATGCTCCTATTGCGTTGTCTGAAGCATCTGTGTATAGTATTAGTTGTTTATTCAGATCTGGATGTGTTAATAATGGTACCACCGTTAAGCTATCTTTTAAAAGTTCAAACGCTTTTTGACACTCATCATCCCACTTAAATCTAGCGTATTTTCCCGTTAAATTCGTAATAGGTATTGCTATCTTAGAAAAGGCTGGTACAAACCGCCGATAATATGCACAGGTTCCTATAAAAGCTCTCACTTCCTTAACGTTAGTGGGAGGAGGTAACTCTTTAATAACTTTTATTTTTTCCATGTCTGGTTTAATACCTTCCCTATTTATTATATAGCCTAAATATTTTGTTTCTGTCTTTAAAAACTGGCACTTACTAAGCTTTAATTTAACGTCATGCCTTCTTAATCTGTCAAATACTAGTCTAACATGTTTTAAATGATTCTCTACATCTCCTTTCGTAAAAATCAATACGTCATCAATATATGCTAAGGCAAAACTTTGCATACCATCTAGTACTTCATTCATTAAGAACATATAGTGAGATGGTGCATTTTTGAGACCGAATGGCATACGCAAAAATTCGTACGAACCCATATGAGTACAAAAGGCACTTTTATTTTGAGCATCCTTCGACATCGGTATACACCAAAATCCTGACCTAGCGTCTAGTGTTGTGAAATATGTAGAACCATTAAGCAGCCCCAAAATATCATCAATTACTGGCAGTGGGTACGCTACATTTTTAGTAATTTTATTTAACGCCCTGTAGTCGCAACAGAACCTGTTCGAACCATCAGATTTGGCCACAATTACCACCGGAGATGACCATTCTGATTTTGATCTTGTTATTATGCCTGCTTTCAACATATCTTCTATTGCCTTTTCTACTACTTCTCTATTTCTTAACGGAGTTCTGTATGGTTTTAAACTAATTGGTGGATGATCTCCCGTGTTTATTTCCATCGTAACTGTTCGTGTCTTACCCAATTCTAAATCATTTATCGCAAACACATCTTGATTTTGTTTTATAAATTGTTCTAACACTTCCTTATTTTCCGGCGAAGTTTTTAATTGTGCTAACAATTCTTTTTCTCTTGTTACTTTGTCTAGTGAATGTATTTGTGCTGTATTTCTTCTATATGGATGGATCAATTCATCCATTCTTGCGTTCCCTTTCCTTCTGTATCCGCGTCTATTATTACTTCTTTCATTAGAGGTTTCTGAATAACTTATTCCCACCATATTTACTCTATCTGTTGCCAATATGTCACTAACGCTGTCATGTTCTAGCTTAGCTATTACACATCCTCTGTATAATTTAATTTCCCTACCTGTGTTATTAATAACCATTACTGGGAATGTTAAACTTTTATCTAATTCTATTATTCCATCCGGAACTTCTAAACCTGGCTCATCAATTATTTCATTTTGCAATTCTGTGATTCTGACTATGTTTCCTGCTACATAATACGGATTTCTCTTCAATCTTGCTTGTATCAAATTAACTGACTGTGGTTTTAAATTCATGGTTGTTTTAACTCTAACTAATGTCGACACATGCATATCTTCTTCTAGATCTACGTAAACATCTTGGAATTTTAATTTATGCAAATCAAATAAAAGTCTCACCCCATTTTTCAATAAAAAATCTCGTCCCAATATCATATTTCTATTTAAATCTTTAACCACATGGAACATATGCCTAACATTTATCCCTCCTAATTTCAAATTTATCATCGTTTGTCCTAACACTTCTAATTTTTGTCCCGTTACCGAATGAAGATTCTCTTGAATTCTAATTATTTTACAATTTTTTAACATTCGATATAAAAATGCTTCTTTAATCACGCTAACTTGTGCTCCCGAATCAACTAATGTTCTAACTTTATATTTTCCTATCTGTACTATACATGAGCTAGGATCTACCATATTTAATGACAATTGCTTTACCTCAGCTTGTTTTTTATTTCTAAATGTTCTATTATACTCATCCTTTGGGTTTTTAATATATTGATGCCCTTTTTGGATCTTACTATCTTCCCTCTTACTGCCGATCCTATTCAATAAGCGGGATGCCAATTTCCCTGATTTCCTGACCTTCTAAAATTTCTCTGTATTTCTCCAGAATTCCAATTTGCTGGTCTACCATTTGCCATTCTATTCTGTATACTCGTCTGAACCCCTCTACCATTTTGCGTAATCGATGGGCCACTTCTGTTACCACAAAAGCGAAAAATGTGCCCACGTTGGTGACATCCCCAACAAACCACATTCGAGTTATTTGTGTTACCTTCCATGTTTCTTACAGTATTTCTCACTTGTCCTCTTCTATCTTGATTATATACATTCTCGTTTCTTTGCACCATCTGTATTTCTCCTCGTCTTCCTCTCCATCCATGTCTATACTGACCTATTTCCATAGGTTCTTCAATTCTATCTTCTGAACTACTACCTAACTCTCGTCCTACCCTTAGCCTAAACCTTCTCCTCAAGCTTTCCTCTTGTATAGCGATATCTACCGCTTGTGACAATCTTGCAGGATTCTCTCTTAATAATTTAAATTTCAATCCATCTGACTTAATTCCATCAACAAAAATCCCCACCAACATCCGTTCCACTTCTTCTGCTCGTACATTCTGTCCTAAGAATGACTCTTCAGCTAAGTTGATTAACCTGTCACTATATAGCTGAACACTTTCTGTGCTGTTTTGCCTAGTCTGTCGCAACACTGAGAATGCGTGTTGTGGATCAGTAATTTCAGCATATTTTCTTGCGAGATCATCTTTGAATTCTTCCCAAGTTTCACCTCCTGCTGCCTCTAACTTTCTTCTAATGTGGTCAGAAACTGGACTTGTACTTGTTCTGTAGGCCAAGTTCTTTTTCTCTCCATCTGTAGCATTTACCAAATATGCATGTTTTTCAATGGAAATAATCCATTTCTTAAACTGATTTGCTTGACCACTAAATCTTTCAACATCATTGCTTATATTCTGTTGTCTTAACACCGCATCCAACCTTGATATTGCCCCGCCAACTCCAGTGAGTACCTGTGAAAAATCTTGGGATTCCATCCTAAAATTTATAATTATCAATCAATATACAAATATTTCAAGAATATTGATTTCAAACCCAGCAACAATACATAATCTGTTAATTACTCTAAAATTATCTAATTAACTTAACTAAATCCTCCAATCGAAGATCCTGACGAAGAAATATTCCTGTTTCAACCCTGAATTTTGATAAAAGAATTTAAATGACCTCCTGATTCAGAATTTCCTACACCACATAAAAATATGCTCTAATCAAGCTCGTTAAAATGATCAGAACAACGAAGAGCGTCTAGATTTCTTTCCTTTCTAATTTAATCGAAGTCGAATTCAAATCTTCCCAAATATTTCCTGACGTTGCTCACGCTCGATATCACGCTCGCTATAAGACTTTGAATACCTGCTCGATTAACTGTATGCGTTGGACTTTCCTTTCCTCAAGCAAGGTCACCTTCACGCAACCGACAACTGCTCACGACTTCAGCAAAAAAAACTCACTTTCTAGTTGTAATCTGTGATTTTCATATATATCAAACGTAATCCAGTCAACAACAACTGGACTTAAAGCTGACGCTATCCAGTCTCTTATTTTCATGTGGAACTCTCGCCATGGTCAATTTAAATAGTTGAAACAAGTTTAATTGAAGTGACTGTATAAAGTATTGCAGACCTTGATTTCATAATTCTGGAATTCATACCATAACCTTGAGTTCACCTTCAAGAGTCCCACGGGTTAAAACTCATAATGATTTTTGATGCAGAACGGCATTACTTGATCTCAATATAGCATTTTGCGTTGATCAATTTTCCAGTTAATTTCCTAATTACGTAAAAACATCAGTCTTTCAAAAAAATATAAGTATCAATCAAACCTTTTCTTTAGCGCTGACCTTGAAATTGGATCTCCTTCTTAATCAGGAATCTAGTGCAAACCCAGAACAGCTACCAACAGTCGGCTTTCATCTGTTGTTTTTCAAATTAATTACTTCTCCGGACATGCCCGACATAACTATGGCGGTATTCTCTCTCCGCGACCTCCCATGTTTCGTAGGTCAAAGGCACCAAATCAGCCTCGTGTGACAGTGCTACACACAAAGGCTATGATCGTGAACGTATAGTATCAGACAAGTCAGTCTTCACGTTGTAAGAAAGTATTTTATTGATGAATCATTCTAGCTCAGCACATATGATGGAGACTCCCTTCGTGGTGTTTACATCTCTTCTCGTTGGTCCCCCAGTCCAGTCTCAAACCAGTGACGTGTGTGTGTTCCTAGATACACTTCTTCATTCGTGCACACACGTTCACTATGGTTTTCCCCCTAGTCAAGGAATGCGCAGCATTCCTTAACTCTTTACTCCTAACCTAGAATCCCTCACTGTTACAGCTCACTCAGTGCTTGTGTCCTCCCCATCTTCTCCATTTCCACTATAGGGGTTGATCTCATCCCTCCTGTGGTGACTCTAAGTGCTTGATTTTGCACTTTGTCCAGCTCTTGTAGTGTGGTTTTTGATGCCGAACACCACGCAGTTGACCCGTATTCCAGGTGTGATCGTATGCTCTGTTGATAAACTTTGCTAAGTATTTTCCCACTGGCTCCCCATGTGGTTCCACTTAGCTTTCTCAGGATGGCTATTTTCCTTCTGGCTTTTGCTACTGCTTTGTTGATGTGCTTTCTCCATGTCAGCCTGCCATCAAATGTTACTCCAAGGTATGTTGGTTCTTTATCTTCTCTTAGGGGTGTTCCATTTATCTGGATGGTCCCTGCCTTTTGTTTTGGAGAGAGGGTAAATAGGGTGGTGCTGCACTTGTCAGTGTTTATGCTGACACACCATCTATTTGCCGATGCAACAAATGTATCTACAGCTCTTTGTAGTAATCTGGTGGCCACTGATGCATGTTCATTTGTGCTCCATAGAACCAGGTCATCGGCGTACATTGCCGCTTTAATTCCATGCGGTAGATTAGCAACGAGATCATTGATGAAGATTAGAAAAAGTGTGGGGGACAAGACTCCGCCCTGGGGAACACCGTGACGCAGTAGTACTTTCTTGCTCTTTAGTCCGTGTATCTGTACTCGGGCTCTTCTGTTGTGTAAGTATGCTTTCACCCATTTGTACAGCCTTCCATTGACTTTGCAGTTTCTCAGTTTATTCATCAGACCTTCTTTCCAGACTTTGTCAAAGGCTTTCTTCAAATCTATCCATGCCGAAAGCACCAGCTTCTTCTCTTGGAATGCATCCTCAATTTCTTGAGAGAGGTAGGTTGTCTGATCTTCCGTAGAGTAGCACTGCCTAAAGCCAGCCTGCTGTGGCACAAGGATGTTTTTACCACTGCAGATGATGCGCTCGAGTGTTTTGCAGAGACAGCTGGTGAGGCTAATTGGTCTGTAGCTAGAGGCAATGGAACTATCTTTCCCTGATTTTAGGAGGGGTATCATGATTGCTTCTCTCCAGGCTTGTGGAACACTGCCTAAGGTCCAACTGTTATTGAAGATCTGCAACATTTTTGCTTTGGCCTCTGTTCCTAGGTTCCTGATCATTTCATTGGAGATACCATCAGCTCCTGGTGACTTTCTCATTTTCAGTTTTGATATGGCTAGCTCCAGTTCGCTGATTGTGATGGGTGCCTCCAGAACCTCATGTACTATTTCCTTCTGTCCTGTATGTTGCAGTTTCTCTCGAATCTCTTGTTGTTTCTCTGGACTAATTTTGATATTGTTATCTTGTGCGAATGAGTCCGCAAAATGGTCAGCTGCTTGCTTTCTTGTTAAGATGTTTCCATCTTTATGTAGTGCAATTTTTGAGTTTCTCCCTGCGCCCTCATCGTTAAGTTGTTTTATTAGCTTCCACAATTTCCTTGTGTCTCTTTCAAAGTTCAGAGACTCTGTTTTTTTCCTGCCAGCTTTTCCGTCTAGCCTGCAGCTTGGTCCTTTGAAATTTGGCTTTTGCATGCTGGAATTTATTGTGGTGCTCTTGGCTGGGTGTGGCCTCTGCTTGCTTTCTACATACTTCCACATCATTAAGCAACTGTTCCAGTTCACTACTACAGTAGGGTTTATATTGTTTACGGGCTATCTCTTGGTACTGTTTCTCGCGCTGCCTGTAGTATGCATTTCCCAAACTCTTCAACTACTTTATTTATGTCTTTCTCTGTGTTCAGGTTTATAACCAGTAAGCTGGTGCGATTCTTGTACATTGCCCAGTCTGCTTTCTTGTAGTTCCACCTCGAGAGGGTGCTGCTTTCACTTACAAGCTCATTTTCTACAGTTAGAAAGACTGACCGATGGTCGCTGCCACCAAGTTGTTTCCCAACAATTCGTGTAATGTTCCACTCCAGGTCTGGTGAATGAAAAGCCAGGTCAGGTGTAATTGTAGAGTGCCATGATCTCGAGTAGAAAGTATGTGGATCGGACGGCTTGTTAACCAAGATGAATCTATTCTCATCCTGCCAGTCGTCCAGTCTCTCTCCTCTCTGGTCCATGTGATCATAGCCCCAACTCTGCGAGTGGCTGTTGAAATCGCCACACACAATCATTTTTTTCTGTTAATGGTAGTGTGTCCAGTGCCTGTGGGCGGTCACTTGGACAGTAGTAATTGATCAGATGTAGGTCTGTACAGCCTGTTTTAAGTTTAAGTGTCTGATACTCAGCCCCTTCCATATAGACTTCGATTTGGGAAGCAGTGATGTTATTTTTTACAAGGGTAAGTATCCCACCTTTTCGCCTGTCCTTTCGGTCAGATCGGTAACACTGGTAGCCTCTGATTTTGAAGGCTATATTTTCGTTGAGATGAGTTTCTTGCAAGCTACATATGCTTACTTTTTCTTGGTCCAGGATGTTTTCTAATTCTTTTTTTTTTTCGCTGACTCCCTCCGCATTCCAGTGCATTATTTTAATTCTTTGTTTAGTATGGCCAGCCGTTCTATTCTCATGTCCCCTGGCTCCACAGGACATCTGAGAAGGACCTCCAGTAGTTGGGGTTGGACCCTTTCAAGACATAGGGCCCGGCACTGCACCTGCCTGGGGGTCCAAAGCAGGGCGAGCACCATAACTTTTAGCAGTAGTCGACATATTCCATTTTGCGTAATTGCGTGGCATCCTGATTTCTGTGGTGCGCCTCCTGGCTGGTTGCCTCCGTCTTCAGCACCTTTCCTTTGCTAGAGAGCAGACTGTGGTCTTACTCGAGTTTAGATGTGTACACACGCACACACGTGTCTGCACATGCATGTATGTGTATACACATCTAGAGCACACTGGTTATTTTCCGGCGCCAGATACTCACCGTCGCCCCTTCTCCTGTTAGTAGAAACAGTTTCGCCACGTGAAGGCCAGGAGTTGGACTTTTGCTGCATAGGTTATGTATTCACGAGCCATTGGGGTATTTAAGCAATGTTGGGCGCTCACCCCAACACTGCGCCCCTGCTACATACAGCAACATTTGGAAGAAATCCTATATGTAATTTAAAAAAAATTTTGTTGCGTATCCCTTACGGAACGTTGCAGTCAACACCAGCATTTTTTTTTCCAGCTGTTGTTGATGTACTAGACAAGTGTTACGTTCAGTAATTTGCCATTGCTTTCTGAACGACCGGCCCTATACCTTTTTCGAAACAACCAGCACCGTTGTGTTTCGAACCCGGGTATACGGGCTCACAGTAGTAAGGGATGTTGTAACTAAGTATATTTTGAGGTAGCAACCCCCGATTTTTTACTATATAAAAAGTCTGTCATATTTTACGATGGCCGATATTATTGATTTTGGTGGGTATATCTTAGTGAAACTCGATGGTAAGGGATGGGTAGCGGCTATTAGTGGTATGTAGAGGGTCACAGTGGCTTGCTCACTATCATCATACGAGTCACAAATGAAAACCTTAAAAAGTACAGATGACCGATATTAATGATTTTATTGGGTATAGCTTAGTGAAATTCATTGGTAAGGGGTGGGTAGCGGGTATTAGTGATCTGTAGTGGGTCGTACTAGTGTAAACATTATCATCATACGGGTTACAAATGAAAACCTTAAAAAGTAAAGATGGCCTATATTATTGATTTTAGCGAGTATAGCTTAGTGAAATTCATTGGTAAGGGGTTAGGGTTATGGTTAGCAAGCCCTTTTGCTGCTGAATTTATAAAGGCAGGCGGCTATGCATTACATCTAAAGCTATACGAACTAATAATAATAATCTGGAGGACAGAAGAATTACCCCATGACTGGAAAGAGTCATTATTGATAGTATACCCCCCGGGAAGGTTAACCCGGTCAACAAATGCCCGCAGAAGTCGGATGTGTCGGCCTAACGGCGCAAGAACGCAGCTCTGCTGTAAACAGGCACAACGCAATCACATCCGAAAAAAAACTCCGGATGAACGAAGAAGAAGAAGAAGAAGAAGATAGTATACCTATCTTTAAGAAAGGAGACAAGATCCAATGTGAAAATTATAGAGGAATATCACTACTGTCCACAAGCTATAAGATACTATCCGCAGTATTACTAAATAGACTAAAACCATATTCAGAAGACATATTAGGTGACTACCAGGCGAATTTCAGACAAAACAGATCAACAATAGTTCAGATATGTATCTTACGACAAATAGCCGAGAAAAATTGGGAATATAAAAGAGATCTCCATAACATTTTTGTGGATTTAAAAAAAAAGGTTTATGATAGTGTCCATAGGAATAGTCTATGGAATGCTATGCAGGAATTTGGAATATCAAGGAAGTTAATGAACATGACCAATCTATGCATGGAAGATACTTATAATATAGTAACATATAAAGGCAGGAAATCAGACCCTTTCCAAATAACATCTGGCTTGAAACAGGGTGATGCACTATCGCCGCTCCTTTTCAGTCTAGGCTCTAGAGAAAGTTGTAAGGAAGGTAAAGGAGGAATATGCTATTGGAGGAACATCCTAAACTGCTTGGTTATGAAAGATGATATAGATATTTTAGGGGAAAATGAACAAAAGACATTGGAAATATTGACTCATTTAAAGGAAAAAGCTCAACAAATGGGGCTGGTTATCAACCAAGATAAGACAGAATATATGGTAATTTCAAGAGAAGGAACAGCTAAAATCTCTGGCCACATACAAATAGATAATATGATCATTAAAAGAACAGAAACATACAAATACCTGGGTACAATCTTCAACTGCTCCAACATAATAAGGGAAGAAATACAAGCTAGAGTCACCTCTGGAAATAAGATATACTATGCACAACAACATATGCTAAAATTAAATGCGCTGTCTCGTAACACCAAGATCACAATATGCAAAACACTGATTAGACCAGTTGTGCTGTATGGCTCTGAAACCTGGAGTACAACTAAAGAAGACGAAGCCTTGTTACAAACCTTTGAGAACAAAGTCTTAAGACGCATCTTTGGGCCCATTAGGGATACACAAAGTGGAGAGTGGAAAAGAAGAAGCAACAAAGACATGTATGATCTGTTTAAGTCTCCGCTAATCACTGGTATCATGAAGGCTAATAGACTACAATGGCTGGGGCATATAGTAAGAATGAAAGACAATAGGGCAGCAAAACTCGCGTACACTCAGGAAATAAATGACCGTAGACCCCGAGGTAGACCAAGAAGACAGTGGAGAGATAATATATATATACAGACCTACAAGCACTTGGAATCAACGACTTGCAAGAGCAGGTCAACCAGAGAGACGAATGGAGACGGATTGTATCTGCAGCAAAGAACCTCAATGGCTCGGAACGCTGAAGAAGAAGAAGAAGAAGAAGAAGAAGAAGAAGAAGAAGAAGAAGAAGAAGAAGAAGAAGAAGGTGTTATTTTGTTTATATATAAGTTATTTTATTGTGCAATATTGCCAATATAGTCCTGCATCTAGCAAAACATGCTCAAAGGATACAGAAGTAGTATGTCAGGTGGTAACTAAGTCTTAAATGGGGGACATCCCGGGGGCCGGACCTCGCATTTCCTTATATGAAGGGTATAGCTCCGCATAGAAAGCGGAGCCAAAGCGGACCGCAAGTGACCTTTGACCTGCCAAGGGATGCAACTCATGAATAAATAAGCAAGTGTTATTACACTGTTACTTCCCTTTTTGTGTGATAAATTTTGTTTTTTTAAATTTAATAATAGCTGATAGTATTAGCTTTAGTGGGTGATGCTTAAACACTATCAGCCAACGATTGATGCTGTGCTAAGGTTACAGTGCTCTTCCTCCTCAGTGTCATCCTTCTTTTTTCGTCTTCTTTCTTTATCGGTATTGGGCATAAACACTATCATCATTCCATTGGTGATGTGTAAGGCTTAGGGTTACAGTGCGTTTCCTTGGGACGGTCTAGGGAGCGGACCGGCATGGGGCTGGGAGCTCAGCGGTAGGACACAGGTGTCGGCGTGTGGGATAGGAGGTTCGAACCTCGATCCGCCATGGGTGTCATGTGAAAACCTTAATAAGTAAGAATGTAAATATGGCGGGCATATGACTTGTATAGGGTCTTAATTGCCTATACATCATCATCATACGGGTTACAAATGAAAACCTCAAAAAGTGCAGATGGTCGATATTAATGATTGTAGCTGGTATAGCGTAATGAAATTCGTTGTTACGGGGTGGGTAGCGGATATTAGTGATCTGAAGAGTATCACAGCGGCTTGTTTACTATCATCATACAGATTGCAAATAAAAACCTTAAAAAGTAAAAATGGCCGGTATTATTGATTTTAATGGGTATATCTTAGTGAAATTAGTTGGTAAGGGGTGGGTAGCGGTTATTAGTAGTCTATAGAGGGTCACAGTGGCTTGGTCACTATCATCATACGAGTTACAAATGAAAACCTTAAAAAGTAAAGATGGCCGATATTATTGAGTGTCTCGTGTATACCTTAGTGAAACTCGTTGGTAAGTGGGTGGGTAGCGGATATTAGTGATCTGTAGAGTGTCGTAGTGGCCTATACACTATCATTCACACAGGCTTCAATTGAAAAGATTAAGAAGGTAAAGATGGCCGATATTATTGATTGTAGCGAGAATGGCTTAGTGAGATTCGTTGGTAAGGGGTGTGTGAGTGGAGGAAAGGCTAGATAGGTGCTTCTGATCATTGTTAAGGGTGGTCGAGTGGCGGGGTGGTAGATAAATACGTCCATTCCTTGATAATAGCCGGAGGGTAATGCTCATATTAAAGTCCAAAGATTGAACTCATAGGTGGCTGATCTGAGGGTGGTCGACTGGGTGACTTACCACGGGGCTCTGTCTGTGGGGGTGAACATAAGTGAACGTGTTCAGACATGTCTTTAGGGAAAACCAGGAGGATAACTCATAGCGTACTGACCGCATAACTATACACATGGGTAATGGTTAGTGATATACAGATTCACTGGCTCAGCACAATGGAGAATCTGGTTGCTGATTCCATCTAACCCAATGAGGTTGTGTTGTTTAGGTTACTGAGGTAAGTGAATATTTCTGTGTACTTCAGAATACTTGAAGACCTATGGAGAGAATTAACAGAAGGCAGACTAAACAATGCCGTGAATTAACTAATTAGAGAATAACTGACAATCAATATTACACTGAAAAACCAGGAGAATTTCCGGAATTGTTATTGGGTAATTAAACCATGTGGGGGGCTTACCAGTGAGCATTGATTATTCTTGGTTTTATAAACAAAAGACGTATTCACTCTGTGTCAGTTGAAATTTGAGTGCCAGAGTTGCATGTTGTGGTTTCGTTTTTCGGATTATCTCAGAGTGCAATCCTGGAAAACAGGGTGGTGGTTTGTGCCTATACAGGATATACGTGGTTACACATATTGCAGTCACCAGTGAATGCTGAAGTATCTCACCTTTCTACAGCAGCAAAAAGTGAAGACCTTATATCAGCCACTGACCACTCAGAGCTCGAATTGCCTTATCACAAGCTGAGGATATACATACTAACATTAGATACCTCAGCGGTCCGTCAACTGCCAATAGCCGTAAACCTAAGAGAGGTCTGCAGGAGAGCAGAAGAATTCACGAATAATTTTCAAACGAACAATCAAACAAACTTTCAGATTTTATTAGGCCAGAACCTGAGTTTGTGTATGTTACAACGGAGTACTACAGATACTGACAATACTTCATTGTGTTATAAGAAAGTGTGTTGTTTCGGGACATGACCATCGTTCATATCATCCCAATCATCCATTATAATTCTTCTTTTAACTTGTTAATGAAGGGTTAATGTTATTCTTTGTCATATTTATGTGTGTGTGACTGAATTACCTATTTGGTGATAGTGTTGCAACACTATCTGTGGGATACATCACTTAGCAGATCAGGAGAGCTGTGTGGCAGGAGGAAAACTAGTCTTCAGTTCTACAAGAGTGAGCATCCTCCTCTCTTACTGATACTGTAGTGCCTTTCCTATGCTCTCTTAGCCTTCTACCCGAAAACCTTACTTGATTACTTAGTGTAACGTTGCGAGATGCTTGATTCAGTTCACTAAGTTGTCTTGCGAGCCACTTCTGGTTTTCTTTTAGTAGTTCATCATCATCATCTTCTACCACTTCTGCCATCAAGCGTCGTGGGGGAGGAATAATTTCCGTTCCACCGTCCGGTGGGCGGCACTGGATAGTGTCATTCCGTGTGGCTGTACAATGTCTTTGATGTCGTCAATCCATTTTCTTCTTGGACGTCCTCGTGGTCTCGCCGCAGATGATCTTTGATGTAAGGCCAGTGATGGTAGTTGCTGGTGTTGCATTCTAACGACATGGCCAAACCACTTGATCTTCTGTCTTTCAATAAATGTGGCACAAGGTGTTGATCACACAGTCTGTCTGATAGTAGCATTTCTTACTCGGTCTCGGATTGTTAAGTTGGCAGCTCTCCTCAGGCATCTAATTTTGCAGGTGTTGATTTTATGAAGGTGTAATTTGGATAAAGTCCAGGTCTGAGATTGGTAGCAAAGGGTTAGTGTGAATATGCTGTTTATTAACAGTCGTTTTGCGGGCATGGGTATATTTGGATGTTTCAGTAAGGGTGATTGATAGTTGATATGTAAGTGCACTAGCTTTTTGACATCTGATTTCAATTTCTCTGTCTAATCTGCCATCTTCCTGATCACACTTCCAAGATATTTGAATTATTTAACTTGTTTCAGAGTTGTGCTATTTAACTGTACACTTAGTGGGTCCGGCGATCTGCTAACTCGCATTACTTCGGTTTTGGCTGTATTTATGCTCATATTGTAACTCCTGCATGTTGAACTCAGATTATTAATATGATCTTTTTAGTCTGCCCTCATCGCTATAAAACAGGCACTGATCGTCTGCAAATAGAAGTTCATTTATTTCCTGTGGATCAGTTGTTTCATCTGGAGTAAAGAGTTCTTTTAGTAGTTGACAACCACTATTTGGGGATATCTATCTCCCAACTCAACTTATCACACCACAGGAGGTCATGGCAGTAATTAGCTTTAATGCATACAGGTAATTTTACATTTTCCTTCTATGTTGTATGTTCTTTTACTTTATTTTTGTTGGAACGTAAGAAATACATAGTATGTAATGGTTGGCAATAACATCTGTCATATTTTTCGTTGAGAACGTGAGAAATGTGCGGTAGACTCTGAACCTCTTGAACCTCCTTGAGATAGGAAGAATGTATTCTGAAACTGACCAAGACGCTTCATCACACCAGGCGTCCGTATCGCCTTATGTGAGAGCCAGATATCACACTCCTATATAATATCCTATACAATTAGCTGTCCTTCAACTTCATGAGCCTGCATGGGTCTTTGCTTCAAGTATCTTTCCCTATAACTATCTTTGATGATGTAATTTCAGAAACAACATTCACTTCTTTTGTATCTACCCTTGCACTGTTTATCCACACTCTAATCAGTGGTCAGAATTTTACTTGCTTGACCATTTGGGAGGAATAAGAATCTTTGTAGTTAGAACTCAATGTTCTTTCCCCCAGCGAATGACAGTGGTTTGGGTTCAATCCCCAGCAGAAGCAGGATTAATTTTTCCGGCCAGTATGGCTCTGAAGGTCAACACAGCCTCACAGAAATGGGATCTAAATAATTTTCAGAATATTCTGGAAATTGTCTAGGAAGGAAACATGGCGATGTAGGGATCTAGCCACCCAACCTTGTATGTCACGGCCTACATGACAATATATAGGTAGCAATGTAGACAAAGAGTGTGTAACAGATAAAGATGTCAGAACAAGAATATAGAAGGCTAGAGGAGCTTTTACAGCACTAGGCAATTTGTGGAAGTCAAAAGAAATTAAACTTAGCACCAAATTAGAATATTCAACTCTAACCTTAAATCAGTACTACAGTATGGATCAGGAATATGCAGAATAACAATTAATTTAAACAAACATTAAAATTAAGACTAAAATTCAGATTAAGATTAAAATAAACTAAAACAATCACTAATTGGTGACTGCGAAAAAGAGAAGGAATAACATGGTATGTCAGAATCACCAATGTGGAGCTCATGTAGAGAACTAGGCAAATATAAGCGAACCAAGAGGTGAAGGAAAAAAAGTGATGACACAGGATAGAACATACACTGAAAAAAAACATGAAAAATATAACAAGAAATGCCTTTGCCAGGAATCCACAATCCAAAAGAAATGAGGAAGACCTAAAAACACACGGAGAATAGAAGTAGAAACAGAAATGAATAATATGGGAGGACATGGACAGAGCAGCATGGGATAGTTAAGGTTGGGGCGGCTTGGAGTGAGTTTGTTGAGGGCCTATGTCCCAGTGTGGGGATAATGGGTAAAAGAAGACAAACATGCAAAAATATGCCAAGGCCTAATACTTCACACTCCAATGGTGGTGATTGCTTTGGAACAATCTGTAACTTTTATACTGCCCATACTACTGTATACCTGTGAATCATAAACACTGAATGAGGAGGGGGGGGGGGGGGGGAAGAAATTTGATGCCTTAGAGATGTGGTTTCTTCATAGAATACTAAGAATTCTATGTACAGCTAAGAAGACCAATATCCATGTTCAGCAAATGGCTAATTCACCAAAACATTTGTTTACTCATATCAGACCAAGGTCGGAAGGTCACTCTATGAGCTGAGAGTCTGTGATAACTGGGAAGACTGAGGGTGTTAGAGACAGAGGTTGACAGAGGAAGAAATTCCTGGATGGGTTAACAGAGTGGTACAGAAGGCCATCAGGAGTTGAGTTTATCAAGAACACAGAGGATTGATATTTGCGAAATAACATGGAAACCTGCACCATTTAGCACTGCACATAATGATGATTGATGATATGTTGGCCTTTGTTAAATTTTTTATCATCTCTGACTTTAAAATATCTTGCACCACTAACAGGACCCCCCCCCCCCACCCCCCCCCCCCCCCCCCCCCCCCCCCCCCCCCCCCCCCACCCACACTATTTATTGAATGCTGTAATTCTTAGTAATAAACTTTAAAACTTAGTGACAACTGGCAAAACTAATGGGAAAAGAACAAAGGGAAAGCACAGAGATAAATACCTGGATGGCTTGGCCATAAGACATAAATGGGGGTACAAGAACACAGACGTGATCCAAGAAGCTGATGATCATGTGAGATGGCAAACCATGACACACACACTTATTGTCATGGCACATGATAATGATGATGAATTCTTCCTTCACTATTATATAGTTATATTAGTTAGACTACTTCACTGTCCACTGGACACACCAGACCGTGTTAGTATTTTAAACAGAATAACTGGATAAACCAGAGCGTGTTAGTATTTTAAACTGAGTAACTGGACAAACCAAAAATAGACAGTATTTTAAACAGAATAATTGAACAAATAGTTAAGTGTGAAAAAATACATTTATTCATGGTTTGTTTTCTGACATAAATTATAATTTAACATATTTAAAGTTACATAATATAAATATCATCTCATACTATGAATGAAAGTCAGAAAATATGATTCTCTGTTTAATGACCACCAATGAATCAAATGCCATTAGATGCTTTTTCCCTGATAGGATGTTCAGACCTTGACCTTGTTGGGGACAACACGGCCTAATCCCATGACTGTCATGAATTAACCAATTCAAAAACAACTACTGCTTTATGAGATTGGTCATTAGAAGAGGTACAATGAGGTATGCAGCAATTCTGGGCAAAAGGGATAGTACTGATTTACATTTTCATTAACTTGAAGCAGTCTAATGTAATAATTAACATTTTCTTATCAAGCTGCAATTCGTAATCCCGCATACAGCGCTAGAAACACAGCTGGGAGTGATTTGGACGTAGACCGCCTCACTGGTTTTCATACAATGGAATGAATGCCGATCGTTCAGAAAGTAATGGCAAGCAACTGAATGTAAGCTTGCCAAAAAATCACTAACAGCCAAAAAAATGCTGTGGTTGACAGTGACGTCCTGTAAGGGGTGTGCAATTAACTATAAAGCTACTGTCAAGAAACTGAAAAGACCAGTAAAATGCAAACAGTTTTAGGTGTCAGCTATGGGGGATGGGGTGTTGTTATCACATGATGATGTCCAACCTGGCACAGCTTATGACACAGTGAATCTTTTAGAAAATTAGAATTGGGAAATTCTTCAACACCTGACCTACAACTCTGATCTGGCAGCTTCAGATGTCCTTTGTTTTTCAATGATGGAAATTGCGTACATGCCAGCCAAATCCATTCAAATGATGATGACGCCAAACACGAAGCATAATAATGGCTGTGGGAATAGGATTCTGCCTTAAGCAACAGCATTTTGATTTGCTGATTTCCCACCTTCATAAGTGCCCTAACAGAAAGGCTGATGAGATTGAAAAATATCATAAAGGTGTACCTTTTTAGACATATAATTATTTCAATAAAAATAAAGCATTATACATGCACATGAGTTCAGAAACCTAATATTTTACCTGCATAATTAAAATGGAAGGTATGTGTGATACTCAGCACGGAATACTTCATTAATAAAACATTGTGATTTGTTTATTTATGCACGTAACAATATTCCAGTATAATTACATTACAGTATAATTGCAATAACTGTTTACACTATAAGGGAAATATAGAGTTGTAAGTGCAGACATACCAATACTTACTTACAGTCAAAATTTTTCCCATTTTAATGTTATTTAAAAAAATAAAGAGTGAACATGTGAACTATCAAATAGTGATCACTTGTAATTTATTTCATGTAAAAACTTTTATTTGTGTCACAGTTTCTTACTTTTTTGTAAGGAAGGAAAACATCTAGGCATGAATTATTAATCAAGTCTGGCAAATGGGAACGGAGTCATTCACAATTTGTATAGTGCTGAAGAACTCTTGGTAGCATAGACTTAATCTGGATTCAATTCCCAATAGTGAAGGATTTTTTCCGATCAGAATAAATGGATTGGAAGGTGGATGAGGTGTGTGTGTATGTGTAGGAAATACCTGGCTGTGCATGTGTAAGAGAGTGTGTGTGTTGCTGTTTTTTGTAAATTTAACCCAGCCTCAAAAGGTGAGTATGGCATAATTTTCCTCATTTTCTGTAATCCCTGAGAAAGATAGTTGTTGATTCCAAAGCTGCTGAGTTATCGTCTTTCTGCCCATGCCATTCTTATGAAGAAGGTGCAGGTCCTCAGCAGAGTCCCTTCCAAGGACTGATTGTATGAGTTTGTAACTGCTGGAGATGACTGTAGCAGCTTTTCCCTAAAGTTAGAAAGTTCAGAAGTACAAGACATTTGAAGAGAAAGTGGTTGATGGTTTCAAAAGGGTGAAATCAATGTCAGCAAAGGGGTGTATATAGGTGTTGATAGTTTACATCACTACTGATCCTAGCATGCTCGTCCTGTTCAAAACTGAAAAAAATTAGGTTCTGGTTTGTTCTACGAAGGTCACTGATGTTGTCTGACTTTTGGTTGGGGAATGTCATTAAAAAGAGTTTGGCCCATTGTTCCCTTTGCTCATCTGTTCCACCAATTTTCTCTTGTGTGGTTTCTGAAGATCTGTTGGACATACTGCTAGCTCTGTCTTTCCCTTTGCTGCTGTAGAAATTGTAGCTGCCTTCTTATTTCTCGTGAAGTCACTGTGATCAGGAATTCACTGTAGCGTTATATTGATGCAGTGGGGAGCTATCAAGGAAGATAACTTGCTATCTCAAACTCCTTATGCAGTGACCTGGTATATATGAGGACCTTGCACACAACTACTAAGGGACTGTATATCTGCCCAGAGATAAACTGAAACTTTTTAAAATAAAAAATGTTGAACAGTTGATGAAGACAAATAATTTTCCAACTGACATGTGCCAACATTGATACTTGTATATAGTTCTGGTCGAGTAAGAGCTTAAAGTAATAAGATAGCTTGACACACTGGCATTGAGGTCTGGTATTGGGAGTTCCGTTTAAGGTTAGAGCATCATGTCTCAGACACAAATACTTTGATTACATTAAACGTCACAGTGGTTTCAAAAGAACAGTAACGGAAAGCATGGTTTCTAGATTAAGAGGCAGGTGTTGACTAACACAGTAACGGACACATGACAAGACATCTTGGACATGATAATGCAAGAGACAGGAGAACTAGTGAAGGATCAAGAATCTTTTCTGGCAAACTGTAATTGGAGTGACCTTCTCATAGAATTTTCAACATGATGATGAAGGAAGGTTGAGAATGAACACTTGACAATAATACTAACAAAAGCAGCTGATGTAACAGTAGTGTCTTAGAATGCTGACATATAGAAATAGTTATAACAGAAGCAGAAGTTTCCCAAGTAAACTGTAAAACAAAATAATGTTACACTGTTTATAAACAAAGTATGTCTCTAAAGTACCACAATCCAACTGCTGATTGTTACGAATTAACAAACACAATTAAAAGAAGGATTGCAAAAGAGAATGTGAACAACAAAACACCAACAATGTAATAAATTAGCTGTGGAGTGAGTGAGGTGTCGGCAACCTACGGCACACATGCCAAGTGTGGCATGTTTTTCATTGGCATGCTAAGTGAATTGAAATGCTGTATATAATCTCATTAAGAAAACTAATTTTTATAATTAAATGGAAGAATTAAGTCATTTAAAGCTACTTGAGTTTTAACATCCCTTATGAAATGTATTAAAACAGGAGGGGAATGTGCGATCTGATGAAAACTGAGTGAATATGGAGCAATAATGACTAACACATGACAAAGTTCCATTCCTGTCCTATCCTTATCCTGACCACCTACACCAGTAATTCTATAGTTCTCTCGGCTGAGAAAAATACTCATCACTTACATATACCAGTACACTCAGTTCACCACACGTCAAAATTTGGTGTTGTTATAAAGTAATATGATGCCATTAAAATGACTTTAAAAAGGCAAAAACCTATGTATGCTTATTTCAAGACTGATAAATGAATTGAAAATATAATGAGAAATGTCAGAGATGATATAGACCAGGGAGCAATATGATGCCCTAAATATCGGTGGTCATGAAATACCAGAGATTCGATATGCTGATGATACAGTACTACTATCCACATCACAGAATGGTATAGAAAACTTAATAACCTCAATCCAAAGAAATAGTGAAAATCACAACTTATATCTTAACATAGCAAAAACAAAGATAATGCATACAGATAATACTATGGAGAAAGAAATATATGTTAATGAGGAAAGATTGGAGGTGGTGGAAAATTTTGAATATCTTGGGTCATTGATTACCAACAATGGTGACACAATGAAAGAAATTAAATGACGACTATCACTTGCTCTTCAAAGACTAAAACAACTGAATAAATTACGGAGTGGGACAGATAGAACTACAAAGGTTAGATTTTTAAGAGCATGCATCTTTCCCATTGCAACATACGCCTGCGAGAGCTGGATGCTTAATAAACTTACATACAATATCACACATTACCTGGGCTACATATAGTTTCCTTCGTAATCATTATCCAGCAGCCTGTCCAGTGTATAACATTACCTTCACAACAGTCTTTCAAAATTACTACCATAAGCAAGATGTCCGGCTTCTGTTGCTGTCATGTATAAATTATCTATTGTCATGGACAGAAATGGGTTAAGACCAGCATAGGTTGGGAGAACAGTAGAGTGATAATCATTCACTACAACCTGCAAGACTGGAACAGTAAGAGTTAAGCAATAAAACAAAGACAGGGTTAGCAAAACTCAAGAAGCTCACCATTTCATGGGAAAATGTAGAGGTCACCGCAAGCAACCCGAACAGAAAGGCTAGCAAGACTGGTCATTCAGGGTGTGGACAGCTTACAGAACACACACACACACACCTAGACTCCTGTCAAGAATTCTATACAAGTCATCTACATAATTACTGAAGATTTCCAACACGGAATGAAGCAGATTCAGACAACTATTAGTTCAGCTCCACCGTCAACGGAGAACCGTAGGTCGTTACTTTGACGCTTTAAGAGTTTGCAGCAAGTAATTGACAACAGCACCAGCGAAAACATCAGCGCAGGAGACAGATAGTCAGCAATGGACAGTGACAAGAATCAGCACATAAGAGTGTGAGCATTGCTTTGCTTAGTTGCTGAGACCCGGTGTGGTGTCTATTGTGAATTAAACTTATGTTAAGATGCTCGCTGTGCGTTCTGTTCACTCTATTAAGAGCATCAGCAAGCACACAAGAATGCAAGCCAAATGAATACATCTGCCATCAGATTACAATGTTTTATTACCAACAAGTCACCCGTAACAACAGTACCTTATCAAAGCAACAACATGGCATCTATCACATTCTTGAATCCATACACAATGTGGTCTTTCTCTTGTCCATATCCTCAGCACATTTCCCTCCACAATGGCCTTTTCTAGACTTTCATGTTTCATATTACAGCATTTTAAAACTGACATAAGAATAAATGCATACAATGGGTCACAAATTGATAATGCCAAACAGCGTGGGGACCATCTTGAGAGCATCACTTTGAACAATGAGTGAAGAAGTGTTGGCAGTCAGTGACTTCAATTCTTCTTCTAACTTGTTTTGATATTCCTGGAAATAAAGTGAACCCAATTTAGCATATTTTGTCTTTACTCGTGTGAAAAAGTGTTATAACATTAACTTTTCATTTACATGGTTGAACATTCAATGTTTACACAAAGATCTAGTGGATAAATGTATCAACTTAAGGGCAGGTGAAAATGTGTGCCATTCATAAAGTGTAATAAAAACTATGTTTGCCTTAGGAGAATATGGAATAAACCAGGTCACTAGGCATATGACACTGAAAATATACCTCCTGACTTATGGAAATATGTTTATTGCACTTTTGAAGAAATCAAGTTTTAGAATGTGATCAACATCAAACAATTAGCATAATGAGTCACAAAGATTTTGTTAAAAACAAACATATAAATAGTGAGGAGGAAAATACTACCAGAAATAGGAAAATAGCAATATGGATTTGCAGACAGCAAGTGTACAAGGAATATCTTGTATTTTCTGAGAACATATACTACTGCTGTGTTGGGAAATTACTGCTGTGTTGGGAACCCAGCCTGATAAAATGGTTCCACAGAAATGGAAGAGCTCAGGCAGCTAAGCTAACATAGTAATGATGATGCTTCTTGGCATATGTAAATAAATGGGTAGTTAAATCCATGTGGTGCTGGTTATTATGTCTGTCCACAGCCTTATGTCCAGTGTACTGTCAATCTCTGATACATATATTTATCCGTGTCATGTTTAACATCCTCTCTCCCCCCCCCCCCACTTCTCTCTCTCTCTCACTCTCTGTATTATCTTGCCCTGGAACTTTCATCTGTCACACAAAACTACAATTAACCCTTTACAGGGTGGAACGGCCATTTACGTCTGATACCGTAAACGGGCGAAACGTCCCAAACCGGCCGATACTATTATGCATTGTAAAAACGCGATATCTCGGCTTTCCGATACTTCCGACGGCTACTTTCGCTTTCACCGTTGGCTTGACAATGTGGCCACCATTTGTAAGCACCTACTATGAATTTGAACGGACTTTTACGGACGTTTTTTGAGTTTTCGGGGGGTTTTACGCTTAGTTTTTCAAAATGGATTTCAGCAATTCTTCAAGTGATAGCCGAGATTTCGCTAGGTTCAATTTAAATGACATTAAAGGGCACGAAGTTGACTATTAATCGCAGCTAGATATCAGTGAAAAACGTTACTTTGCATTAGCAGTCGTGAGTCGGACTTTAAACAAAGTGATTATGATTCTGAAAATGTGTTTGTAAATTGCTGTATCTTTCTTCTTCTTCTTCTTCAGCGTTCCGAGCCATTGAGGTTCTTTGCTGCAGATACAATCTGTCTCCATTCGTCTCTCTGGTGGACCTTCTCTTGCCAGTCGTTGATTCCAAGTGCTTGTAGGTCTGTGTTCATATATGGATTACCGACAACAATCACATGAGTAACATATTCAGTATGCTTTTCCCTTCATTGTGTTGTTTATTTAACTAAAATCGGTTGACTAACACCTTATTTGTGACGTTTTTACTAACGCAAAACAAAATTTTACCGAACCTGAAAAAATCTTGCCCGTTCAGGGCTAAAAAATGGACAAGTGTCTGCCCTGTAAAGGGTTAAATAATTTTATATCAAAATATTGTAACAAATAAATATTTAACTGCAGTAAACGAGTCTTTAAGCTCACCTGAAGTGTTTGTATTTCTTTGCACATAGCTACATTATCTTGCAATGCTTTGTTTAAACATTTTTTCAGCACTGAAATTTCTTGTTCCCTCTCTGTAACAATATATTGACATTTTTATTAAAATAAAAATTATACAAGTGTGTGTGCCTGCATTCGCATGTATATATGTTTGCATGGGAACATCAACCATGTACCATTCATCACTAACACCACTAAGTTGCTTTCTACATGACAAAAGACTTTCAGATCTCTTTAAATAATGTCTTCTTCTGCTCCTCCTTCCTCTCACCCACTTCTTTTTATTTGTTTTCCTTTTTTTTCTTGATAGGCAGACCTATCAATTATCAAATGCCAAGTCCTCCGATCTCTAGTTATATATACACAGTAGCATATATACTTTTATATAGCATATATAGCTATATATATATATATATATATATATATATATATATATATATATATATATATATATATATATATATATATATATATATATAAATATATACACATACAGTAGCATATATACTTTTAAGCGACTTTATATGCAGTAGCAAACAATGAAGCTGGTAAAGCATGAGTTAAGATTAAGTAAACACATTTGGTTAGACAGTAAAACTTCTCATTCTGAATACTTTACACAGGAGATGCTTAAAAAACATGTCAAACAGATAATATAGTTCAAAACAAATGCAGCTTAATGATATGTTCTGGCTGGTTACTGAGCACAAGAGGGGAAGAACAGACTCTCTCCAAGAGAAAAGGAAAGTTCTGCAACAGCCTCTGTGGAGAAGGTAATTTGGTAATGGGTTGGTAGAAAAGTCTCCACACCAACCTTACATTAATAGATGTTAAGTCCTTTTTAGGGGATGGGTGACCTAAATACCAGTGCATTAGGCTTAAAAGTAAACACTGTCTTCCAAAGGATTTATAACCCAAAATGCAACATACCATAGTTTTTATGAATAAACTCCATCATGAAGCCATGAATATCTACTGGTCCAGCTGGAAGTGGTCCTGGGTCACTTGCATTGCTGCATGAACTGCTACTAGAAGAATTGCCAGCAGTCTTTGGGACAGATGTAAAGTCATCCTGAGACATGTCCTCAGAGACAACAAGAGCACTATCCATGAATGCTTGCTCTTCTTGCTGCTGTCGTAATAATTCCTTCTCTACAGCTTCTGGAGAATATCAAAATAGAATTATGGTAAAATAGAAGCATAAATGACTGAATGGTTCACTAGAATCAATATTACTGAACTAAGGACACATCCATGTGTGTTGTCTCTTTCAGTATTTGTAAGGATGCTGATTATTCTCATCGCGGATTGTTTGTGAATGTGCCTATGCATTAAAAATTCCAAAGAAATATCAGCCAACCATGAGGCTCAGATGAGCCTGGATTCATATGATCATGACAAAAAGCCCAACTTGTGGAGATTTTAACCAAAAGCAACTACACTATGGTGGGTCCCTTTGATAGAAACAATAATTGTGAATACAGAACTAGTACAATCAGTCGATATACACTGGCAGAGATGTTAAGGAGGAGATCTGAGCACCTATGGACCTGTCAGGAGTGTGATGATGATGATGATCCTTACAATTCACTAATAATTATTAACACCACTTGGTAATATGAACACGTGTGAAATTATTTTTTTTTATCCTTTGCAGGACATTGCAGTCAAGACCAGCATTTTTCAGCTGCTGTTGATGTTCTAGGGAAATTTTACGTTCAGTAGTGTGAAATTATACAGAGAATAAAATACACAATTCTTAACTTTCTTACCTGTGACATTTTGTATGTGGGCTTTGCCATACATATGCTCTCGTTTGTTGTGGAGACTACTAAAATATACATTGCAGACTTTACAGTGAAGTTCATTTGAATTTTCCTGTTTAAAAGACATTAAAAAAATTATAGAATTCATTTAAGAACTCCCTTAACTTGACACATCAACAGATTTAAAAAAAAATTTATATGATACATACACATAAAGTAACATAATTTACACACCACTAATCTTTACTGGCAGCCATGTGTTATTAGGGCCCATAAGTGAAGCAAAGCAAACACTGTAACCTACCATGTACGCCGCAAGAGGCAACTAAGGAAGGTTGGTGTGAGACTGGCTACCTCAACCTGTAGAAAACTTAGGCTGCGAAATCCAGCCAATGATGAACAAGTCTACAAGAGCTTGGAATGAGTTGGTTGAGGGTCTATTTGGGAGATAAAAGGTCAAAGACAAAGAAGAAACTATACTGGAAATATTGTGTTAGACTTACATTTTCCTAAATCAAATGGCACACAAAGAGTAGCATGCTCAGAGTTAAACCAACCATGTTTACTTTCCCAGAGAAATATCTGGTACTGATTTGATACAGCAGTCAGCCCCAGAGAGGAACTGTTGTAAGGTGTTATGACAAAGGCCTTTTCCTTCTTCTTGGTGTTCTGGTCATGCTAAATCCTTTTGCCAGGGTGAAGTTGTCATTGTCTTCAGGTCAACGTGAGAGTCTCCCCAACTCCGGCTTCCTTTGAGCCTTCTCTGGTCACATCTGGCAGTGCAGGTCTCTCTGTAAGCCGGGCACTCCTGATGGGTGTGTTCAAGTTTGTGAATCCCAGTTCAGGCGAGAGGATTGACTTCATTGCACCTGGTTTGATCCCATCTGGTCTGGTCTCTCTTCACTGAAAGGCAAGGCACCAGCCGAGAGCTTCATGCAAAGCAAGGGCTCAGCTGCTCCTGCTGTGACCCCTACAGGTCTCTAAAAAATTGCACTAGTTGTCTGAACAATGTAGTCAGAAAACAAATCCAAAACCTTCAGAGCAGAAGGCAGACAGCTTGACCACTTTACCACAGAGACCCCCGCTAAAAGCTCAAATGTAATAATGAAAACTTTTGTATAGTTATATATTGATGAGTCATACATTTAAAGTTAGTTGCATTTCCTTTACAGGACGTAACAGTCAAGCCCCGCATATTTTTAAACTGTTTGTAATTTCTTGGCAAGTTTACATTCAGTAGTTTGCCATTGCTTTCTGAATGACCGGCACACATACCATCGTATGAAAATACCAATGCAAAGCAATTTGCTGCCAAATCATTAAGATAAGTGTTGATAAGTATAAAAGGCTTTTTAATCTACTGGAAGCATAATAATACAAACTTGTAATAATACAACAAGCTGGCCCTCTTCCGAATAACAGTCCTAAATTATTTAAAAAGCATCCCTTACAGGGCCTCATTAGTTGATGTTGTTGATCACTTCCAGTTCAATGTGATGTGGACTGCTAGACCGATCGATGGATGCAATAAATGTTTCCTGGACCCCGAGGGCCCTGACTGTCGTCGGAGTGTATATCTATTTCCACATATAGCTGATAGGTATACACTCCGACGACTGTGAGGGCCCTCCGGGCCCAAAAACATTTATTGCATCCATCAATCGGTCTAGCAGTCCACTTCACACTGAACTGGAAGTGATCGACAACACATTCAATGCTCGTTCCGATATGTACAATTTTTTCACAAAGAACATGCTTTCAGACAGTATTTACAACTTTTGTGCCACAATTTCCATATATAACTGTGAAATATTATTGGTACGTAATTCCAGTTTCTCAGTTCTATATTTTAGTTCGCAGCAGTTTAATATTTAAAAAAACATTATATCATCTAATGAGGCTCTGGTAGGGATGCTTTTTACACTAAATAATTTAGGACTGTTATTTGGAAGAGTGCCCAACAAGCTTTACCTGTACACTGCTGTGTAAGTTAAGTAAAGCACCCTTTTACACGCCTCAAGCCACATTCGGCATATGGTGCTAGATCCATATTTGTATAGACCAATCAGCACACTAAGCTGCCATCTTTACTTCCCAAAACATTTCCTGGTACCAATTTTAGGCTGGGTTGACTTGAAAGCCCAGGTCAATGTTAAAAATGTGAATCTGCCTTGATGTAAATCAAACCGACGACCACCGGGCCAACTGAGGAGAGGACAGCCACTATGCTACCGCAGCTGTCACACTGCTGTGTACAATAACATTCATCACTGAAATAACAGTGGTGATGGTAGCTGTATCAAACTGAGTAATAGTATTAGCAAAAGTAGCAGCATCATTAGATAGAGCTGTGATTGAATTAAAGGTAAAGCACAGCAAAAGAAATTATGAGGCTTTTCTTTAATTATCGCTGTGCTATTTACTTTTCTTCTGTCAAGAATCCATTACATTATTTTTATCATTTATTCTCTCTCTCTATCTCTCTCTCACTGTCTCTTTCTAAATTCATCCACCAGTTGTTACAACCTACCTCATCACAGTTCAGTATATCTGTGGTCTCATTTGTGGATGTCATGTCTCCTAAAAATATGTCATAGAAATCTATCAATGATTGGGAAGTGGCTGCTAATTCATGAGCAAATGATACATCTTTTCTGAGGTAAATAACTGCATTACAAGCCATCCAGTTATGCATCTCAGAGAATACACCTCATTTTTAAAGTAACTTCAAAAACATTTCAACATACAATGAAGCCAAAATAGTGCAGTGGTTAGTACATTTGCTAGTTGATTCAGTGCTCTTGGTTCAATCCCTTTAGAAGAGGGTTAGTTAACAAGTACAACTTCAGGATTGACTAATAAATTGACCATCATCTCTGAGAAAGTGCTGGTTATTTATCATATTTATCATCACGTGCCATGCCAATAAGTGTGAGCAGCCATGGTTCAGCATCTCACACAATCATCAGTCTTGGATACAATAGACAACATTGCAGTTATAGACATATTTCAAGCGAACAAAAGAAGAAGAAGAAGAAGAATCAGTCTTGGATCAGGTCTGTGTTCTTATCTGGAATATGCCATGTGACCAAGCCATCAAGATATTTATCTCTTTTCTTTCCATGCTTTTTCTCCAATCAAGTTTGCTAGTTGTCACTTACATTTTAAAGTTTATTATTCCTCATAACACGTTTTAAAAAATAACCTCAATTGTCTATGCCTAATTTCTTTATCCAAATTACAGATTTCATGTATTTCTTGTTGGACTGTCTTATTAATTTTTCTGACTGTTCATGGTATTCTTTGCATTTCCCTCAAACCACATTTCCACTGCCAGGAGATCCTCATATACTGTTCAACATAAAAATGAGTCTAACACAATATCTTCATTATATCTTAATGGGAAATAGTCTCTTCTCATCTACCCATAAACCATTCTGTTTTTAAATGGGTGCCAGTTAGATAATATTTGACACTGAAATCATGTCAAGTTACATAACTACAGCAGACAAATGTTTGACATTTCATTCCCAACAAGAGTGGTTCATGTTAGACTGCATTCTTCCTTGTTCACACTCAGACCTTAAGTCACTAAAGAAAGCAGCAGTTAGTTTCAGGTTCATGGCATTTCTGAACAGTTTTAGGTGGAATGAATATTCATTCTTCTTTTGTGTTTATCCTGAGATTTTTTCTGACATGACTGAGTTGTGCCAGTTAAGCGCGGTTAGGCCGACACATCAGACTTCTGCAGATGTTTGTTGTCCGGGTTAACCTTCCCAGGTGAATATTCATTCAATAACAAAGACATTTGTTTTGTACTCCATGTACAAATTTTCCATAACATTTGTATTTGAAAACCTGGATCCTTCATCCCAAACTTGTGGTTATAATGTCCAGTTTTTTTCATCATATAAAAGAACAGATACCACCATAGATTTGTAGTCTAATTTCAGGAAAGCTTGTATTGTTGCTTTCTCAGATTACTTTCAGCCTTATGGCAATAACTTACTTTTCATCAAAGACACTTTTAATTGAAGACAACTCACAGAAGACTACCAACATGGTGATCAATGAAACAAATGTTTTACCACAGAAAAATTAAAAGAGTTCACAATAGCAACTACTGAGGTGTTAGGGTTCAAAACAAATAGAGGCATTAACCAATGAGTATACACAATTTAATTAATACATTTGTTTTGAGGATATGCATCTTTCCTGTGGCAACATATGAGTGAGTTATGGATAATTTTGCAATCACTAAAGAATAACATCGGGACTTTTGAGTTCAAATGCTACAAAAAGGTTTTAGAATTTTGTGAACCAAGGGGAATAAAAATAGTGAAATTCTACCAGATCTGAACATCGAAGACAACTTGCTGATGAACAATATCATGTCTTGGAAACCGCTACACCAGACAGCTGGACTAAAATGTTGACCTCTCCTCCTTGACTTGGGGACATTAATTACAGGTACCTCTGAAGTCAGAGTGAGTTCGCCTGATGGTGAGGGACACTGTTAATAGTGAAAGCTAATCCACACGCAAAATTCAGCCCATCACTACTATAAATAGTGTGTATGGACTACGCTTGAGTTCAAAGCGAGCGAGCGCCCCCCCAAAAATGTCTTGGAAACTGAAATACTCTGACTATATTAAACGTCACTGTGGCGTGGAAGGAACAGTGGTGAAAGACATGGTACCTGGTAGAAGAAGGTGTCGATCAACATGAAGATGGACACAGGACATGGCAGACAACCGTGGCATGAGGGTGCATGAGTCGGGAGAAATAGCCAGAGATCGAGAGGATTTTCATTGTTCTGCAAAGGGCCTGCTACATGATGATGATGATGCATAAATATATAAACTATCATCATACCAATGTCATTATTATTTTAGTTTTAAAAAAGTTAGTTGCTTATCTTTAACAGGATGTGGCAGTCAACCTCAGCATCTTTTGGCTGTTTGTGATTTCTTGGCAAGTTTACGTTCAGTAAAGTGCAATTGCTTTCTGAATGAACTGGCACTTATATCTTGTATGAAATACCAGCACAAGGCGGTCTACTTCCACATCGCACACAGCTGTGTTTCAAGTTTTAGTAAAGTAACCCTAAACGGGTATTCTGAAATGGATAATAATTCCCTTAACAACAACTGTAATATATGATATGTAAGAATAATCTCATTATGTCGCAGCTCCTTTACAGAACTGTGCTCCCACCACAGCCTGCCAGAAAGTCTCATAGTATAGGCCAGTTCCTCAGCTTAATGCATTTTAATGACCTGCTGCCTGTAATGTTTTGCATGCAACAATCCTCTTAATAAATTCAATTTCAATTTTCTTTGACAAATTAAATGATAAATTATTCTTTAGTCATCTAAAGAATAACACTGGACACTGAAAGAACTATTATATTTTAAACAGATAATAAATTATACTTTTTCATACTAAGTTCATGATAACTGGGCGTGTGTTCACCTCCATCTATCATTATTCTGTTCCTCACAGATTCCTGGTAAGGTTTCTGAAGACCTAAATGCTTTCAGCTCTTCTCTGTAACGTTTTTTGTCAGCTTCTGCAGCCGCTAGATATTTCTGTCAGAAAAATTGGAAGGCCGTTATTCAAAGTAAAGAATGTCAAAACAAAATTCATTACAAAGAAATGTTATGCAATCATCAAGAACATAATGGAATTAAATAATATACAGATAAAGTGATTTGAGTTTGGCAACTCAAGCAACAAATCTAACATGCCAGATGATCACAGTATGAAAAGGATCACTTTCATTGCACTTCCATAAACAATTTTCATAATTTATAAAACTACATACTGTCCACAGCATGAACTGTTCTAAGTTAGAATAAACAGTACTGGCTCTGCAAGAAATAGAGGAAGACATCATACCTCCATGACAAATAGTGTTAATATGTACAGACAGCTATAATATGTAAAAGCTGAAGGACCCTTTCCACACCTTGATGTGAATTTAGTATATGGTGCTAACCCCATATTGTTAGACCTATCTCCACTTGATGGGCGATGTGGTCAATATCACACCAGCCACCTTCACTTCCCAGGTCAATTCCTGGCACAGATTTTAGGCTGGGCTGACCTGGGGTTTCGGGATACTGAAAAACATCACTGCCTCCAGGGGATTTCAACATTGTTCTAGGCAATGCAGTGCTAAAGCTCCCAATAATAAATAGTCAAACCAATAGATGTTATCATTAAAGACAAACAATGTAAGGTTTTATTTTCATTTTATAAAGTTATCAGTGGTATTGTATGCAGGTTTTAATGTTAGTAGGTACACAAATACAAGGGTGAGTCAATAAGTAAGTCACAAAGTTCTGTGGGATGGCAGGTAAATGTAGTTGGTGTTTTCTACAGGTGTCATTGGGTGACAGCAACATCGAACTTTATATTCCTTTCGTCAGGTGGCAGCTAGGTGTCTCATGTGCATGCACAGCGCATAAACAAAATGGCGACTGTACTTACGGAGTGTACAACCAAAGAGCAACATGCTGTTGTGCGTTTTTTGTGGGCAAAAGGACTGCCTGCAAAGGACA
The DNA here is from genome assembly GCA_014155875.1 of Cepaea nemoralis. Taxonomy (NCBI): domain Eukaryota; kingdom Metazoa; phylum Mollusca; class Gastropoda; order Stylommatophora; family Helicidae; genus Cepaea; species Cepaea nemoralis. The sequence goes on along the minus strand of JACEFZ010006658.1, from coordinate 345,940 downwards.
TTCATAAGGAAATGCTTCCTGTTTATGCTGACAAATGTTTGTCCCGTAAAGCGGTGCATAGATGGGTAGAAAAATTTTCTCAAGGACGCTCTAAAATTGTTGATGAAATCCGATCTGGTCATCCTGTTGAGATTGCAACAGAAGCATCCGTGCAGCGGGTGGAGGAGATGATTAGAGGTGACAGGCGAGTAACGATAGACTCTGTAGCATCTGCAATAGGGTGCTCACATGGTTCAGCATACAGCATAATGCATGATCGATTGAAATTTCCAGGACTGCTGACTAGAGGAGTGTTGCTTCTTCATGACAATGCCAGACCACATATGGCTCGATTAACTCAGGAGAAAATTAACCAACTAAGGTGGGAAGTTCTGGAACATCCACCTTACAGCCCCGACTTAGCCCCTAGCGATTTCCACCTTTTTGGTCCACTGAAAACCCACCTTGGCGGGAGACATTTCGCGAATGACGCCGAAGTTGAATGTGAAGTGAAAACGTGGTTTAGAAAACAGAGCACGCAGTTCTATGCAGCCGGTTTGGGAGGACTGATAAAACGATGGGATAAGTGCATCAATGTTGGTGGAAATTATGTTGAGAAATAAAGGGACAATGTATGTATAAAAATAAACTGGTTTCAAGTTGTTATCATATTTAGTTATTTTTCTACAGCCATTTGTGACTTACTTAGTGACTTCCCCTTGTACGAGAATCTGCTACATTTAAACAACATCCACATGAAAATGACTCTGCAGACAAATTAGGCACACGCATATTAATATTTACTGTCAGCATTCACAAGTCTTAATTTCTTGTGCAAAATGGTGGAAATAAACAAGTAATTATTGAAGAAATTGGATTGCATGCCAACCTCCTTAACTTGGGCAGCCATGTTGCTCCATTCTTGACCAAGAATCTTAGTCACCTCTGGGAAGGTAATCTCTGGGTGGCTTTCCTTAATCTCCTTCCTTCTGTCCATTGCATATAGAACATAACTGAAAAGTGTTGAAAAATGGTATCAAAATACCATGGGATATATATATATTATAATGCAATGTAAAGATGCTGTTAGCCAACCTATAAAATCATGTTCACAATTATCATAGTTTGGAGTCACCAGAAATTATACAAAAGGTAGTTACAAAGGTAGGTAACAAATGGCAGTTCAGTTGTAGGGATGTCGACTGATTAGAAGATCTCAGCTTAAATTTAATTCTTCTGATCATGTGATACCTTGGACAGCTGAAATGAGTAATCTAAATGTTTTGAAAGAGGCTGAGACACAATGACAACTTATCAGAAACATCAGAAAGAAATAGTCATCACTTATTTGTCCACAAAAACTGGAACACATTGTGACAACTGGAAAGATCTGTGGAAGGAGAGATAGAGAAAGACAACAAAAGAAACTTCTTCAGTCTTGTGTCATGACAAAGAATGGTGTCAGCATACAAATTGATACATGCTTTTAGAGATTGCAAGATGTAAAGAAGCACGATGGCCCATGCCAGCTGGCATGGCACTTGATGACAACGATAGCCATTTATGCCAATCATCTATATGTTGGGAGCCATGGTACATAGTAGCTAACGCGTAACCCCCCCCCCCCCCCCTTTTTTTTTTTTTTAAATCTGTATTTGTCCACATAGTGGGATGTGCTCACTTTTAAAATCAGTACTAGAAATTGTCTCAACATTTATCAATGTATTTCTAAATTATTTATTGAACAAGATGTAGTCAGTTTGATTGAATGTTTTCTTATCCGGGCTTTTCCAATTGTACAGTTGTGTCTTCTATGTTGTTTAAACCAGGTGTTTACAATCAACACATTTATTTGTGTCCTTAGTCTCTTGGTTGTGAACTTAAGATGTCTCATGTTCAGAGCTGGGGAAAGTGTGTACATGAGTCCAGTGAATATGTCACACGGCAGAACTTAAGGCAGAGCAGTCTCAAGACTGCTTGAACCCAGCAAATTGCTGAAGCTGGTGTGTCTTTTCACAGCAATGCAGATGGTTTGGCATGTTTTTGTTTAGATAGCCTGATGCCCATGTGACATATTCAGAGTCGCAATTTGCAACTGTGCCAGGTGAATGTTTATGGTGTTATTCTACATATCATGATCATACAAGATAAACAACTCCTCAATTATTGCTGTTCAACTGAATCTATTATAAAATGTAATTGTTTTATTAATGTTGAGCCCTACATGCCAAAGTTTTAACCCTTGAACACGTGATGCCCCTGTAGGACGAATGAAGACTTTCACTAGCTAAATGACAATATCATAGGAAACACTGCAAATTAAGTATTTTTGTGCAAATATTGTTCTCACCTTTATGAAATAAGCAATCACCTTATTTTCAAGTGTCCATTCTTTCAAGTGTCAGAAATATGTTACTACAGTAACTGTTAAAAATGGCTGCAGTAACATTCATACAGTAACTCACTGTATGGGACTCTGAAATACTTATTGAAGATATGCATCTTGATAAAAATGGCAATGGAGTGCCAACAATAAATAACTCAGTAACAGTAGGATAAATAAACTAGTGAATACATGACAAAAGCTACAACAGTCTTCATACATAAACAGCTGCCATAAAAGTATACTCAATAAAGAATATATAAACTAAATACCCGGTTACTGGTGCTCTGGGTCCCATCACAGCAGGTTTGTTTTTTCTTTTCTTGCCTTTGGGCCAACCTCCTTTTCTTTTCTGAAAAACAAAGAAAGTTAATGACCAACACAAAGAAGCTTCTTTCTCTCTCTTTGCCTATGCAGTTTTTTGGTCAGGTTTTATCTTCTGTGTACACATGATAATATTTATGTAAAAGGGTCCTTTAATTTACCTGTATACATAATATATACCTGTATATACATTTTGGGATTCTCAGGTATGTAGGAACACTTTTTTCTCAAATTTTCATTTTCTCTCCATTGCTCTCATCTTTTTCATCTTGCTATTCTTCTCATCCCATCGTTACGCCTTAATGTAGTCATCGGAGGGTCTTCTCCGTGACTATATGTTGTGTTTTGTGCATGTATTTGTTTGCTGATGAAGGCTAGTTGCCGCAAAGTCCTGTGTCATAATTCTGTTATGTAAAGCTGCATTGCCAGCTTCGTGGCTTAGAGGTTATGACTTTTCTCCGTAATCTCGTATACTCTCGTATACTCTCGTCGGTAACGTGATGACGGTGAGAATCAGCAGTGGTTCGAATCGCATCGGTAACTTACGGGGTATATGAGCCGGCCGCTCAGAAAGCAATGGCAAACTACTGAGCGTAATCTTGCCAAGAAATCAACTAACAGCTGAAAGATGCTGGTGTTGACAGCGATGTCCTGTAAAGGATATGCAATTAAAAAAAGCTGCATTACTTTGTGTTATTTTATATTGCATACATAATGAAACAAGGTGCCAAAGAAACTCTTCCTAAGAAATACTTGGAAGAGATTTCCCAAGGAACAAACACCATAATGGAAATGGAGTCATATTCATTTCCATGAAATGCATTGTAATTTTTAAAAAATCTGAGGCACACAATTTAGAAAGCATCATGAAACTGTGTAATCAGGTTAGAACAGGTATTTATCTGTGGTAGATGCAAATGGTGTCAATTCTTGTGGCTTATGATAATTAATGTGTTATAAATATAGGATTAAACAACTGAATACTGATATAGTTTGTCAAGAGGTGTGATCAAAAATAGCATATTACGTGTAGCTTTGCTACATACTTATACACATATAGTCTTATTGCTTCTAATACACCAAATGAAGACAGAACAGAGAAACACTCATTTTTAATACCCTTACACTGGTCAGTTGGACTAATATGTTGACTTCACATCCATGACTCGGGGATGTAAATTACAAGCACTTCAGAAGTTGGAGTGAGTTTGCCTGATGGTGCAGGAAACAGGTAATAGGGAAAGCTAATCCACACACAGCAACACTCTAGTGCACTAGACGTAGCAGTACATGGATGAGCCATCTTTGAGTTCAAAGCCAGCAAAAGCCCCCCCCCCCCCCCCCCCAAATACATTTTAATATGCGTGTTGAAACCATTAGTTGATGATCACATAATTAGGTGGTGCAAATTGGCTTAGATCTAAGGCTCAGTTTTCAAAACATAAATACACTTACAGTGGTCACACACACTTCTGTGGTTTCCTCGGACAATGACTGGTTCAGTAAGTCTGGTGACACATCATTCTTTGACTGTAAATGCACATCTCCAGAGTCATCCTAGGTTTCAGATGTAATACTGGTATATTATAAACAGTGCATGCCAGGTTTTTTATCCAATACTGATTTATAAATTAATAAAGCTTGTCACACATACTGTAAGCCCGATGTTCTTGTGTTCAAATCCCGATCAAGAAGGGGATTACTTTAATTAAACTAGGCTCCCAGATCAAACTAGATGTGTTGTTGAGTTGAGTTGAGTCAAGAACCGACATCACTGCACTCAGGACATTCCCATACGTGCTCAGTCCCCTCGTTCAACAGCCAGCAAAGAGTCATACTTCTAATCGTTCCCACCGCTATCTGATTAAATGTTCTCCTGGTCTTCCCTCTCAGTTTTGAGATTCTTCCAGAACCCCTGCCGATCCCCTGCAATCTCATTCTTTCCACATATGGGTTCTCAATCTGTTCCTCCGCTTTCTCCACCTGGTCCCACAAGCGCACGACCACCTCCCCCTTGTCCATAGGCAAGATACCACCAAGAGGTGTATTCACTGCTAGCTTATCGGCCTGTTCATTCCCCCGTACACCCACATGGCCAGGGCAAAATATCCATACAATTCTCACAATCTGTGACCTCTGAAGCGACGAGAGCCATTCCACACGAAACATTCCTAACTAGTCTAAAATGGGTAAAGAAATATCCTAGGAAATAAAAGTGGTTGGCGTAAAATTGACCACATCACTCATCAAATCCCGATTAAAAGTTAGTTGCATATCCTTTACAGGACATCACAGTCAACCCCAACATTTTTTTAATTTCTTGACAAGTTTACCTTCAGTAGTTTGCCATTGCTTTCTGAACAACTGGCACTCAAACCATTGAATGAAAACCAATGCAAGGCGGCCTGCTGCCAAATAGCCTGCAACTCTGTTTCAAACAAGGTACGCAGGATTACAAATTGCGCTCATAAGCCCTTCGCCATAGAGCCGGCTTAGTTGATAAAAATATGGAGTTACATCCATATACCTTTTATACCTCATGGTGTGGAAAAGGACCCTTTATTTACTTGTGTTTTTTCTGATTTATAAAAAAAAATATGCATCTCAGGTTTTAGACATAACAGTGATTTATTAAAGATAGAGAACTTCAGGGTAGTCAGTTTGAAGACTGCTTTGAAGATTTTTTAAACATACCCTCCACAATAAATTTAGAATTTGTGAATGCCCACAATGTACTCTTGAGAAATTAAGGGGGTGATTGCTCCTTGCATTCCACATTCATGTAAGAGATGTACATTCTTTAATACCCTACTGCATGTAGTTTTTAAATATTTTGATATATTATCAGGGTAGCAGCAAAGTATGGTTGATCCTTTATGATTTCAAACTGCTGACAGATAAGAATCATAGTCAGTATCTACAGAGCAATGTGTCAATATTTTAAGTATTAAGAAAGGTAAAATTCATAAGCATATTGCATATTTGATTAGAAGTTATTTCAAATATTTACACCCTATTCTTGACTCTCTTTTTCAATAGACCTCTTTTTTCATAAGCATATTTCCCTTAACTTACTCTATAGCCATGTCAACCTTCTGATCATACCAAATTAATTTCACTACAATGCATTTGTATTTTTGGCTGGTCAAAGAGTTTACTAATGACTTTGTTTTATTTAGTTGAAAACATGGTCTGTTGCATACAATCTGTGTATGCCATACAGCACTCTTGATGTTATAATAGAATTATCGCCACAACACGAGTACAGCACTCTTGATGTTAGAATTATCTCCTCAACATGAGATAACTTAATTATAAACATTCTATGGAGTACAACAAGCAATATTATAAATGTGTGAATGCATGCATGTGTGTGTATACAAGACCTGGTACAATTCACTGTGAGGACTGTATGGATTTTTTTTTACAACAGGCTAAGGATCTCAGGACTGTGGATAAGATGTCTGGCCTTCTCAAACAATGCAAAAAAACTAAGATCACCTGTGTGAATTCTGCACTTAAAAAATCTATCAACTGTTTGGAATCAAACAGAGAAGACCAAACAGACTGCTGCCCAGACTCAATTTCAAATGATAAAAACTATCTAGACAAGAATAACCTGATTATGTGTGATTCTGATATACGCACATATGCATCCTTGATGGTGCTATGGAGTTCACTCATTGCCCTGAGATTATCCTTGTGTGATCTATGTAAGGAGATTGGAGCACTTATAGAGGTATCCAAGTGTAAAGGAAACAAAACCAATAGACAGGGTTTCTTCTGCCTCAATATATTTCATACTGAATGTAGATCCAAAACGTCTGAAGAAATCTGCTTGTTTTTACAACCATGTAACTGATGTGTACCTTTTCTGTCAAATGTTGACATGGTTGAAAGGATCGGAGCGCTCGCTCTTAAACTTCTGGTGTGTTGATGGAGATCAACCCCTACACCAGTATTTATTTTGACTAAAATGCTGACTTCTAGGAAAGCAATTGCAAACCACTGAGCGCAAAATTGTCTAGAATTTCAAAAGTGTTGATAGCAACATCCTGCAAAGGACATGCAACATGTGAAATATTTATATTACTTGTATTTCTTGTCTTCTCTGCAAATATTCTGTCTTTTATTGGCTGAAATTATGACAACTTGTCAGCAGTCTCTTTCATGTTTCTAAAGCTAGGTTTATTCATTCTCAGCAGTCAACTACCAAAACATATCATTAGCATGAACCTTTATAAAAGTATTTAAAAGACAAGAGGACTGACTTCATCACAACTGGCTTTACCCCATATGGTTTGGTCTCTTTCTGCAGGGCGTCCTGCCAAAAGCATCGCACAATGCATGAACTCCGTAGCTCCAGTGACAACCCCCAGGAGTTTACGGAAAAACTGCATTCGTAAACCGAACGACGTTAGCCGGAATCATACCCACAACCTTCACAGCGTGAAGCAGGCAACATAGCCACTTTACCACAGAGACTCCCCTATCATTGCCTAATATGTGCATATTAAGCGGTTATAGCCAAATACTTCTGTATTTTAACAGAAGCAAAGTAAGTCTATTTACATGCCATTACGGCATATTGGAGATAAGAGTGTTAGACCTTTGTTTTCTGTGAATGAATAGTACACATGACATAATGTGGTCAGCATTATGACAGATACCTTTAGTTTCCCCACAGAAATCTCTCACATCCATTTTATGAAGAAACAGATGTAAAATAATCAAGTTGGCTTCACTCTGCTGTAACTATAAGAAATCATTTTCTTTAAAGACCAAAAGATGTCTATTGTCTTCCATATATCATTAACCAGAGTTCAACATTTCTGGCAAATGTCAAACTATGCATTCCTGCAAATTCCATCTGTGTACTTTTTTTTTTAATGAAGAGATTATCTGGCTATCAAATGTATAATCTTTCTAAGAAAATATGCTTAAAGTAAACATCTATAGACCTGTGAATGTCAAAAGTATGTGTATGCAAACTGGCCTATTAGTTCTGCCCTTACTATAATTATCATCAAGGATGTTGATAATACCTGAAGATGAGGGGACATAACTTCTGTACTATCTTGTAACTGTTGTTTCACATCTCCGTTCTCTGGGTCATTGGATACTTCTGCTCCATAGACAGCTGAAGTATCAACATCTACGGCTGAATCACAAGCACTGAAGAGTGAAACTGAAGAGAATCAGAATAAAATAAGATGAACTTGTATATTTGTGTTCTCTTTATTTCAATTTACACATCATATATTCTGTTCAATCCTGCTAGGATATAGCAAGAAATGTGTTATCCAGTTTAATCTGCTACAGTAATTATCCTGCTTTTTACCAATTTTCTGAATGTAAATTATCGTTATGTATTAATATTGTGCAGCTTATTTACTTTGGTTTTACCATTATACATTGTTGCAATTGTGCATTAATTAATTCATTCATTAGGTCAATCAGTCCTGAGAGAAGTGGCTGAACAGTTTGGCACTGCAACATGAAGAAACATCTTTGTCATAAATTATTGGGAACACTCATGACAGTTGGCTCTGAACAAACATGACTATGAGCATCATGCTACATGAAAACTACAAGAAGAAGAAATGAGTGAGTGATCAATGCATGGTGATTATGTTGATGATGTCTTTGTGTGTGTGTGTGTGTGTTTCTATTTCAAAGAGAGTCCATCACACCTAGTCATGAACATTTCCAACTCAGACGTTTATGTGTCCAATTTTGGATGCATTTGTAAAAGGTTTACTTCATCTAGACAGATTTAAGCCACGGTAATCGGCTTTACTTACTTCATAGGCATGCTTTTCTTTTAAATATTTTTCAAGAGCAGCAGCACATTCTTTGGGATTTCCAACTGTCATGGAATTTTGTATGCATGCAATTTACACACCCCTTCTGTTTTTTGTCTTTATTCAAGAAGGTTAGGTATCCAGTCTCACTAGCCAAGAGATCGACACAACATTTGATATCACCTGATTATGATGAAGACTAGCCAAAACAATGACGGAACATCTGATATCACCTGATTATGATGAAGACTAGCCAAGACATCGACGGAACATCTGGTATCACCTGATTATGATGAAGACTAGCCAAAACATTGACAGTCTCATTTCTGCATATCCCTACATGACCTTGACAATTAATCCACACAAGTGGAAAGTTCCTGAAGATTTGAGGCCTTCACAATTGACAGCCACTCTTTGCCAGTCATTCATTTTAAACTGTCCAAAGATGGATGAGAGTCACAGACAATAATCACCTTTGCTGAGTGTAATATTGGAAAACCATTTCAATGCTACAGTGGCACGGACTCTCATATTTTGCCATATAATATTTCAAAATCTATGAGTATTGATATGATGTCACAAAATGGCTTACTGTAAAAGTTAGCACATATTTTTCCAAGACATTTCCTACCATTTACAACTCTTATAATTCCTTATTAATATTGCTAACCGAAGCTATCTCACACATCTACTAGTGAGTGCTGCAGTAGCATAGTGGCTAGATGTTCACCTGCCGGCCCAGTGGTCATGGGTTCCAAACCGAATCGGGGCATATTCTTTTAATTGACCTGGGCTGACAGGTCAACCCAGTTTAAAATGGGTACCAGGAAATGTCTTGGGAAGTAAAGACAGCAGATGAGAAACTGCCCACATCACCCACCATGTGCTGATTCTATTTATTTAATGGGTCTAGCACCATATGCCCAATGCATCTAAAGTCCCTTACTTACTTCCCTATGATATGTAACAGGGTCCCTTACTTACTTGCCTAAGACATCGTAACAGGGTCCCTTACTTACTTCCCTAAGACATGTAACAGGGTCCCTTACTTACTTCCCTAAGATGTGTAACAGGGTCTGTTACTTACTTGCCTAAGATGTGTAACAGGGTATGTTACTTATTTCCCTAAGATGTGTAACAGGGTCCGTTACTTACTTGCTTAAGATATATAGCAGGGTCCCTTACTTACTTCCCTAAGATGTGTAACAGGGTCCGTTGCTTACTTATATCTACTATTTATACAGTTTTTATTCTTTATCCATAACAATGATTTTTATCAATCATGTTAACCAAATCCTTGAAAGCTGACTATGTAATTAACCCTTTACAGGGTGGAACGGCCATTTCCGTCCGATACCGTAAACGGGCGAAACGTCCCATAACGCCCGATACTATTATGCACTGTAAAAATGCGATCTCTCGGCTTTCCGATACTTCCGACGGCTACTTTCGCTTTCGCCAATAGCTTGACAATGTGGCTGCCATTTGTAAGCACCTACTATGAATTTCAACGGACTTTTACGGACATTTTTTGAAAGTTTTCGGGGTTTTTATGCTTAGTTTTCCAAAGTGGATTTCGGCGATTCTTCTAGTGATAGCCGAGATTTCGCTAGGTTCAATTTAAGTGACATTAAGGGGCACGAAGTTGACTATTAATCGTAGCTAGATATCAGTGAAAAGTGTTACTTTGCATTAGCAGTCGTGAGTCGGACTTTAAACAAAGTGATTATGATTATTTATACAATGTGTTTGTAAATTGCCATATAGATGACGGAAAATCACAAACTAATATGCTGTATTTCGTAAATATTTGTGTTCATATATGGATTACCGACAACAAATATGTGTGTAACATATTCTGCATGCTCTTCCCTTCATTGTGTTGTTTATTCTAACTAAAATCGGTTGACTAACACCTTATTTGTGATGTTTTTACTAACGCAACCCGAAATTTTACCGAACCTGAAAAAATCTTGCCCGTTCAGGGCTAAAAAATGGACAAGCGTTTGCCCTGTAAAGGGTTAAAGAAAGCCGGCTCCGTGGCAAAGGGGTCATGACGCAGTTCGCAATCCAGCATACCCACGTTCGAAACACAGCTGTGGGCGATTTGGCAGCAGACTGCCTTACGTTGGTTTTGTAATGAAGTGGTATCGGTGCCGGTCGTTCAGAAAGCAATGGCAAATTACTGAACATAAACTTGCCCAGTAATCATGAACAGCCACAACATGCTGGGGTTGACTGCTGCGTCCTGTAAAGGATATGCAACTTTTTTTTAAATTAAAGAAAATCACTCAGTATAAAACAAAATCGTGAAACATTTATCAACTACAAATAAACAGCAGGTGACCAAGGGGTTAGAATGTTTGCCTCACACAACATAAGACACATATTTGATCGTATACAAGGCTCTGGGTTTTTGCCTATCAGAGATAAAATAAAACTCCAAGCCTGTACACAATGTGGTGACTGTATGGCAATCAACTTTTAGAACCCATCCTGGAAAATTTCCCTGCAACAGCAGCACGTGGTACAAATACAGTAATGATGATAGTGATGGACTATAGTACCCTATAATAGTTAAATTCTGTGATTTTACACATGTTTCACTTGCATTATATGCTTTGACACACAGTCTCATCATTATAAGAAAACAACACTAACCAGATATACAGGGAAGCAACTGTTGTGAAGAATCACTTGGAGAGCCTTCATCACCATAAGACATACCACCCATTCCTTCCGGCACTGTTAACATGAGGCTGAGAAAATACAACAATCTATAGATATATATATATATATATATATATATATATGCACACACAATTCAATATTCAAGGAGAAACATCAAATTCTTAGCATAAGTGTAGATGTTTGTTCAGCTAATTAGGGTGATATATAATGGACTTGGGAGCAGCGGTCGCACAGCATTTAGCACATTTATATGTCGACATGTTGGTCATGTGTTCGAATCGCCATCGAAGGTGGGAATTTTTTTTTTTTTTCACTGACCTGGACTCTCAGATTAACCCAGCCTAGAATGGGTAGCAGAACATTTCCTGGAAAGTACAGGGGCCAGCGTGATTTTGACCCCATAACCCGTCAAGCCCTCTTATGGTCACCAGTAGGGAAAAGAAAATGGGGAAGACCAAGAGAGACCCTGCGTAGAACCATCATCAGAGAAGGCTCATTCAACGGCCAAGTGAACATCCATGATCTACTGCAGGTAGCAGCGAACCGCCGGACATGGAGAGCCATGCTATGCGCTGCCTTAGGCTCAAAAGGAAAGACTAACTAACTAACCCGTCAAGTGCCAATCAGTCCAAAAGTATGGGGCTAATGCCATATACTCAATACACTCCATGGTATGAAAAAGGAACATGTACGTCCTTACATGGGGCTTACTGATGAACATGTAACACAAATCAACTGTATACAAAATTGAATGCACAATAATTTAAGTTTATAAACCATAATTCTTTTACAAGAATGAGCAACATCATGAAAAACCGTAATATTACAAGTACAAAGATTTGCTTACTTAAAAGTTGTATGTTGCCCAATCTTCTATATGGATGCAAATGCTGAACAATGATTAGTGAAATGATGAAGAAACTATAAAGTTAGTTGTATATTCTTTACAGGACATCACAGTCAACACCAGAATTTTTGGGCTTTTTGTGATTTCTTGGCAAGTTTACGTTAGTAGTTTGTCACTGCTTTCTGAATGATGGACACTCATAACATTTCATGAAAACCAATGCAGGGCAGTTTGTTTGCAAATTGCCCACAGCTGTTTTTAACACAGTATGTGGTTATGAATTGCATTCGTAAACCCTTCGCCACAGAGCCGGTGATGAAGAAACTGGTGGCAGTGAAAATGTGGTTTTTAACTAAAATGTTGAGAAAGCTGGCCAGTGAAGGAAACAAGTGCTGAGGCATTAACCCTACCAGACCTGAGGCCCTGAACCTAACTGTCCCCTATACCTGGGCTCCTGAGCATTAAAGAGAAAAAACCAACATGATGTATAAAAATGTTTGTTACATGCAAACAAGTGGTTAGAATAAGATGTAACTTGGAGACCTTGTAAAAAATAGGTCTACCTATCATCTAGCGCCAATATTCCACTTTTGTGTGCCAATCCAGTCTGAATAAACCAAAGTATCAATCATCTGTTGGACTGTGAAAAGCCTAGACCTATTTCGCTTTCTTGTTGAAGTGCTTGGTTCATCAGCCGCTCGTTTCATTGTGAATTTTCAGAATTTTTTTGAGTTAAACCACACAAAGTCAATTCAAACCTATGGGGGAAGATATTTAAAATGGCTAACCATGAGGTTTGACCACGATTGGTTGGTTATTTTTAGTTTGTGACGCATTTTTTTCACATACTAGGCAAAATACCGAAAGTTAGGTACAGCGGTATAGTGGCAGATTAGGAAATTACCGAAAAATTGGTACAGCGATCTGGTAGGGTTAAGAGCTGCAGACGTTTTAAGATCATTCAAACAAAACCATAAGGAAAGAACAAATTAAATTGGTTGGGCGTATCAACATATGAGGTGGAATACTGATAAATGAAAATGTCAGGTGAGATAATGCGATCATGGTGATAAATCTGGATGGTGTTCCTCAGCTAGAGTAGAGAAGGAGTTAGTTAGTTAGTAGTCGACAGATCATCCTCATTGCACATCAAACCATTCAGTCCATAAGTGCTCGGATCCCCTCCTCAGCAAATCCCGCAGCGTGTAGCGGCTAACGACACCAGTTCTGTGTTGGTTTATCAATCTTCTTTGGCTTCCTGTGTAGTGTTCTTGTTTGGCCACCCCTCTTTTAATTTGCTGTTCTCGCAGTCTGGCCATGGTTGTAGATTCACAGTCATCACTTGGTTCTCGCAAAAGTCTTACTTCTCGTAGAGCATTCAGAATGTCAGCCTGGTCCATGGCGCGTCCGCCCTCCACAGTAGCCTTACCTGCGAGCTTGTCAGCCCGCTCATTTCCTTGTACTCCCGCATGCCCTGGCACGAAGATGAAACTAATCTTTGCCAGCCGAGACCGCTCCAGAGACAGCAACCATTCTCTTCGGATCCACCCCATCTCTATCCTCTTGAGCATGCTCATTGAGTCGCTAAGGAAACATGCCCTAGTGAATGTCTGTGTCTCGAGCCATGTTATTGCTTTACTTACTTCCATGACTTTCATAGTCAGGCTACTTGTGGTCTCAGTAAAAGCACCAGAGTCCTCCTTCACAATTCTCCCTCCGGCCTGAGCCGTAAAGGCCCATGAGCTTCTCACATGTCGGACGACCGACCCATCTGTGTAAATGACAGCATCACCGTCTAGCGAATTCTCGAAAATCAACGCTTGTACTTCCGCCTCCACAGCAGCCAGATTTTCTTGTCTGCATTTTCTGTTTGGATGCAAACTGAAAAGGACGTGTAGAAATCTGTTGGCACTTGTACCCACTCCTCGCCAGGTTCTAAGTCCTCAAGTGAACACACCTGTTGAAGAATGTCTTTGGCTTGACCCATCCATGACCGTCCTCTTTTTAACCTGCTGCCCTTCACCTTCATAATTTCACTATGCAATGGATGTTGTGTGTTTGCGTTAACTTTGAGGTAGGCGAGTGCTCTGCAAACTTGTATTCTGTCTTCAATGGTTGGAAAATCAAGGAGGTAGTGCATCGCCCTGCATGCTGTATCTCTTGTACATCCAAGAATAATGCGCATAGCTTCATTCTGTATCCTTTCCATCCTTTCTATCTGCTTACGGCTGAGAGTCAGGATTGCCATCGCATACTCAAAAACAGACATGACCAGCCCTTCGTATAGAAGACATAGATGGCACTGCTCAGTTTGCTGCCACCATCACCCGCATGGCAGCCAAACCCCACTTGGCCTTTTTTATCACCTGGTCTATGTGCTCATTGTAAGCAAGGTTTCGATCAAACCGTATCCCCAGGTAATTCATTGCCTGCATTCTTTCCACCATCTCTGAACACAGCTTTACAGTTGGTGTTGGAATGTTGACAATATGATTATTCAACGAGAACCAAGTCACTGTTGCCTTTGTTGGGTTGACCATTGCCCCAGCCTCAACACAAGTACTTGATTTCGGTTTGTAGTTCCACAGCAACCTGATCTCTATCCTTACCCTGACGAAACACTAAAACATCGTCAGTATATGACAATGTCCTCCCCAGTCCAGTGATCTGCTCGCTGGTGATTCTCAGAGATAATGGTAATCCCTGTGGTAGGCCAGGATATATTGTTGTTGGTTCCGAAGTCTAACTACCACATCTAAAAACTACTTTCTGTTGGAAGAGGGCTGCAGCGATCCAACTAAGGAGGAATGGACTTATTTTGAGCTAAAGAAGCTGAATCATTAAAAAATCCAATGGTACTCTGTTGTACGCGTCCTCAAAGTCAATCGCTGCAGCAAAGGTTTCAATGCCTGAGTGGAAACCTTCATAGACATCATGGGCAAAAACTGCTGCATTGGTCCAGGTTTCTCTTTTTGGACGGTACCCACCCAGGGTAGATGGGAAAACACCTTGCCTCTCCAGCTGGCTTGATATTTTCCTGGCAATTAACTTCTCCGGCAGCTTGCCTATTGTATTCTGCATGGTTATAACTTGATATCCCTGAATTTTTGTGTGGTCTTTGCCAGGCTTCGGCAAGGGAATCAGATAGCTGTGTAACCTCTCCTCCTTGATGCTAGCACTCCTTATACTGTTGTTGTACATGTCTGCTAGTTTCTGTAGCTCGTTGTCGGTACACCTATTGATGTCGTTGTATCTTATGCCATCTGGCCCTGGAGCGCTGTTTTTTGATCGTCGAAGCACAGCCTTGATTTCTTTCACTGTCACTGTGTCTTCATCTGAAGTGTTCTAGGCTTTGCACCTGTCTGAGGTGACCTCCTTGGCAAGATTTCGGAGTAGAGAAGGAGGTTGCCACTGAGCGAGCAAAATGGAGCCTACAGGTCTACAATCTCAAGTATGAGATTGTGATATCTCATCTCATCTCATCATGTTCCTCTTGTACCTTGTGGTGTCAAGGTGAAGTATAAACTTCGTGAGAGTGCCCGAGTATGGGCTTCATATATCGACATTCCCATGGACTCTGCTATTCCCTCCGTCCAACGTTTACGTGGTCGGCCTCTTCCTCTGATTCCATCTGGTCTGTACATCATTGCTTGTTGTGGTATGCTGTTGACTGGTAATCTACTTGCATGGCCAAACCATTTGACTTGCTGTTTTCTGATGGAACCCCATTTCTGTTGTTGTGATTTTTCTTTTCTCTTTTTCTGTCATTGTCCAGGTTTGGCATTGGTAGCATAGAGTTGGCAGGAAGATTGTGTTGTAAAGTGCTTTCTTAGAAGTTATTGATACATGTTTGTTCTTTAGTATTGGTGCCATTTGTCCAATGAGTTGATTTGCCTTATTGCACCTATTTTCGATCTCGTCTTCTGATCTGCCATTTGATGATATTATACTTCCTAGATACTTGAAACTCTTTACTTGTTTCAAGGGATGTTCGTTTAGGTGAATTGTTGTTATTTGTTCTTCTTTAGTTATAGTCATTACCTCTGTTTTGCTTGTGCTAATTTTCATGTTATGTTCCTTACACATTTTGTTTAGACTATTCATGTGGTCTTGTAATTCAGCTTCTGATTTTGCTATTAGTGCTTGGTCATCCGCAAACAGGAGTTCTCTAATGGTTAGATTTGCAGATGGTTCTTCTTCTGTGTTCTTGTCATGCGGTATTCTTGCTGTCTCTGCTTGGCTGGTTTCTTTACATGAGATTGTGATATACACATGCAAATTCAATATTCAAGGAGGAGAAACAATAATTTCTTAACATAAGTGTAGGTGTTCACTCAGCTAATTATCCAGAAGCTCTTCATACACATAACCTCTTGGAGTCTCCATTAACACTGCATTTTCAGGAATGAACACAGAATCCATCCATCATCCATATGTGCCATGCTGGAAAACGTGGGCGGTCATGACTCGCAATTTCACTCGATCACCAGAATAGTGGATCAGCTCAGTGTTCCTGTCGCGACCATGCCAAGCCATCCAGGTATTTACTTCTCGGTCTTCCCCTTGGTCTGTTCCCTTCGATCTTGCCAGTTGTCACCAAGTTCTCCAATTAATTTCTTCTCATAACATGCCCAAAAAATTGTGACTGTCTACGACTAATTTCTCTAATCAATTTACGATTTTCATTTGTTTCCTGTAGTACTTGGTCATTGGTTTTTCTGTCTGTCCATGGTATTCTTTACATTCTCCTCAGAAACCACATTTCCACAGCCATCAAATGATTTTCAGCTTGACTGGTCATTGTCCAAGTTTCACATCCACACAAAAGTACAGGCTATATGTAGCCTCAACACTCTTTTTCTCGTTTCAATTGACATATTTTTATTGGTCAGTATGTTTTTCATCTTGATAAAGGCTACTTTCGCCATGGCGATTCTTGTTCTAATCTCTTCAAGGCATCTCCCATCAGATGTTATGACCTACAAGATCTGGACAAGGTGCAAAATCAAGCACTTAGAGTCATAACAGGAAGGATGAGATCAACCCCTATAGTGGAAATGCAGAAGATGGGGAGGACACAAGCACTGAGAGAGTGCAGAGATACGAAAACGCTAATACAAACAGAAAAGTTCCTAAGCTTGCCAGGCCACCCTATGAAGAACAGATTTGAAAACCTAGCTATGGGGTGGTTGAAAATAAGTAGTTTTATCCACCAGGCGAAACGACTCTGCAGAGAAACCACCGATCTGCCCACAGTTGGTATCCCCCTAACAACTATTCCAGAGCGAACTCCATGGAAATATGAACATAGACTATCATTACAAATCCAGACAAAAGTGAGAGGAATATTTGACATGGAAGAACAGAACAGTGTGCAGCGCCGAACAACCACTCTCAGCTTCCTTGATGAAGAATACCCACAAGACCTCTGGATCCGAGTCTACACAGATGGGTCAGCACAAAATGTTGTTCGAAATGAAGGAGCTGGAGTGTACATAGAATACCCAAATAATACTAGGGACACAGCCAGAGTACCGACAGGAAAGTACTGCCATAACTATGATGCTGAAATTGAGGCAATCAAGATAGCAACAGAGAAATTACTAAATACCATTAATGGTACACAACCTGGGTGCTATTGACAGATGCAAAATCAGTACTCGAGGCGCTCCTGTCTGGGAAATTGCGAGTACTAAGGACACTATTTTCTTAACTTAGCAGTCAGCATAAGGTCACAATACAGTGGATACCATCCCACTGTGGAGTGCCCGGAAATGACAGAGCTGATCAATTGGCTAAGGAAGGAGCCAAAGAAGAACAGCCTAATGTGCCTGTTACATACCACCAAAAGAAAAGAATGATCAGATCTGTCAGAAAGCCACAAAAACCTGCTCAAGATGACTACCACATTATGGACAGACCAGAACAAGTCATTATTTTGCACCTCAGAACAGGACACAATAGATTACGCAACCACATGTATACAAAATTCAAGATTGGTGAAACAGCCATGTGCACATGTGGATTGGCGTCGCAGACAGCAGAGCACATACTCCAAGACTGCCCAAAATATAACATACTAGCTGACCCGGCCCGGCTTCGCCCAGGCCTTGGCGGGGATCTATCTATCTATCTGTCTGTCAATCTATCTATCTATCTATCTATCTATCAATCTATCTAATCAATCTATCTATCTATCTAATCAATCTATCTAATCAATCCATCTAATCAATCTATCTAATCAATCTATCTACCTACCTACCTATCTATCTATCTATCTATCTGTCTGTCTGTCTGTCTGTCTGTCTGTCTGCTTGTTTGTCTGTCTGTCTGTCAGTCTATCTGACCCGGCCCGGCTTCGCCCAGCTCCTGGTGGGGAGCATCTCATTTAATTCATATAAGTAGTCATATAAGCTCCCATTCCCGACTATCTGTCTGTCTGTCTGTCTGACCCGGCCCGGCTTCGCCCAGCTCCTGGTGGGGAGCATCTCATTTAATTCATATAAGTAGCCGTATAAGCTCCCGTTCCCGACTATCTGTCTGTCTGACCCGGCCCGGCTTCGCCCAGCTCCTGGTTGGGAGCATCTAATTTAATTCATATAAGTAGTCATATAAGCTCCCGTTCCCGACTATCTATCTGTCTGTCTGACCTGGCCCGGCATCGCCCAGCCCCTGATGAGGAGCATCTCATGTAATTCATATAAGTAGTCATATAAGTTCCCGTTCCCAACTGTCTGTCTGTCTGTCTGAAGACCCGACCCGGCTGTCTGTCTGTCTGTCTATCTGCCTGCCCGTCCATCCATCTCTCCCTCCGTCTATCCCACCCTCTCTCTATCTATCGGGTCAGATCTATCTATCTATCTATCTATCTATCTATCTATCTATCTATAGCCAGGGGACTTAATCTAAGATATAGCAATGCTACTAAAAGTTATGTCCCTTTATATATTTTTTCTTATGTTAAGTCATGTAATTTAATTATTAAATTTTAGTAAGTAAATAGCTGATTCTACACTAAAAAACTATGACAGTTGGTTGCACGGTAATGAAAAGAAGACGTGTAGAAAATTTCATCTCAATCGGATAGACCGTTATCGAACGCATCCAATACATCCCAACCCACCCACCCACCCACATTCTGTTTTATAGATATAGATCTAGTAAAACATTCTGGCCTAGAGAGACAACAGTGGAAGATAAACTCTATGGACCACTGTGTGAACTAAAAAAGACAGTTAAATTCATACAAGAGACAACATTGCAGTTATAGATATATTTCAAGCGAACGAAAGAAGAAGAAGGAGAAGAATAAGATGTTATGAATGTTCCGAGATAACTGTACCGATTCACTTGTTGAAGAATAAAGAACACAGAATAAAGGGTTATTTCTCTATCTTTCTCCACAGCTGAGTTAGGAACATCTGCTGCTAGAGTTGGAATGGCAATAACTCCTCTAATGCGATCAGTGATCATGGTAGCTTTGAGGTGGATAGTTGGTAATAAAGTTACCAAGTTGGTAATAAAATTAACAGTGCAATCATAGTGTCTGATTCTTTGTCTATATTGTGTAAAGTTCAAAAAGGACAGTTGTAGCATGAAAGGGTACCAAGCACTGCCACTTCTACTTAAAAGGAACTTGCATGGATTAATAAATAGATCTATTAACAACTAGAGCACCTGTTGTTGGGACACAGACAATGGATAAGACAAACATTCTAAAGACCTAAAGACTACCTATGAATGAATGCAAATGGAAAATATAATGACAGATAAAACAATATGCTTAATGATGCATGTCGCTTAAAGTCGACAGGGTCGACTTCATTGCACCTGTGTTTGATCCCATATGGCTCGGTCTCTTTTTGCAGTGTGGAAAGCGTCGCATAAAGCACGAACTCCGTACCTCTAGCGACGACCCCAGGAGTCTCTGAAAAATTTAACTCGTGAACCGAAGGACGCGGCCCAGAATCGAACCCACAACCTTCGGAGCCCGAGCTTGACCACTTCGCCATGAAGACTCCCTGATGCATGTATTTGGATTTAATAAGGTATGGTAAAGAGGGACATATGACAGGAAGAATATGATGTGTTTACAAACAATGAGCTGCTGAAATGATCAGCATCTACCCCTTTTGACATTTGCTGCAGGAGATAAAGTTCTATGGTTTGCCTGTTCTGCTATGATGACATTCTTAAATCTATCAATCAATCAATCAAACCTAAATTTTGACACTTATCCAGCAAGGTGTTCTTGCATTTTTGATGATCTAACTGAGCTGCATTATAGATACCCCACCCATTTCAGGACACAGGTTAATGGAACTACTCTTTAATATTTTACTGTTTCTGTCCTCTGCTCACAACCAAGTCAGGCGCTATATTTACCACTTGGAGTGACTCAATCTCTTGTTCTGAACTCACAATGCTAGGCTCATAGCCACATCGAGTCAGCCTCCTGATAATTGTATTCATTTAATATATAATTTCTCATCTAATATGCTCATATGAATCCCAGAACTTCACTTCCTAAAAAAAGACTATGGTAAGCAATAACATAACATATCAATATTACATAAAGTTTATCATAAAGTATAAAATTTAGCATAACAATGACCCCGAAAAAAGCAAACAAAAAGCATTTTCATTATAATGGTATTTACAGGTATTAACAACAACAAAATGAAACAGTGAAAACAAAAACTGGACAGAAGTCTATTTAGAATAAGAATATTAAAGCAAAGTAAAGAAATCTTTGTTTCTGTCTTCCAGAATTCTTACCAAAAACTACCTATATGATTTTCTTTTAAGGTATCTTCTTCTTCTTCTTCTTCTTCTTCTCTGTTCATCCGGAGTTTTTTTTTCGGACGTGATTTCATTGTGCCTGTTTACAGCAGAGCTGCATTCTTGCGCCGTTAGGCCGACACATCCAACTTGTGTGGCATTTGTTGACCGGGTTAACCTTCCTGGGGTTTTTTAAGTTATGATGAAAAAGGATTACAAGAAGGAACAAAAGAAAGAGTAATTAACCGTCTCCTTTCCTGTAATAAGCTTATTAGAACTATGTGTGTGCTTATCTTAGAAAAAGAACAATCCAAAAGCTCTTCATACACATACCCTCTTGGAGTTTCCATTAACACTGCATTTTCAGGAATGAAAGCAGAATATAGGGTTATTTCTCCATCTTTCTCCACGACTGAGTTAGGAACATCTGCTGCTAGAGGGTGGATGGCAATAACTCCTCTACTGCAAACATTTGATGACAGTTCTTCCATCATGCCTTCTGACCCATGTTCTAGATCCGTAGTCAAAACATGAAGCCCTACTCCATCTACAGACTCATGGACACTGTTGTTGGGCAGAGACAAGTCAGCTGAAGACACAGCCAGCATGTCACTATCCATGGTCAACTCTGGTGTTTGGATACAGAAATAAATGTTTACGTTTTAATGGCTTTAAACAGTACAACAGCATTTTTTAACACAATCAGTTAGGTAGTTGCATATCCTTTACAGGACGTAGCAGTCAACCCCAGCATTTTTGTCTGTTTGTGATTCCTGGCAAGTTTACGTTCAGTAGTTTGCCATTGCTTTCCAAATGACTGGTACCCACACCATTTCATAAAAGACTAATGCAAGACGGTTTGCTGCCAAATCGCCCGCAGCAGTGTTTTGCCGTATGCAGGATTACGAACTTCGTCCGTAACCCTTTCACTACAATTAGAGCTGTATGAATTCAAGTGGCCAAATTATGTTATCACTGCATATTCCAAAATTCATAGCTGTGTCAGGTACCTAAGCACTTGAAGCCCCCCCCCCTCCCTTTCCAACTCCCATTTGTAGATATGTCATCACTACACTTTTCAATATTTTCTATGAAATAATCTTTTTCCACCATTACCATATGTTCAACTATTTTCATCTTGTTGGCCATTATAATCTTTGTTACCATTAACATCTGTATCATCATCATCTTCATCATCATCATCATCAGCCTATTTGCAACAGTTATGATCTTTTAAATCATCACTATTATTTTCACCATCACTTTATTCATCTCTATCAATGTCATTGTTTTTTTATTTTATTATTTGATCTTATGTTTTTATTCATCTTTGTCATCATAATTTCATTTATTTACCATCGTCATAATTGTTGCCTTTATCCTCATATACATCATTATCATCACCAACTTTTAGCTCGTATTTGTACTATACCCAAACTATTATTGTAACAAATTTTATATGAAATCATCTTTTCCGCCATTATCATCTTTTTCACAATTATCATTAATTCGGCCATTATCGTATATTTTTGCCATCATCACCTTGTTTATCATCATCAGTCCAGAGAATAAAATCCATTTTCTCATCTTCATATTCAGTTGTTACTACTGCCTCAGTGACACAAGTATTAGTATATTAGTATTATTCCATCCACTCCTAAAACTAGTAAGAGCAGTTGTTTCATAATTGAAAGTCAAATGAATTAAAGGAAAACATCTGGTTGTGCACAAGGAAATAGTTCAACTAACAAGGTAAAGGTTGTCCCATAGCAGATACTGCCATTGAGGTGTGAAGTGTTGAACCTTCACATATTCTAGGTGGTGAGGCCAGTTCTCTTCCTTTCTTATCTTTTCTTCCCAGACAATTTCCTAAAATTTGTCTGGTTTAAATTTTTATGAGGCTATGTCGACCTCAAAGCCTACAGGTTAGAAAAAATAATCCTGCCTCTGCTGGGGATTGAACTTGGACCACTTTCTTGTCAGGCAAGCAGACTAACTAGTATGCTCAACCTATAAAAATGCATATGAGTGGGGTCGAGACTTCAATGAGACTGCCGTTGGATTACATGTTTCAAGATTTATCTGCTACTACACAACGCCTAAACAAGACAATGACAACCAACAGCTCAAAAGTACAAACAATGTCGTCACAGTTGTGAGTACTAATATTAATAGTATGAGTATCTATGAACTAATACTAAAATTAGTTCAAGACTCAAGACTTGACCATCAATCATTTAATAAAGTCAATCAATATTAGTTATCAAAGATTATCAATTCAATGTCATAAAATAAAATATCAATCGATCAATCATCATTGACTTTAGGAATTAACTTACACTTAAGTACTTTACTTACAGTACAGTAGTACTAGCGAATTTGATCGTGCCTCAACCCAAACTGAAAACGAAAGTGATATACCGAGCCACCCCGGCTGATCCATTGTGTCCCCAAAATGGCTGCTGTAAAGACCATTCATGCTTAACGATGTCATTCATTCATTCAAATGTCACGTGACAATAACAGACGCCATCTTAGATTCTGCAGAAAAGGTTAGTCTAATATTCCGTGCACAGCGATTGGTTGAAATTATCGTGACCTTTTAAATAAATTGAATTACTTGGCAAAAAGTAAATAATTTTATTTCCTAGAGTTTGTTTATTTAATATTAAGATGTTAGATGGATATTCAAAGGCAGCACCTATATTTACATATATTTAGAGAGTTTAATCGCTTAATTCGCTTTACATGTCGTAAAAACAATATGTCTGCAAGATGTTTGAATGGAACTCCAAGATGGCGAAGCCAGCTGTGGAAACTTTTAACGCTCAAATGTGCAATTTGAACTACTAAAGTTCAAGAGAATATAAGTTTAAAGATTATTAATAATTTATTTGTATTTTTTTTATTTTTACGTTGCATATCCCTTACAGGACGCTGCAGCCAACACCAACATTTTTCAGCTGCTGTTGATGTATGATGCACGTTTTACGTTCAGTAGTTTGCCTATTGCTTTATGAACGACCGGCTCACATACCCCAATAAGTTACCAGCACGAAGCGAACCGCTAACTGACTGTGGACATACGGGATTATGAACCATGTCGTTAACTCCTTGGCCAGGGAGATACTTGTACTATTTTTTAACAGAGTGACTATACACAAAATTTTGTGAATAGTACGAGCCGCTATACACAAAAATTTGTGGCTGGTCACGTGATTATTGTGTTCTCGGTAGTGTAGTGGTTAGTATCTCCGCCTGTCACGCGGGAGACTGGGGTTTGACTCCCCGCCAGCAATTTTCTTTTTTTAATTTTTAATCAATCAATCAGATGCCGTCTCCACAATGAAGGTTGGCTGCAATGGATCTCTAACACTGTCTGTCTCTTGCCTTGACTGTACATTCTGTCAGGCTGATGTTCGTCCATCTCTTGATGTTATCTTCCCACTTATATCGGTGTCTACCTCTTGCTAGCTTGCCCTCAACCTTGCCCTCCAGTATGTTATTTATAAGAGTATCATGTCTTTTAACATGGCCGAAATATTTCACTAGCCTCATCTTTATTTCTTCCATCAACTCTCTCTTCATTCCCAGTTTTTCTAGAACCTCTGCATTCGCCTGTATATCCACATCTCCAGGGCTTCTAAGCAACTTTCTAGTTGTTTGTTTTAGGAACTAAAATATATATCACTGTACGTAGAGTGTGTCCTTGTCGATAAATATTGTCTTTGTGAGGCTTTGAAGAAAAAGAACTTGCAAAAAAAAGACAGAAAAGTAGAGAGAATAATAGTCTTCTTCAAATTTTTGAGAATATGGGCTCGTACTATTCACAAAATTTTGTGCCGAATAATCACATGACCAGCCACAAGTTTTTGTGCATAGGGGCTCGTACTATTCACTAACTTTTGTGAATAGGGGCTCCCATTTTTTAATCATTTAACATGACGGAACATATGTTTGAAGTCAGTTTTTCATATCCGCCTTTGACCTGTTTGAGACAATCTCACAAGGACTGGTAGTATGGAGATAATGGACACACTGAGGAGTTCTAAAGTCACGGAAAATTGAAACATGTCAATATTTTAACCTGAGGCACCTTCACAAAAATGTATTATGTATCTCCTTAGAAATGACATAAATATATGCATCACTGAGGTACCATTAGATTTGGCTTTTCAAGGCCTATCTATCTGTGGTGGTTTTATTAGTAAATACTCAATTTTTAAATCATGACGGAACCTACTAAACAGTAGTTACTAATACAGTTCAGAACTGATTCAGTCAGTGATTCAGATTTTGCTTACGTACAGTGAGTACACTCACTGTACTGTACAGACCTGAGACAGTTGTAGTGTTGTACAGTAGTTACAGGACAGGTGAGTGCAACTTTTTACTGACACAGTGACAGTGACACTACGTGAATCAGTGAATTACAATGAAATATCACAATATTTTATTTTAAAACAAACATTCTGTGTTTAATGTTTTTTGTTGTTAATTACAGTTCCAATTATAATTACAACAGGACAAAAACCAACCTATGTTTCTAAGTAGTAACTACTAGTTGTTCTGTTGACAGGAAAGTAACTTTCTCGCGAACGTTACTTCCCCGTATAGAGCTCTTTGTTGTGGAAACGAGAAACAACAGTGTATGCACACGGAGCCTCTTACACTTCTTCCGCGCTCTCTTCCACTTCCTCCTCATCGTCTTTTCTCTTCTTTTATTATTTTTTTTTTCTTTAGGTGCCTGGTGCATTGGGGATCATGGCTCTCCATTCCTGTCTGTTAACTTATATTTTAACGCAGCTGTATGTTGGTTTTGCAAGTAGTTGGATGGGATATCCCCTATCAATCAATCAGGTGCCGTGTCCACAATGAAGGTTGGCTGCAATGGAAGCCCAACAGTCCAACACTGTCTGTCTCTCGCTCTGACTGTTCACTCTGTCAGATTGCTGTTCCTCCATCTCTTGATATTACCTTCCCACTTGTATCGTTGTCTACCTCTTGCTTGCTTGCCTTTGACCTTACCCTACGGTATGGTTTTTAAAAGCTCAATGAGAAGTAAGGTTCCCCATCCCCACGCTAGCCTACAGCACGCCCCTGGCAAGGTGGAGTACGCGTTTAGGTTTAGCCCCTCAACCAGGGTTGCGTGAAACCATTGTGCAGGTTGTGGATGGAGCCTAACAGCAGCTGACAAATCATTATTGATTATGGTCTCAAGTTTCATGACGGTAGGCAGGGGATCTCTTTATGAAGACAATGGCTACGAATAACAGTTTTATTATAATTGGTTGTTTGGTAGTAAGCTTCTCACATACATCCTTATGAGGGACGAAGAATAAGAAAAAGATATACATCATTACGTTTTCCTCTGTCTCTCTTGTCCTGTAATTACCTACATCAGATTAATTTTTCAATCCTATCTCTTATTTAGCCGGCTTAGAGGTTAGGCTATGACTTTTCTCCGTAATCTCGTATACTCTCGTCGGTAACGTGATGACGGTTTGAATCAGCAGTGGTTCGAATCGCATCGGTAACTTACGGGGTATGTGAGCCGGCCGCTCAGAAAGCAATGGCAAACTACTGAGCGCAATCTTGCCAAGAAATCAACATACAGCTGAAAGATGCTGGTGTTGACAACGATGTCCTGTAAAGGATATTCAAAAAAAAATTTAATCTCTTATTTTCACGTGCTCCCTAAATTGTGGTTGTCTTCTCCCGATAGTGTTGATAAGTGATCTTGTAACGGCAGTAAAGCATATAGCTGAGCTCCTCTGAGTTTTACTTCTCTGCCCACTATAGCCTCTACATTATTCTCAGAAACACACGCTCCATTTCCTCATCATGTCATTACTCATTTCAGGAATGTGCATCCATATAGTAGAACAGGCCAAACACAGCCGTTCGGTAAGTGTTATTTTTTTAACTTGTAATGCTTAAGTTTTTCATGACGCGCCTGATTCTAGTAAATGAGTTCTACTATGTGTTGATATTTATTAAAGAGGTAATATTTCACATACATTTAAGAAGACATGTAATGATATTACAGACAAATGGTTCAACGAGCAATACACGGAAATTGAAAATAGCAGCGATAATAAAGTCCACTCATCGTAATTTCACACGGTGCGTATCAAGTCAAAAGATGAAATCATGCTAATGAACAAAATATACATTTAAAACATAATCATAATACATCGAAGAAATATTTCGTCAGAGGCGATATAGCGATACCAAATAAACATTTAAAAAATATTTAAGCTCCAGGCATAAAGAAAGATGCTGTTAAAAAATTAACAATTATAATAATGCTACAGACAGGGCCGGGTGATATCCATTGTAGAAATAAATTATGTTATATGAGAAATCGGCATAGAAAAATAACAAAGGTCCCTGGTGAAATATGTGACACAGGAGATATCCCGTATTTCTGAACATCAGTATTCATCACAACACCCAAGAAAAGAACAACGGAATGCGAAACATATAGACATGGACATATGGTTTGAATGAGTCACGTCACCAAACTATTCTTTTGCATCAAATATGAAAATGCAAAGATGGCGATCCTAAATTTAAGAAACTCAGTTTTGATTTGTTGCAGTTAAAGGTACAAAGAGCATAAGTTTGTTGTGTGTGTGTGTGTGTGTGTGTGTGTGTGTGTGTGTGTGTGTGTGTGTGTGTGTGTGTATTTCTATATATATATATATATATATATATATATATATATAATATATATTATATATATATATATATATATACACAGACATTCACGCACACACACACACACACACACACACACACACACACACACAACATATATATATATATATATATATATATATATATATATATATATATATATATATATATATATATATATATATATATATATATATACCTATTAAACCCATGTTACCGATGCCAAACCTGGACAATGACAGAAAAAAAGAACAGAAAAATCACAGCAACAGAAATGAGATTCCTGAAAAGAATACTCAATGTATCAAGAAGAGATAAGATCAGAAATGAAGAAATCAGGACTAAAGTGGGGGTTGTATCTGCACTAGATTTTATTAGAAGGCAGCAAGTCAAATGGTTTGACCATGCAAGTAGGGTACTAACTAACAGTATACCACAACAAAAAAAATGATGTACAGACCAGAGGGAAGCAGAGGAAGAGGCCGACCAAGTAAACGATGGTCGCGGGGAATAAGAGAGTTCATGGGAATATCAATCCATGAAGCCCATAAGCGGGCACTCTCCCGCTGTTTATACTTCACCTCGACCTCCTCAAGGTACAAGAGGAACAAGATGAGATGATATAATATGTGTGTGAGTGTTTGTGTATGTGTGTGTGTGTGTGTGTCTTTTTTTTAAAGTCTAGGTGTCTATTACCGCTTGCAGTACCCCAAGATTAGTGTGAATTGCAACATCCTCATTATGTCTTAGAATCTAATGAAAAGGAGCCGCGTTCGCGTAGTGGCTCTTCTCTCACCTGCCAAGCCAATGGTCAAGGGTTTAATTCTACACAGAGGCAGATTTTTGCATTTGACCTAGATTTCCATGTCCACCCAGCCGAAATCGGAAGCCAGGAAATGTCATCAAAAGTGAAGTCGGCCACATCTCCCACTGAGTGTCGATTGGTGTGTAAAAAAAATAAGTCTAGCACTTTATGTGTTGCTGCTTTATGGTTGGAACTATTGCATGGGCGATATGGGACCAAGCATTGTCATGTGTTGACAACGGCATCCTTTGTGTGTGTACTCAGAAGTTTATGTTGTTAGCATTTGACTGTGGGCTAAAGATGATTCTTGAGATCTGAACTTATGACACTGATGGCAATGTCCCCCTTTGGATTTATAAAGGAAAAAGTAAAGTGGACCCTTTTACACACCTTTAGGCATACTGGACACTGGTATTCGTTCAATATTTTCATAGACCAATCTTCTTCTTCTGCGTCAACCGGAGTTGTTGTTTTTTTTTTCTTTTTCGGAAGTGATTGCGTTGTGCCTGTTTACAGCAGAGCTGCGTTCTTGCGCCGTTAGGCCGACACATCCGACTTCTGCGGGCATTTGTTGACCGGGTTAACCTTCCTGGGGGTTTCTTAGGACATTTGACTCTCACTGTTGTGTTGTTATCCCCCATTCCAGCTGGCCCATTTAGAACAGCCAAAGACATCCTGGTCAGCCCTCAAGGGAAGGCAGGGGCAGACCATGGGCATTCCCCGCCATCCAAGGAGGCTTCCATAATTGCAGAGCCGACACACAGCGCTCTGGTACTGGGCTCACCCAGGGAATCGTCACGTCCTGCACATTCGGACTTTCCACGTAATGGATTTGCTATCCGAGCAATATTCCATTTTGTGCCACTATGACACTTTTTCCACCTTTTATGAAGCCCACAAAGTGAGCTTTCGATTCGGACTTTCCACGTAATGGATTTACTACCCAAGCAATATTCCATTTCATGCCTCTGTGACGCTTTTGTAACCCACATACCTGTGGTATGAAGTGTGGCAGTCTAAATGCTTCTTCATGCACCTTTAGATTTCAACCTGGATGTAGTTAAAGTAAGCTGCAGTCAACTTGAGCTTGTTAATATCTCCATAGAGCTTGTCCTCAAATGAAGCAGGTGTGGGCCAAAATATCTTCCTCTGTTCTGCATATGTTGGGTACTCCTGCAGCAAATGTTTAGCTGTCATTTTACCAGTTCCACAATTACATTCATCGGTATCTCCTATCATTAGTTTATTGAACAAGTGGTATTTCAGCCTGTTATGTCCTGTGCGGAGTCTGAAGATTGCTACTTGTTCTCTTCGGTCGAGTTTGTAATATGCATCATCCTTCAGGTGGCCTGGATGCTCTGATTCCCATTTGGTTCTATAAGTGCTTTTTATAAACCTCTTTGCCTCATTATAGGTTATGTCTATGTCAGGCTGTGGTAGTCGTCTGCCCTCTTTTGCTAATCTGTCAGCCTCTTCTTTTCCAGGTATACTGCAATGTGATGGGATCCACTGTATTACAACTTTTTTTGGATTTCTGGCATAGACCATGGAGTGCTGCTCTTAGGTCAGCTAGTTCTGTGCTGTTTCTCCTCTTCATTATTGAGACAGCTGACTTTGCATCTGTGAAGATATCTATTTGCTTCTCTTTATTTTCCTCCATCAAGAGCATTTCTGCTGCAGTTTTCAAAGTCTCTACCTCCGCTTTGAAGTTACTTGAAAATTTTCTAGTTGCCACTGACTGTGTTTGTGTTTTTTTTCATTCCATTTTTTAAATTTAGGAGAACTCCTCCTCCATTTTCTATTGAATTTTCGGCTGATCCGCCTGTATATGCATGGGTCCAATTGTTACTTGGGTAAAGTTCTTTTATGTAGTTTAGGGTTATTTTTCTTCTTTCGGTTTTATTCTGAGTGTTCTTTTTCTCAGTATCAGGAATGTTTTCTATCATCTAAGGCAGTTGTTGCTGTCTCCAAGCTGGGAATTTGTGTGCATTGTAAATAGGTCTGACTGTTGATATGTTAAGGATAGGATCTTCCCTAATCTTTCGTTTTGCAGTTTCTACAAAGTTGCTACGCTTCAGTCTTCCCTTTCCAAAACCATCAAACCTGTTATACATAGGGTTGTCTGTCCATCTTCTAAATTTTCTTCTTGTTTGTGGGGCTCTGTTATCTCTTCTATCCTTCATTGGTTGTAAACAAGTGATCTTTTCTAGTTCATTAATAGGCGTTGTCTTCAGGCTTCCAGTTATGATTCGCATTCCTTGATTTTGGACTCTACTTATTTTGTTAAAGTTTGACTTAGCTGCTGTTGCCCAAGCTGCAATGCCATATTCCAGTACTGACCTCACCCGTCCAGTATATATTATATCGCCTTGAGAACTTTCTCATCTGCTCCCCACGTTGTACCAGCAAGCTTTTTCACGATTGCCATTCTTTGCCTTGCTCTTGTTCGATTTTTCTCAACCTTTTTCAATTCCATGTCAGGCGACGATCGAAGGTGACTCCTGGATATTTTGGATTTTCTTCATGGCGCAATATTTTTCCATTCAATACCAGTTTAGGTTGCTGAGTTTTATTTGAGAGGGAGAACACTGTGCATGTTGTTTTCTCCTCACTTATCTTCATTAGCCATGATTTTGACCTCTAGCGCTAATAAGGCTTTTTGTATTCTGCTGTTAGCTGTGCTAATATATTCTTCAGATGTCCATATGGCTAGGTCATCTGCAAATGAGGATGTGTGTACTCTGGCTGGAAAATTTTCCGTGATGTCATTTATATATGCTAGGAACAATGTTGGTGAAAGAACTCCTCCTTGGGGGACACGTTGCTCCAACAGCATCATTTTGCTGGTTTGTCCTTGTACTTCTGTCCTGGCAGTTCTGTTTTCAGGGTAGTGGCTGATCCATTTGTACATTTTCCCACAAACATGCATTTTTTGCAGTTTTACTTTCAGTCCTTCCTTCCATACTTTATCAAATGCTTTTTCTAAATCCATCTAGACCGCTAGTGTATGCTTTTTCTCATGGAAGGTGTCACGAAATGCAGCCTTTACCTCCCAGAACAATTTTCGGTTCACTTTTGATGGGCCATGTAGAGAATCAACAGACGAACAAAACTGTTTTCTCTATATTCAAGGCTATACCGTCTTGACGTAAGCTTGCAAAGCCTGCAAGTAAACAAACCACCAGGCATGGCTTCTATCTGAGAAGTGTACTTTGACACCAGTCAAGCTACCCAGCCAGTCCAGCTTCAAGGTGTTACATGTCAAACTGATAAGCAGAGCTAGGAAATAGTCCAACCGCGATGGCTGACCTCCATCTGAAACAGACTAGAGGTGCAAGGTGTGAAATCACTGATAAGACTCAGGGGGCTAAAAATTGTCAGACTCACAGGTGTGAGGGTTAGTGGTTCAGGAAGAATTTATGACATGACAGACTGGGAGATAATGTGTCTGCCCTGTAGGAATGGGTGAAACAGATCTGACAGAGGCAATTAACACTGGGCCTGTGGACTTTGTACCAGACAGAGAGGAGAAAGGTGAGATGGCCAGTTTTACAGTGAGAATTGCAATTAACGTCAGGGGGAGATAAGAAGAATTTATGACTGGAATTTCTGGGGGATAATAGGTCTACCCGACTCAGTATATATATTAGGCTGTTAGTCCTGGTCAGGTTAGATACAAAATCAGTGGAAACAGGTGAGGCAGCCAGCTCAATGTTTGTAGTCATATGAATGATTCTTATGTCTGCTAGATTTCACTAGGAAAGTTATTTCTTAGTAACTAGTCAAGTCTTTTAGATGTATGTACTGATTTTCAGTTATATATGATCTAGGTTATTGCAAGGACTATCATGGTCGTAGGTTACTTGAGTGTTCTTTCTAAGTTTTGTGTTCAATATCATATTGCTTTAAGTGTTACTCTTCTGAGAAGTAGGAACCTTATGTAAGACAGATCTTGTCTAGATATACTTGAGGTGTCGTGGTAGATGCTTGTTAGTTCTTTGTAAACTAGCCTAGTTGCCTGTTGGTTTGTGCACTTGTTGTACATAATATAGTCAACTAACTACTTCCTTAATTCTTACCACAGCAGTGGCTAAGTAGGGACTGCTCTGAGTATTGTTTCTATGTCTCATATTTATGTAAACAATATTGTTACTAACTTTGCATAATGCTATCATGTTAAAGTATTGGAGGTTTGATATATTTGAATTGCCGTATGCATCAGTGTTGTCATACTCTGGATATGCACTTGGCAAACATTTAGTTATTCTGTAATGTATATGGTAACTCACTAAATAATAATGTGGTGCTATGCTATTGGGTGCGCATTGGCACATTGGCCATCGATTGTGTTGGAAGCAGAGGTGTAATGGTACAGACATTACCCACAATTGGTATAGGGTATATGGTGCTAAACTTTTTCAGCGTATTGTGGGCGTGCGTTCACGGTAATTCACGAAAACCTGGCACAGGTACGGGTCACGGCTTGTAAGCCCGGATGATCAGGAACTATTATGATACCATTACCGAACCTGTGAGCTGCTAAACCAACTTTGGACGGAGCGGCTGTACGACTCAGAATGTCGGTAATAGCGACATGGACATGGGACGGCAGAAATGTAATAATTACAGGCGTGTGAGACAATTGAAAAGCCCGTCCCAGACTAAGACAGTAGGGAGAAGGAGGATGGTGAACGCAGTAGAGCTGGAAGATAAACTTGGCCAGACTGGTCATTGTATATGTGTTTACTAGAATATGTTTTACTTAGGATTGCACTGATGTAGAACTAGATATAACACATTCTTGACTTTCTTTCAAGCTCTCACAAGGAGCACCTATGTTATAGATCTCAAGAACGAGTGACGACTAGGTAGTGTCAGGACTGACAGGAGTAGTCAGAATACCGGCAAGCTGTTTTCTGTGTCTACTGGAGTGTGGGGATCTGGACCACAGATCCAGATAGTTCAAGTAACAAGTTATGTAATGTTTGTCATCAATAACAATATGTTATATGATTTCATCATCATCATCGTACAAACCATCATATGTCTATTTTTATGATTAGTAAATAAATGTTGTAGTATTGTAACTCATAGTTCTGTCATTATATTTTTTCCAATTGTGCATACGTGTTGTTGTGTACATTGGTGGGGGTTCACTTAGACACCAAGGAAGGGAGCAGTCAGGGAGAAAAACCTGTACTGAGATAGTTGTCAATACTCTTATATTTAGACTTAAAAATCTATCTTAGCTAACCTTCTCTTTCCCATTCCTTGGCGAATATTCAGCACAGTTCATTTCAATTTTGTAACGAGCCACTTGGAGCTGTACGTTGGATATTCATGGGCTTAATCTATAGTTCAGCCATATAGATTTTGTCCCTAGTCAGTTTCTGACTATTTGGGGTTGCTCGCCAGTGAATAATACTTTCATCTAGGCGGTGGGCACCCCGACTTATGACAGATTGGCTTCTCAGTCCGGTATTTGAATTCGGACTTCTCGCTTTCAATAGACTCCGGTACTAGACCCTAGACATACGAGTTTTCAAAGTTAACTCTTGTAATCTTCAATCATCAAAATAGACTATCATCAGATGTAGCTACTTTTAGTTGAGGAAGTTACAGAGTACATATAACTTTTTAAAGTATAACAGATAAGAACTTATGAGAAAACTACCATTATCTATCATTTATTGATAATTGTTTTAAGTATTATCAATTAGTGTTACCATTCATCATTTAATGATAAGTGAACACTTTAATCATATTTGTGAATTAATCATATTTACATTGATGTGTTTGATGATTTAACTGCTTGACTGATTTGCATTTTATGCTAATATATGCCATGTTTATTTTGACATGTATGTAGTGCATTTTAATGTTTATTTAGGTAAATATTACTATTGATTACTGTGTAGTATATCTCTCACACTTACTTCACTGCTGTCGCCAGATACCTACTTGAATATTATTTTCAGTTGTCTTTCACTGCTGAGGCTAAACTATACACATTGGATAGCGTAGACTGTCAGTAGTTAACTCTTGTCTTTCTAGCTTAGATCTGATTTTTGATATATACATAGAAGCTTACCTGAATATAGTCATTAGCAATTATGTACTTACGTTACCGGAATCTCGAAGAGGACATGCAGGCAGCGCAGCAGATTTCTCAGAGACCGCGAGAGGGTGGGGCATAAGAGAAGGCTTAAAGGGGGAGCAACTAGAAACATATATCATAGCTGAGTTAGAATGGTGGGACCAAGAAGAAGAAATGATGAATAAAAGAGATGATGAGTACTTTGAAGCACAAGAGTGTAGCAAAACTGAAGGAGTAGAGATGGAGAAAACGCACATGGAAGCAGTCAATGCGGAGAAGCTAACCTTTCTAGTGGAACATAAGGTAGGAGATACGGATGCTCACCCAACCAGGAAGGAAGGGACATCTTTGCCAACCACCGCGGAATCAGGTTCTCATTCGACCCGGTCCGAAACGGAAAAGAGGGAAGAAGAAACGTTCCAAGGGCACTTCAAACAGTCACAAACGTGATAACTTTGGCACCACGGCAATAGTGGTTTAACAGTACAGGACCTTCAGGAAAACCACTGGACTGCTACGAGAAATGAATCTCGAGAGAAAGAGGAACTGAAGACAACCTTTAATGAGGTCGCAGGCAGAGACCTAGCCGATTCTCACATTCCCTTCTGTTCAGAGAATCACGAAGTGGAATTACATCTGACTGAAATAGGGAGGAAGGAAGAAACGGAATCCCAGGTGAATTTCATTACGGCAACGCGGGAAGAATCACTAATTATCAGTTCAGATAATTTACCTATTAACAGTTACCCAGAGGACAACTGTTTTCACTACACGATTAGTGGATTAACTGATTTGTCAGTACAAGACTCCCAGGAATCTCATTTTACTTCAACGAGGGGTGAAACTCAAGAGGAAGATGACATGAGGACGTCTTATAAAGAGGTCGGAGATGGAGCGGTAACCGACACTTGTATTCCCGTCAGCTTAGGCAAGCAAGAAGTGGGATTAATTTAGACTGAGATAGGGATGAAGGACGATAAGGAACCCCTTGTGATCTTTGAGGCTGCAGCTCAGGAAAAGACACTAGATCTCAGTTCAAATCATTTACCTAATGTGATGGATTGCTTAGACACAAGCCCACCACAGGATTTACCTCAATTGGACTTAGCCCATGAAAGCAAGACCAGAGAGGAACATCCAGACAAGGAAACATTTCCAGTTGTTATCTCGGAGTATACCAGTTCGGAGACTCAGGAAACACAGGGAATTGTCATGAGCCAGAATATGGACTCTGATATTGTGCAGACAACATTGTCTGTAGTTGCTAAAGAAGAAAATTCTTTGCACAAGATGGAGGAAGAAACGCCTATCATCTCATTAGCTGAAGTTATCAGGGAATTCCAGCGACAGGGACCTGAAGTAACAGAAGTCACGAGTGGTTTGGAAATCAACACTCTTAGGACTCAATCTACCCTTCAGTCAGGTCGATTAGATAGGAGCTAGATCAGCTATTTGTGGATACTTATTCAAAAGTAACTCCACTTTATCGCCCTTGAGTAACTATGTTATCTCTCAAGGCAGGACAACTTGGCACAATACATTTCCAATTATCTAGCACGGTTTTTACAAGAAACTCTAATGCAGAGAAACTCAGCCCATTAACTGATTATCAGGGGAAGAAACCGCAGCACCGAGGAGGGAAGAGTGTTACGCTCGACTTTGAAGGAGGAAAGCGCCAGTTGAATTTATATCATGGGAACATGATGTGTAACTTTATTCCTGTTAAAAGGAAGTTATTGATGGATCAGTTAAGGATCTATAAAGGATGGAGGAAAATCACGGAGACAAGCTTTGCTGTGGCCAACTTATGCGAGACTTCACTACGGGTACATCCTCGGCTGAAAGGATTAAATCACGTGTGTGAGTGGTGTAAAACAATTGCCCAGAGGCGTAGAAGAATCCTGTTGATTGTGATCTTTCCCAGAAGGGTAAAAATACAACCTCCTGACAATTACCGGATTTTACCAAGCTATTGCATGGGATCCCGACCGAAGACCAGGTACAAGGACCTATCCAGAGTATCCTTGGATTATGGAAATGGGACGTCTTTATGCAGATGCAGGACAACCCACTGCCACAAGGAATATTGGAAACCTTTAGGCAGATACAAAATGGAGAGTGCTTAGGCATGATTCTGGGATGTACGGCGTGCTTTGATAAAAGATTTCTGACAGAAACTTTTTTTAAAGGGGGAAGCTCTATCACGAAATGCAGCCTTTACTTCCCAGAACAATTTTCGGTTCACGTTTTATGGGCCATGTGCATACGTGTTGTTGTGTACATTGGTGGGGGTTCACTTAAACACCCAGGAAGGAAGCAGTCAGGGAGAAAAACCTGTACTGGGATAGTTGTTAATTACACTCAAATTTAGACTTAAAAATCTATCCTAGCTAACCTTCTGTTTCCTATTCCTTGGCGAATATTCAGCACAGTTCATTTCAATTTTGTAACGAGCCACTTGGAGCTGTACGTTGGATATTCAGAGCTTAATCTGTAGTTCAGCCATATAGATTTTGTCCCTAGTCAGTTTCTGACTATTTGGGGTTGCTCGCCAGTGAATAATACTTTCATCTAGGCGGTGGGCACCCCGACTTCTGACAGAAGACATCCTCTATTTCCTGAGCTATATAGGTTATTTGATTTTCAGTGGATCTGTACTTTCTGAATCCTGCTTGGTGTGGTGTTAAGAGTTGGTGTTCTTCCAGATGCCATGTTAGCCTGTCATTGATAATGCGTTCCATTAATTTTCCTACACAGCTAAGTAGTCTGATAGGTCGATAGCCATTTGGTTCTTCCAGGTCTTTTCCTTTTTTGGGACTGGTATTAGTATAGCTTCCTTCCATGCCTGTCGGACTATCCCTCTCGTCCAGCTGTAATTTAGGACTGCTAGTAGTTTCTTTTTTGCCTTAGTGCCTAGTCCTATTAACATTTCCTTTGTGATTCCATCCTTTCCTGGTGATTTCTTCTTTTTTTTTAGGGTATTCATTGCCTGTTCCATTTCTTCCATTGTTAGATTTGCCATCATATATTCTGCTGCTGTCTCTGTATTACTATGATGTATCTGTTTATCTTTGATTGCTTTCTTCTGTTCGGCTGTAATATCAGTGTGGTTTGCACAGGAATAGTGTTCCATTATTCGATGGGTGATATTGTCAATATCATGCCGGACATCTTTATTTTCCAGATCACGGCCATTCCATCCAAGGAGACATTCATTTAATACAGAACTGGCACACGATCCCCTGGTACTGGGCTCACGCAAAAAATCGTCAAGTCCCTCACGTAGATGCTTACCCCCCCCCCCCCCCCCCCCCCCCCCCTTTCTTTCCACATATTGAGCCTCCTTGTTGCTGTTCGAAATGGAGGAGCGGGAGTGTACATAGAATAACCAAATAATACTAGGGACACAGCCAGAGTACCGACATGAAAGTACTGCCATGACTATGATGCTGAAATTGAGGCAATCAAGATAGCAACAGAGAAATTACTAAATACCATTAATGGTACACAACCTGTGGTGCTATTGACAAGTGCAAAATCAGTACTCGAGGCGCTCCTGTCTGGGAAATTGCGAGTACTAAGGACACTATTTTCTTAACTTAGCAGTCAGCATAAGGTCACCATACAGTGGATGCCATCTCACTGTTGAGTGCCCGGAAACGACAGAGCTGATCAATTGGCTAAAGAAGGAGCCAAAGAAGAACAGCCTGATGTGCCTGTTACATACCACCAAAGAAAAGAATGATCAGATCAGCCAGAAAGCCACCAAAACCTGCTCAAGATGACTACCACATTATGTACAGACCAGAACAAGTCATTATTCTGCACCTCAGAACAGGACACAATAGATTACGCAACCATATGTATACAAAATTCAAGATTGGTGAAACAGCCGTGTGCACATGTGGATTGGCGTCGCAGACAGCAGAGCACATACTCCAAGACTGCCCAAAATATAACATATCTAGCCAAACCTTCTGGCCTAGAGAGACAACAGTGGAAGATAAACTATGGACCACTGTGTGAACTAAAAAAGACAGTTAAATTCATACAAGAGACAACATTGCAGTTATAGACATATTTCAAGCGACCGGAAGAAGAAGAAGGAGGAGAAGAAGATGTTATGACAGTTCCGAGATAACTGTACCGAACGGTGCGCATAGAGACCTCATAAGAATGCATGCAGTCTGTAGATTTTGTCTTTAATTACACCCAAGCACTGTGTGGTCAGGTTTGGCCTTCCCTAGCAATTTTTCAGGACATTCTGTGAAGCAGATTGGGGTTAGTTATAGCTAAGATCTGACAAAACAAAACCTGCACTGACAAAACAGTCACATTACGAAAAACAGTATAGCAAAGCACTGAACCGAATTTGCTACCTTATATTGGATTTGTGGATTATGAAAAAGAATTTGAGTGCACTGATAGTGACTCAGTTTTGAAATTGATGAAGCATTATGGGATCCCGCCGAAAATCTTTAACTTAATAATAGCAACATATGTAGACATTTAATGTAGAGTTATTTATGAGGAACGATGAACAGATTCATTTGAAATAAAAACAGGGATGCTACAGCAGTGTCTGTTATCACCATTATTATTCTTACTGACATTATACTGCACTATGGAGACAGAATCAACTACCACCAGAAATCAAATTCAGAGGTCTCTGGCAAGATAACTTGATGGCTTGGACTTACGGCAGTGATAATTGTACTCTTGTCACACACACGTAACCAGATGCAAGATAAACTAAACAAGGTTGAAGGTAGGTCACAAAATTAGGTCTTAAAATTCATATAAAAAAGACAAAGATAATTAGATTAAACCAAACAAATAACAACCCTATCTTTTTTGGTGAAACCTCACTTCAGTAGGCAGAATCATACACATATTTAGGGCACAATATAGACAAAAAAGAGGGGACCGATAGACATATTAACATAAGAATACAATAGACAAGAGGAGCTTTTATCACCCTCATGTGCCATGCCGATACGCGTGAGCGGCCATGTTTCGCAAACTCACATGATCACCACAGTCGTGGATCAACTCGTGTGTTCTTGTCTAGATTATTTCATGTGGCCATGCCATCCAGATATTTACTTTTCTGCCTGTCCCTTGTTCTTTCCCATTAATCTTGTCAGTTGTTTCCAAGTTCTCCGGTTTATTTCTTCTCATAATAATGCCCCCACAATTTTGACTGTATACGTCTCATTTCTATTATCACTGTACGGATTTCATTTGTTGTTTCCAATGTATGTTTTTCTTTTCTTTACAAGCTTGGGGTCTTTTATGGCCCTTGGAATTTATGGAAGTTTAAAAAAATAATTAATTTTCACGAAACTTAGAATATTTAGCTACGCACTAGTCAAGGCAACTAATTAGATCAGAAACAGAGAATGACTAAAAGCATTACTAACAAATCACAAACATTAATCGGTGTCTGCACAATCACCATTATCATAGGCACTGTCAAGCGGGCGTTAGGAGTTCATCCACAGATCTCGGTGTTCTGGATCAACTCTGCCAATAATATTCCTCCATGTCATCATCTCAGTTCATTCAGTATGATTTGGTCTGCCTCTGCCTCTTTTCCCACTGACCCTTCCAGGCTTCTAGATGTTTTTCATTGCCTCTCTTCTCATCACATGACCAAAGAATCGGTAAATTCATGACAACTTGGGAAGATAATGAGATGGTTCCCTCTGCCTTTCACGTCTAGTTTACCTCTGCCATTGACAGCAATTTCCGACTGTCAGGACAAGTGATTTGTGTTGAGTTGAGTTGAGTCAAGAACCGACATCATTGCACTCGGAGCATTCCCATAAGTACCCAGTCCTCATCTTCAACAGCCAGCGTAGAGTTCCAATACTAATGGTGCCCGTTGCAATCTGATTATAATTCCGTCTTGCTTGACCTTTGAGTGACGACTGTTGACCGTATCCTCTAACCACCCCTTTCTGCTGCATTCTCTATAGACCAGGATAGTCTGTCTGTCCTTCTGCAGTATTCACATGCTCCCAGAGGACCTTCACCACATTTGCCTTATCATGCATCAAATCATCCCTTAATGATGCGACACCAGCCAATCTGTCTGCCTGCTCATTACCCACCACACCAGAGTGTCCTGGAGAAAAGATCCAGCGAATTTTCGCAACCCGCGACCTCTGCACGAAGCATGCCAGTTTTCACCTTTGCCAGAATGCTTTCTGAATCAGTCACAATCACAGTATGCGTATACAGTTTGTTCTCCAACCAGCGGAAAGCTGCAGTAATCGCCTCCATCTTCATTCTCAGACTTGAGATTGTGGTGTCATTTGTCACGCCCTCCTTTACTAATAATTGACCGTTTTCTCTTGCTATGAATCCCAGGCCCCTTTTTATCACTCTTAACACAGTCATCAGTATAGATAATCACATAACTAGGACGAGAGTAGTCACGTATTAATTGCTGAATTTCAGCTTCTGTGGCGCTTGCTGGCCACTCCCTACACTCACGGCCCAATGTGATTATAACCCCACACGTCTACTTTTCTATTCGGCACTTTGACCCCACCCCTTGCCTCTGTCAATCTTCTCATGTGTGCACATTTCTCGGATGGATCTTCTGCTTGAACCAGACATGATCTTCCTCTTAGCAGCCTGTGGCCCTTGACTGCATCCAAGGAATCATACAGGGGGTGTTCCTTGTCCACAGCTATCTTTAGGTATGACCTTACCTGCAACACCTTGCGTCTGTCCGCAACGGCCAGGCAATGCCAGGATGTATCGCATACACACTATTGGGGTACCCCCTGTTCATTCCATAATCAACTTCGTGGTTTCATTCTGTATGTTCTCTAGTTTTACTTGCCGACTCTTTGAGTCAGTGAGCATTCTCAGTCCATACTCTACCATTAAAATGATCAAGTGCTGAAACAGTGTGAATAGCATCGTATGCTCCTTGTCCGTTGCTGCCCATACTCTGCAATACATTAAGGACACGTGTGTGCCCTGCTCTACTCAGCTGCAGAGTTGTCCACTTATCTCGGTCCTGCGCAGAATAGTGACATAATTACAAATGCCGAACTCTTGGAGAGAACTAAACAAATCCCAGTGAATCAAGAACTAAACAAACCACAGTGAATCAAGAACTAAACAAACCCCAGTGAATCAAGAACTAACCAAACCCCATTGAATCAAGAAGTGAGAAAAAAGACACTGGCGCTGAAAGTGACTCACATTGAGAACATCTGAGCATAGAATAACTAGAAATACACTTGTCTGAAACCCACAGGACAAACGAAACAGTGGGAGACTTTAAAATATATATAATACAATTAAAGACAGATGAATAAACTGGGGAGAATATAGACGGAGCTGCGGGAGGTAACACGTGAATGGTTGAGGGCATAGGTCCTAATGGGGGATAACGAGTATAGGAGGAGGAGGAGGAGGAGGAGGAGGAGGAGGAGGAGGAGGAGGAGGAGGAGGAGAAGAAGAAGAAGAAGAAGAAGAAGAAGAAGAAGAAGAAGAACAACAACAACAACAACAACAACGATTGCTAACAGTTCGCTTAGCAGACGACATACGGTGGATATTTAGACGGAAATGTCATTCGGTAGGATTCTCGTTCAATGGACATTTTAACATATGTGTCATTTAGTAGACATTGCTAACAATAGAACCATTTTGTCAAATTAGTCGAGCATACCAGTCGTGGGACATTATTTATCCATGATTTGGGAGTGGGGTGATGAGTGCTACAATGTTTTCTGGTCACTTCATCTCTAGGGGTCACAGACTCCAAGATCATCTGCCAGATCGATGCAGGCTCAATTAACCATGATGTACGATAAGGACATATGCCAGAACTCTTGCATATGTCCTAAAATTGTGTATCATCACTCAGCGCTATGGATAACAAGTCACCCAAACTGTTCAAGAAACCTGATGAGGGGGAGAAAATGGCACGTTGCAAGAATAACACTAGAAGACACCCGACATTCAAGATGAGCAGCGTGGAAGCCGCCAAGACCACCAAGAAGATGCAAGAAGAGAACCTGCATGCGAGCTGCAGAAAAGCGCCAGAACCTCAAGCAACCTTAAAGGAAGCTACCACTCTCACACCAGCTGAAGCCACTCCTGTCCGCCTGAATCGACACATCGATTACAACTGAAGCAAACAGCAGCGGAGAAGTCCACAACAAAACTAACGAGAAGCAGCCAAGCAGCTCACCAAAGACCTCCACATCGGAGGAAACAACAATAGAGGGCACTGCCGGCAAAATCCTGCTGAAAAAAAAATAAGCGTTGGGGAGGCCAAACTGTCGAGACAAGATACTGAGTTTGTTGGAGAACGAGCTGGCAAGACACAGCGTCATCCAGCTGCACAAGACACCTGATAGAATAGTGGTCTCCATCAATAAGAACTCCAAGACTACCGCACTAATGCAGAAGATGCCACAGCAAGAGAAAGCCGATATCAAGCTGCCTCACGACATCACAGTAGAAGCCACTCGACACCGCATTATGAACCGATGGGTCATCAAACGAGTCAAGACCCATCTCACCAACGACCAGACCAGGGAGATGCTGTCGAGAGAAAACTCGACACTCAAATCTACCAGTGCTGAGAGGATCATCGGCAAGAACAACACTCCCTCCAAAGTCGTCATCATCACAGCGGAGGACCGAGTGATCCCTCAAACAGTCAGATGGGACATAAGAGAACAAGCACCAGATCACTACATACCGAGAGTGCCAGTGCTCCAGGTGCCAGAAGTTTTGGCACACCCCTGCCACCTGCAAAAGTGAGGTGGAGGTATGCAGATACTGCTCTGGACCTCACCCATACAGTCAGTGCCCTCTAGCGAAGATCGACACGGACTGCAGGAGGCCGAACCCAAACAGAAAGTGCGCCAACTGCCTCGGCAATCACGGCGCCGGGTACCTCGGCTGCCCCTGCCACCAAGACAGCAAGAAAGCTATGAAGATCGCCATCATATCCAACCTACCATATAAAGAGGCTAGGAAGCAATACGAGGCGACCAACCGACTTACAAAAAGTGATAAAGCGCAACTGGAAGGCCAACTGAAG
Organism: Cepaea nemoralis; assembly: GCA_014155875.1. NCBI lineage: Eukaryota > Metazoa > Mollusca > Gastropoda > Stylommatophora > Helicidae > Cepaea > Cepaea nemoralis. Next base: position 302,445 of record JACEFZ010006658.1, on the reverse strand, counting down.
GACCTGAGATGAAAATTCAACAGCACGGAGGAAGAAAGAGACAAGACGCAAGATACACAGACGACAGCCGTTCAGCGCATCCTAGACGAACTGAAGCAAGTTCAGCAGAAGATTGAGCAGGATGTCGCTCGAATGACTGCTATAAAAGCCGAAATAGACGAAACGCTATCAAAAATACAAAAAGAGAGAGAAAAGACAGAAGAAACTCTTAAACAGATCCAAGAAGAAAGAAAACAAATAGAACTTCTCAAGTCAAAGAACGAAACGTCTCAACCAGAAAGCACAAAGTCCCAGACAGAAGAAGAAGCAACAAAAGATGAAATAGTAGAGGAGGAAGATGATGACAGCTACCCAGACCAAGACCAAGTGTGTAGGGAGGTCATGAATCGGTATCACTCTCTACCAAGATCGAACTATCGAGTCGTCCACGACATACAAAATCAAAGAAGACCGAGAAGACACGAAAACAGACCACCAAGATCAAGACATAGATGGAGGAAGGATTATGACTGGTAATCATCCCTAAAGGAAACAACAACACATGACGGGGCGGGTACAGACCAGAATTGCGCCAGACCTTAACAAGTGTGCGACTCTGTTCAGACATGTAAAACCACAAAGATGAAACGAACACAATTGCAGCCATTCAAACTTTCTCAAGGAGGCAGCTATAGGCATCTATATTTACGAAAGCCGAAGCAATAGATACACTATAGGGGCCCCAACTACAACGAAATCGATATCGTCTTAAGAGCTGAATCTGAATCTCCTACATAAAACCCGCTGGTGCTCGAGGTGTGGTACAGTGTAAACGCATCACAACGGCCTTAATGTTGAGGATCTTTTCTGACGTTATCACTGAATGACAGTTAAGAAGTCAACCTCTTCCACGCTGGTGAAGATGACTTTGTATATTTTTTTTTTTTTGGGGGGGGGGGCATTCGCTGGCTATTGAATTCAACCGTATTCCGAACATGTGCTACTACTTCTACTTCTAGCGCACTGGGCTGATGTTTGCGCGTGGATTAGCTTCCCATATTACTATTATATTATTATTATCAGTGTCATTCGCCATCAGGCGAAACCACTCTGACGTCAGAGGTATGACTTTGTATGCCTTCGACTTCTTTAATAACTTGAACCATCTCCCGTGTGCGTTTATTTTGTTTAATTTATATACGGTTTTCATGGTTCTTGTGTAGTGCATTCAACTCAACATGGTCGAAAGATTAAGAGCGCTCATTCACAAACTTCCGGCGCGTTGATGGTCCAGTAAAGGGGTTCAATCCCTAACATTCCATTTAAACGTTGACTTCTCGATCAGAAACAATGACAAGCTACTGAACATAAAATTGCCCAGTAAATCAACATGAGGATGATCCTGCTAAGGACATGCAGCAATATTTTAGTGTAGTAATTGTTAACAAAAACAGATCATTTAGAAACTGAATGATTGTCCCGATGTTGTGTACACATCAGGACAGCGTTATTAATTTCCCCACTGATGCAGTGTTGAACCCATTCTAAACCCAGCAATTCACCAAATGTTTATTAATTACTCCATGCTTGCTTAATTTTTCTGCCCTAGACAATCGTTACATTGACACACTTTATCTGAAACATTAATTCGAATCACTCATTAATCTTATTTTAACCCTCTCAGATTCAAACATTTATTACTTCCGTGTACAGCTCATAGTTTATAAACAGTTGCAACTCTCTGAGATGGAGAGTTAATATCTGCATTATAATAAGGCACACTAGATTCATCGTAAGTAATAATGAACCTTGCCCAGGTGTTATCAGCCGTCCAGATAAGATGATTGCACTTGCTAATCGTAATACTCACGTACCTACGAGCTCACTTGACATTTGAATAAGATAACATTTCAAACACTACAACCTCACATACGTACTTATTAGATTGCTGTTATAAAGAACGTAACCAACAGGTGAACTTTTGCTCCAAGTAGGTTAATGACGGCTGAACTGTTGTGGTGCTACTTAACTGCCGTTTGTTCATGGTATAAATGTCGGTCTGATCATCTACTGTTTCTAACAGCACTAGCATTTTAAATATATTATTAAAATTGCTGATTGAATCTACTGTGCTGTTATCTGGAAACAGATTTCGTTACTGTAGCTGGATGTGAAATATAGTCGATACAGTAGCTGAATACAGAAGAAGAGGTTGGTCTCACATCTTAGTTAGTATTGACAGTAAATAGTAAGAAATCAACATCAAGAAATAGAAAAACACATCCATGACTATATTTTTTAAATTGATGTTTATATACTAGTTAACTATTACTTGTTAATTGAGATTGTGTGTGTGTGTGTATGTGTGTGTGTGTGTGTGTGTGTGTGTGTGTGTGTAGTGAGAGTGAGAGAGAGAGAGAGAGAGAGAGAGAGAGAGAGAGAGAGAGAGAGAGAGAGAGAGAGAGACTTTAACTAATAGTTTCTTTTAATGTTATTATAAATATGTTTGCAGTCAAATTATATGACATATTAGGTAGATAATCAAATAGCCAAATTTGTCCCTGTTCATTGTTCTCTAATACAGTTGAATTTCACTCTAAAATAACTGACATTGAAAAATCTGTATAGATTACATTCTAATTGATTTATTGGTACCTTGCCGTCTTGAAAGACGATAGTTTGTGCTTTAAAAAGGCATAATAACTTTTACCTATGGCGGTAGCGAATGTGACTGATAAGGGCAATTCGCGCTGTAAATGTCCGTTCACAGTGGGTGCATGTGAACACGTGGTCATTTCCACCATCATGCACCATCTTACGTCTCACACGCTCGGTGTGTGACTTATCTGCAATCATTTTCTCCTTTGTCTTTATTCCATTTCTGATGTTTGCCCTCCTTGCAACACGTTCAGCGGCGACTTCCTCCCATTGTGCATTATCAATGCCTGTATCAATCATGTCCCGCTTAAATACATCTTTGTATCGTAGTAGAGGCCGACCCTGAGATCTCTTACCCATCTGTAATTCACCAAAAAAGATGATCCTTTGGTATGCTACCATCATCCATCCTCCTAAGATGTCCTATCCATCTAAGTCTATGAAGACTGAGCATGGAATAAACCTTCACACAACCTGATCTTTCCAATACTTCAGTATTAGTGATTTTGTCTTGCCACTTAATACCAAGAATTCTTCGCAGACGTCGCATATGAAAGCTGTTTAAACGTTTCTCTTGGTGTGAGTAAGTTGTCCAGGTTTCACTGCCATAAAGAAGAGTACTAAGGACACAGGCTTGATAGACAAGGACTTTTGTTTTGGCAGTAAGCTTCCTGTTCTCCCAGACTCTTTTTCTTAACCTGTTCATTGTTGTTGCTGCCTTACCAATCCGGATGTTGATTTCCTGATCTAGGGATAATTTGCTATTTACCACTGATCCTAGATATGTAAAATGGTCTACCATCTCTAGTTCGGCGTCGTCAATAAAGATTGATGGTACCCCATGTGCACCTTGTGACATAATCTGTGTCTTCTTTTTGCTAATTGTTAAACCAAATTCAGAACAAGCATTGGAGAATGCAGATAGTAGACATTGCAATTCTTCCTCAGAGTGGGTCGTAACTGCAGCATCATCTGCAAAAAGCAACTCTCTGATCAGTACCCTCCTAATTTTGGTCTTGGCCTTCAATCTCTGAGCATTGTAGAGGCCGCCATCTGAGCGTGAGTGAATGTATATACCACCATCCTGATCACGAAAGGCATATTTCAGTAGAAGTGAAAAGTATATTCCAAAGAGGGTGGGAGCTAGTACACAACCTTGCTTAACTCCACTCTTGATTTCAAACTCTTCAGAAGTTGCACCATCAAACTTGATTATACCCTTCATGCCTGTGTGGAACGATTCCACAATGGACAGAAGAGTTGGTGGGCAGCCAATCTTCTTTAGTGCCTTGAACAGACCCTCACGACTGACCAAATCAAATGCCTTTGTGAGGTCGATGAAGGCAATAAACAGTGGTTGATTCTGTTCACGGCATTTTTCTTGCATTTGTCGCAATGAGAATATCATATCAATGGTAGACCGGTTCTGTCGAAAGCCACACTGTGATTCGGGGTAGACTTGATCTCCTAGGACTTGAAGTCTGCGCAGAACAATTCTGGCAAATACTTTTCCAACAATACACAGAAGTGAGATACCCCTATAGTTGTTGCAGTCGCTCCGATCGCCCTTGTTCTTGTACAGTGTTATGATGCTTGAATCTTTAAAATCCTGTGGGACTTGTCCTTCTCGCCAGCATAGCCCTGTTAGCTGGTGGATCTGTAGAGTGAGTGTGTCTTGCCCACTCCTGATAACCTCTATTGGAATCCCATCCTTACCTGGAGCCTTGCCAGATGCAAGTTCATTTATAGCACACTTAACTTCTGTTATGGTGGGAAGTGTGTCCAGGTGGTCAAGAGTTGGTAGAGCCTCTATGGCGTTGAGGGCATCATCCGCTAGTTTGGTCTCACTTGAGTAAAGCTCCAAATAGTGCTCTACCCATCTGTCCATCTGCTGTTTCTTATCAGTTATGATTTCTCCAGTCAAGGTTTTCAATGGTGCACTTCTTTTGATCATTGGACCACAGGCTTTCTTTATTCCTTCATACATGCTTCTTATGTTTCCCTTATCACTTGCGATTTGAATGGACTCACATAACTTGATCCAATAATCATTTGCACACTGCCTGGCAGCCTTTTGCACATCCTTCCTAGCTTGCCTTAGCTCACTCAGAGTGTTACGCGTTGGTCTTTCCTTGTTTCTTAAGAGAGCTATCTTCTTCTTATCAATCAAGGGCTGCAGAGTCTGGCTGTTTGCCGCAAACCAGTCCTGCCTCTTATGATCCACAGTGCCGTAAACCCCTACGGCAGTTTTATAAAGAGTTTCCTTAAGTTGACCCCACTTTTCATTTACTGTACAATTTTCTGGTGTATCAGTGAAAGCGTCTTCAAGTTGCTGTTGAAACTGAAAGCACTTTTCAGGATCGTGAGTGTTAATAATATTAATCCTGGGGCTAGATTTGTGTTTAGCTGTGTAGATTCTCTTTGGTCTCAGTCTAACCCTTGCAACAACCAAAGAATGATCCGTATCACAGTCAGCACTGTGGTAACTTCGAGTCAATGATATATGGTTCAGATGTTGTCTCCGTGTGATGATGAAGTCCAGCTGGTGCCAATGGCCGGATCTTGGATGTTTCCATGTGACCTTATGCATCTCTTTTGTTTTAAAAAAAGAGTTTGTAATACATAGGTCATTTCAGGCGCAATGCTCCAGCAGCCTTTGTCCATTTTCATTCATGCGACCGATGTTGTATTTTCCAAGGCACAGTGGCCATGAACTCGAGTCCTTGCCCACACGAGCATTGAAATCACCGAGCTTATAAATGTAGTCAGATTTTGGAACTGCCTTGATCACGGAGTCTAACTCCTCATAGAACGAATCCTTCACATCATCAGAGGAATCGAGTGTCGGTGCATATGCAGTAATAATGGTGGCAAAACCACAAGAGGTTGCCAAGCGCAGGGATAATAGTCTTTCATTTCCTCCTGCTGGAATTTCAATCATTCCCAGTAGCGAATTCTTCACTGCAAAGCCCACACCGTGTTGCCTTTTTTCTGCCTGCCCTCTACCCTTCCAAAAAAAGGTGTAATTGTTTTCCCTGAGTGACCCTTCCTCAGCGACGCGAGTCTCCTGCAGGCCAGCAATATCGATGTTAAGACGATTGAGTTCGGCATCAATCACAGCCGTTTTTCTCACATCGTCAATATTGGTCAAGTCAGTGGAAAATCCTGGACACATGGTTCTCACGTTCCAGGTTGCAAGCCGTAGCTTGAGGTTTCTATTTTTCTTTTTATTAGTACCCGGTGGTGCATTGGTTTTACAGCCTGCGATTCAGATTTTGTCCTAGCCCCAAGCACCCATTGAAGCAGGCAGGCTGTGGCGGATCAGCACCCAATTGGCCGGGGGCTGCCCAGCTTGAGGCGGGCGGTAGCTGATCAGTGACACCTGTAGGTGTCTCCCACCGTCAGAGGCAAAGCGTGGCGCCCCATGTCTACGCCAATTGACAGGGACTTATAACCCGTAACAGTTTATTTATATTTCAATTGAAATTTCAATACAATTTACACACACACACACACACACACACACACACACACACACACACACACACACACACACTATATATATATATATATATATATATATATATATATATATATATATATATATATATATATATATATATATATATATATATATATAAGAGAATGTGTGTGTGTCCTTTATGCGTTCCCGAACGGTCCATCCTATTGAGATGAAATTTTGTAGAGATGTTGTGGATCCAACTGAAATAGTTAGTTAGCTTAAAATCAAAAATTTTTCCTCAAGCACGAAAGAAAAAGGCATTACGAGTTTCAGAAACAGACGATCAACGGGAAGCAAGACTGGAAACCAATCGTGTACGCACTGCTCAAGCACGTTCATCTGGAAACCAATCGAGTACGCACTGCTCAAGCACGTTAATCTGGCGGGAGTTTCCATACCGGGCTGGGTCGTCAGCTAACACACACACACACATACACGCACACACACATATCCATCCATCATGTGCCATGCCGGTAAGCGCGGGCGGTCGTGTTTTGCCATCTCACTCGATCACCAGAGTCGTGGATCAGCCCCGTGCCTCTGTCTCGAACATGCCACGAGGCCAAGCCATCAGGTATTTGCTTCTAGGTCTTCCCCTCGATCTTACCAGTTGTCACCAATATCTCCAATTTACTTCCTCTCACAACATGCCCAAAAAATTGTGACTGTCTACGTTTAATGTCTCTAATTAGACCACGATCCCCATATGTTTCCCGATGGACTTGTTCATTGGTCTTTCTGGCTGTCCATGGCAACACTTGCACTTTCCTCAGAAACCACATTTCCACAGCCATCAGATGTTTTTCAGCCTGACTGCTCACTGCCCAAGCCCCACATCCACACAAAAGCGCAGGTTCTATGTTGCACCTCAACACTCTCCGTCTCGCTTCAATTGACATCTCTCTACTGGTCAGTATGCTTTTCATCCCGCCAAAGACCACCCTTGTCATGGCGATTTCTGATCTAATCTCTTCAAGGCATCTCCCATCAGATGCCACCACCGCTCCGAGACAATTGTACCCATTCACTTGTTGAAGAATATTCCCATTTACTTGTATATTACATGTGTGTGTGTGTGTGTGAGAGAGAGAGAGAGAGAGAGAGAGAGAGAGAGAGAGAGAGAGAGAGAGAGAGAGAGAGAGCATGCGTGCGTGCTTTCACATTCATATATGTGTGTGAGAGAGAAGGAGAAAGAGAGAAAGATAGAGTATAGGTTTTTATAATATAACATAAATAAAATATAACACTTTGGTACATATCCTTTGTAGAAGATGAGGAGCACAATGTGAAATGCATAACTGTGCAGCAAACAAATATTGAGGATACCCACTATCTTAAATAATAGACTCTCTCTCTCTCTCTCTCTCTCTCTCTCTCTCCACACACACACACACACACACACACACACACACAGACAGATAGATGGCAGCTTTAAGGTAGAATACACAGCAAAACATTTTGTGTGTGGTTTTATTAAGCAAGTCAGAAACTAGCTTTATAACATATTGTGGAAGACTCTTTGTCCATCCTATCTACACGTAAAATCTGCCGAACAATGCTGACGATGTATCTGTTATAAGTTCACTAATTTAATTAAATGGGCGTCATTAGTATTCATTACTATTAAAAATACTAACTTTGTCTAACGAAAAATATGTAGGCACATAAGAAGTCACCATAATCAACTGACTGCCTTGACGACTGGAGTGCGCAATCGTGATCATGCTTCTCGACGTCTTGTGACGTTCAACGGCCTTTATCAGTTCGTGTACTGACACTCTTTAAAAAAAAACATTTTTTTCCCCATATCTTAATACAGGACATTGCTGTCAACACCAGCATCTTACTGCTGTTTTCATGTCTTGGCAAGTTTACATTCAGTAGTTTGCCATTGCTTTCTGAACGACCGGCTCCCATACCAACACGTTAAGACCCAGCACAACGCGGTCTGCTGCCAAATCGGTCGCAGCTGTGTTTTGAACGAAGGTTAGCGGGCTCAAAACCATACATCTTGATAGTTATAATATATTTTACACAAAACCAAAAAGTAGTGCAGTAATCTTAATCGTAACTTGAAGATCAACAGTGCACTATTAAAGATATGTAATATTAGAAGTTCTCATCCAGGTTATCATAGGTCACTCGAATCAGACCCGCCGTCATGACCATCGACTCGTCTCAGTTGGGTACAAGTACTAAAGTACAAGAATAAAATATTCAAGTTGATACATGCTATACTTATTCAATTATTCATCACTCCGACTACCGGAAAGATAGAATTCAGTTCCTGTCTGCTTCCCATCGTAAACAGTTAAATTAAAACACCGAATGGAAAAACCTTTAAAACCTAGACCAAACGCCGTCTTGTACAGTATACTGTTCTCGAATGCTTCTGGCGAGGAAACAGCCGACTTGAATAGTTAAATGAAGCTGGATTTTGCTGGTAATGGTACTGACATTACTTTATTATAAGTTATTCAATTGAAAGGTGCATGGGCATCCTCCCATTTTAAATAGCCCGAAACCTTCGATTAAATATTAAACAATATAAAATAACACAAAGTAATGCAGCTTTACATAACACAATTACGGAAAACACAGGACGTTGTGGCGACTAGCCTTCACCATCAAACAAATATAGGATGTATTTGTAATGACTGCAGTGTTTGAAAATATTGCCGGTCCAATTTTTGTATTTACCTATTATGTTGCATGAACTTTACAAAATTTGGATCGGCAATATTTTCAAACACTGCAGTCATTAAAAATACACCCTATACATACACAGCCGGTCTCTCTGGTCCGAGGAGTTAGCAGCTTTCTCCATAATCCTGAATACTCTCGTGGTTGACGTGAGCGCACGAGAATTGGACGCGGTTCGAGTCGCGCCAGTGACTTATGAGAGTATGGAGCCGGTCGCTCAGAAATCAATGGCAAACTACTGAGCGTAATCTTGCCAAGAAACCAACAATCAGCTGAAAGTATTAGTACCGAGTATCAACGTCAAGATTCATGTTAGTAGGAGTATCTTACTATCTTCTTGTCACTCTCATTTTCTTTTCATTGTTCTCAGTTTTTATCTTTCCATTCTTCTCATCACGTGCTTATGCCTTAATGTTGTCACTGCAGAGTCTTTCCCGTATTTATTTGTGTTTTGTGTATGTATTTGTTTTCTAATCAAGGCTAGTCACCGCAACGTCCAGTGTTTTCCGTAAACGGATTCTGTAAAGTTGCATTACTCTGTGTTATTTTATATTGTTTACATTTCCACAGCTTTACCGCAGTTCCATTAATTTTATTTTTATTAATGATTAACAAATTAAAGGAGTATTATATCAAATATATATATCTGATGACCTGAAACTTCATATTGCGCATGGTGGGGTTTATTTATTATACTATTTTTTTTACTAACATATCCTTCAAAGTTATTAATCTTCTCTTGTCACATTTAATGAATATCAAATTATTTTATGTTCCATTTATGCCTCTGCTGGAAAAATGCTCCATAAAATTATATAGAATGGAGTTATTATATAATTATTTATCGACATCGTCGTGATGTAAACCTTGATTACATTTCGGCTATGGTACGGTACTCGAAATAGATAGATACCAGGCAATGTTTCGTTTGTTTTGTAATCATCATCATCAAGTGCCATGCCGACTGGCATAGGCGTTCATGACTCTCCACAGATCTCTGTCTTTGGTTTTCTGGATCAACATCTGCCGCTAATATTCCCCCATGCCACTGTCGCAATCCATCCAGCATCATTTCTCATGGTCTGCCTCTGCCTCTCTTCCCCTCGATTTTTCCAGTTGTCACGATGTTCTCCAATGCCTCTCTTCTCATCACATGACCAAAAAAAAACAGCTGTTTGTCTCTTTCTTATTGTTGTGCATAATGTTCTAGTTTCATTAGCCTCTTTCAGGCATTCGTTGTTAGTTACTTTGACAGTCCAAGGAATTCGCAACAATCGTCTAAGGAACCACATCTCTGTTGCTTCCAATCTCTTCCTAATTTGTTCATTTACATTCCAAGATTCACACTGGCACCTTGCCGTATTGACAGACGATAGTTTGTTACATTGTGCTTCAAAAAGGCTTAATAACTACACCCCATGGTGGTGGCAAATGTGATTGTTAAGGCCAATTCACGTTGTAAATGTTCGTCCACAGTGGATACATGTGAACACATGGTCATTTTCACCATCATGCACCATCATAGATCTCACACGCTCGGTGTGTGACTTATCTGCAATAATTTTCTCCTTTGACTTTATTCCGTTTCTGATATTTGCCCTCCACGCAACATGTTCCGCGGCGACTTGCTCCCAATGTGCATTAAATCATGTCCCACTTTCACACATCTAGATTCACAGCCATACAGCAAAACAGGTTCTGTATAGCACTTCAGCACTCTCTTTCTTACATTCAATGATAGTGACTTATTGCATAAGATATTCTTCATTTTCTGAAATGAAGCCTTTGCTTGTCCTATTCTGCTCTTAATCTCTGTTGTGCATCTTCCATCCGATGTTATAAATGTCCCTAGATATTTAAAACTATCCACTTGTTGAAGAATTTTCCCTTCTATCTCTATTTCACATTTGAGTGTCACCTGTTTCTTTGATATCACCATTGTTACTGTTTTCTTGATATTCAAGGAGAATCCTTTCTTTGCACTCTCTGTTACTACAATGTCCAACAATTATTGTAGATCTGTTGCATTATTCGCTATCAATACTGTGTCATCTGCATAGCGTATATTATTTATATTATAACCTCCGAAAATTATTCCTGGCTTTTCTTTGATCTCTCTCATTATTACTTCGCTATAGAGGGAGAAGAGATCCGGTGACAAAACACATCCCTGTCTTACTCCCAACTTTATGCGTTCATAATTTCCTTCTTTATTTCCCATTTTAATTGCTGCTATTTGGTTCCAGTAAATATTTTTTATTATTCTGAGATCTTTCCCATCAATGTTAATATCTTCCAACATTTTAATCAGTTCATCATGTTTTACTTTATCAAATGCCTTTGTATAATCTATGAAGCACAAATATATGTCTTTCTTTGTCTCTATTGATCTTTCTAATAGTGTTCGTAATGTATATATTGCATTGTTTGTACCTTTTCCTTCCACAAATCCATACTGTTCTTCACCAATTTCTATTTTTATTTTCTTCCTTGTTCTTCTCATTATAATTCTGAGTAGAAGCTTAGTGACATGATTTATGAGATTAATCGTACGAAATTCTTCACATTCAATTGCTCCTGGTCTTTTTGGTATAGCTATAAATAGAGATTTCAGCATATTGCTCGGTAAATATCCACTGCTATAAATATCATTCAACATTTTGGTTAATATATCTACGCCAAATTCTTCCATTACTTCTAATTCTTCTATTGTGATTCCATCTGGCCTAGCTGTTTTTCCTTTCTTCATATGCTTGATAGCGTCATCAACTTCTTCTTTTTGTAATAGTAATAATAATAAATATGTTTTTTTAGTTTTAATATTATTTTTCCTCTTTCTATCTCGGTTGTCAAGAAAAGGACGCTAGGTGTGTTGTGTCTGTTTACAGCAAAACTACGATATTTGATGTTTCGAGGCAATAAATTCCATAGATTTAAGCACATCATTTCTTAAGTCTGGTTTATTCTCCATGTATTTGGTTTTTTTTTTTTTTTTTTTTTTTTTTTTTTTTTCCCGCGTTTCCATCCTGTTTCAGGATATTGCGGTCAACACCAGCATCTTTCAGCTGTATGTTGATTCCTAGGCTAGATTACGCTCATCAGCACGCCACGACTTTCTGAGCGACCGGCTCCATACTCTCATAAGTCACTTTTGCGATTCGAACCACTGCTAATTCTCGTCGCGTCACGTGACGAGAGTATTCGGGGTTAGCGGAGAAAGCTGCTAACCCCTCGGCCACGAAGCCGGTATGTATTTGGTTTGAAGTATAAAATTTATATTATGATGTTGTAGACTAATTTATCGAAAAAGTTTATAGATCCATGTGAATACTGACCATGGCCATATGATTAATTTAGTATTTATATAATACATCTGAACCATTCTTCCCTTATTTTCAGGTCACCATGTTGGTTCTCCTTACTGCTTATTGTCTCCTTGTGCTGGCAGACTCCAGAGTGCTGCCACAGTTCAGAAAATGGCCATCACTGGACAACTATAGAAAGGATATTGGCAACCATACAGCAGTGGCTGATAAAATCATAGATTATATACTTACTGGTCCAGCTAAAGGGGAAGTGTACAAGAGACTGGCAGTAATGACTGATAAATTTGGTCCCAGGTAAGATATACTTTTTAACACAATCTTCTAATATTTCAATGGCAATTAATAAAGAAAAACACACAGTTAAATAGCTTTACAAGGAGATTGGTAAACATCAATTCAGATCTCGCAGGTTGTGAGCATTTGCTGGATCTTTTCTCCAGGACACTCTGGTGTGGTTGGAAATAAACAAACAGACAAGATTGGCTGGTGCTGCATAATTGAGAGGTGATTTCATGCATGATAAAGCAGATGTGGTGAAGGCCCCCTGGGAACGCAAGAAAAATGCAGAAGAACAGATGGACTGTCATGGTCTAGAGAGAATGCGGCAGCAGCGCATGGACAGAGTATCTGGTAGACAGTCATCACTCAGAGGTAAAGCAATATGGACATATAATCAGATTGTAATGGGCACCATTAGTATTGGAACTCTACACTGCCTGTTGAAGATGAGGACTGAGCACTTATGGGAATGCCTCGAGTGCAATGATGTTGGTTCTTGACTCAACTCAAGGAGATAGTCACAAGGAACAGAATAAACATTGCGACTTTAGCAACGTTCATCAAGAAAAAGAAACAGTTAAAGACTTTTGGTGCACTGTTGATCTTCAAGTTATGATTACAGCACTGCTTTTTGGTTTTGTGGAGGTTTTAATAAGATATTATGTTGTTACAATTTGCCCTTGTTATTATTTCTGTACCACAGAGATAAAGAACAATTAAATACCAAAGTAACAGCATAAGATCATAATGCTGGGTTATAATATGACTAACAACAATGCATTTAAATGTAAATTATAAGAAGTTAGTTGCAGGTCCCTTTACAGGACGTCATAATCAGCCCCATAATTCTTTAGCGCTTTGTGATTTTCTGCACAATTTTACTTTCAATATTTTGCCTTTGCTTTCTGAATGGCAGATAATCATACCTTTGTGAAAATCAATGCAAAGCAGTCTGCTTTCAAATCACTTGCTGCTGACTTCAAACTCTGTGTGTCAAGATTGTGAAACTGTGTTCACTACCGCTAAGCCAGTGGTTCTCAACTGGTGGGGAATATCCCCCAAGGGGGAAATTTTATTGTTTCCAGGGGGGGGGGGGGGGATTATTATTATTTCAAAATTGCATTAATATAAGAACTGATTACTTGATATTGTTTTTCCTTCCATACTTTACGGTTCTGTACTTCTTGCCCTTCTGAAATTTATAACGTAAGTAGACCCGCAAATCACATTTTATGTAGACGTCTAGACTTGTTCTAGTATGTGTTATTCAATTTAGCTTCCATTTTACATATACTGTGTAGGGGCGGGAGGAATTTATAGGGAGGAAATAAGAAAGGGGGGGGGGGGGGGGGTGACATTCTAAACATATGGTGAAGGGGTTCATGGGCCAAAAAAGGCTGAGAACCACTGCCCTAAGCCATAGACCATGACGTAAACTATATTGAAGCTAACAATATAATATGGCATTAATAAAATTTAGCTGATAAAATAACAATCATGATGAACACGAAAGCAAAATCAGTATATTAAATCATTTAATATTCTAATCATTGTCATCATCAAGTGTCATTTCTGCATTGAAGATCAAATGTAAATAGCCTCCAATGCCTTTGCATCTTCACATTCATACAGACTACTTCCATTTCATCTCTTGATGTTGTCCATCCACATATAATGTTGTCTTCCTCTTGCATTCTTCTCCTCCACATTTCACTCCAGAACATCCTTTAACAAGGGACTGTGTTTATTTTTATGGCAAAGTACCTTAATTGTCTAATCTTGATCTCATTCAGTAATGTTTTCTTAAATTCCAGTTTTTGTAATATTTCTTTGTTTGTCTTCTGCTGTCTTTAATTACACTCCCTCCATTTTGTCTATGCAACTATATTTCAGTAGCTTTTTTATTCTCTGATTGTCTATTCATTGTCCTAGACAATTCAAAAGTAATGACAAACTTTAGAAATCACTCTTAGAATGTATTACTGTCAACTGTCATTTACTGCCAATATAGTACCTTGCGGTGTATGGCAGAGGGGTCTTTGAGCCTGAGGAATAAAGGCCGCCTGGCTAGTGCAGTCGCCGCGAACTGTGCAGGTTAGGATTTTCTTTTTGCCCCCGACAGAAAAAAATCCCACACCTTACAGAGGGATCGAACCCGGGTCTCCTGAATGAGAGTCCGGTGTTTTAGCCACTCGGCCAGCCGCTCCATACATGAGCATAATAATTACATAGGATTGTGGAAACTAAACTACAGGAATAAATGACTGTCTTGTGTGAAAATACATGACAATTTGTATGAAAATGCTTGACAATATGTGTAACATAATAGTCTGTGTGGCAATATATGACAATCTGTGCAAGAATACATTATAATCTTTGTGAGAATACACATCAGTGTGTGTGAACATACTTGACAATCTGAGTAGAAATACATGACAGGTCGGTGCCAGAATATTTGACAGTCTGTGGGAATATATGACAATCCGTGTGAGAATGCATGACAATATCCAGATAACAGAAATAAAATTAAAATGCTTTTTATGAAGATTGTTTATTAGTTAAATAGAAAAAGAAACTAATCTTGCTATGATCATTAACTATTATATATAGGGATAAATAAAGATATAATCCATAATTATTTATAAAACAAAAATATTTTATCAGACACTGTCGTGGAATGTTACTGTTAAGAGATAGGCTTTACCTATATTAAGTCATAGCATTGTAGATCCTATCCCATGCCACAAAACCTTTCCTCCCAAAAAATGCTAGTGCCAATTGTCCATTGTTGGATTGATCTCAGAGCTGCAGTGAATGAAAACATATACCTGCCACTTTGTGAGACTCAACTTCAAACTTTAAACATTGTGTTGGTCAGACAGTGCATTAACCACAATGTCACCCTCACAAGCAAAAAGTGCGTGAATACTAGGAATACATTTTTAAAGACAAGGTTATTTACCTCATCTACTACTAATAGGCTGTGGTCATATGTTTGAATTCCATGGAGACAGATTTTATTAAAATTTAATGGGACTTCCAGGTCAACAGAGCCTAAAATAGGTACCAGGAAATGTCCTGGGAACTAAATGTGGCCAGTGTGATGTTGATCACATGACTCATTGAGTGCTAATTAGTCTGTAGAACTATGGGGCTAGCACCATATGCTCAGTATCCTTCATGGCGTCTAAAAGGGACCTTTACTTTAAATTTGACTTACTACTAATAGTAGTAACAGGGCTAATGGGACTATGGCTCGCCATAGGGGATGGACTCCCTATGGTCAGATTTTTGTCCTAAACCTGCGACTGGCCTAGCAAGCCGGCAGGGGATCTTCATACTGCTCGTAGAAAAATTAAGAAGTATAATGGACTGACCCAAATGGATATAGACCCGGCAATGTTAATGGACTAATCAGTGATTTAAAAAATAGGCACAATGTATGTCTGCGGTTTTAATAGTAAAGAAGAACTTATAGAAACAATGGAAGAGAGGAAAATTGGACTGATGGGAATAGCTGACACCAAAATAAATAGGGAAGGATGCAATGAGATCCACCACAGTTACACGTTTGTCTACTCTGGAGTGGAACAGCAAGAAAGGGCAAGACAATGTGGGAATAGTCATTGAATCATGGCTAGCAAGAGGAATACTAGAAATAAAATATATATCAGAAAGAATCACAACAGTGAGAATAAAATTACAAACAATTACAACATATGTACAAATATACGCACCATGTAATACAAACAACAATGAGCAAGAATGCAAGGAATTCTACGAAGACATCCATGATGTGCTAAATAAAATAGATAAGCAGGATGACATCATAGTTATGGGAGACTTCAATGCAAGACTAGGACACAACAGAGCGGGCATAGAAAAACATCTTGGAGCATTTGGAGACCAACATAATGAAAGAAATGATAATAGAAGTAGACTGATAGAGCTATGCAGCCAACACGACCTCTATATAACAAACACATTCTATAAACACAAAGAATCACAAATATACACCTGGTATAAATGGATACTAAAAGCCAAATTGATTTTATATTAACAAGAATTAACAGAAAGAGAAATATATTAGATGCAAGGGCAGTGCCCAACTTAAGTATAAACACAGACCACAAAGCAGTTGTTGCCACAATAAGAACCATAAGTAGAAGAAAGCAAAAACCAGGAAAATACGTGCCATGTGAATCAGTAAACTTTAAAAACCTCAAAGACGAAGCAGTGAGGGAAAATTATGAGAAAGAAATAACTGAAATCTTTGTAAAATTACCTATAGAAAGGAAGACAGTGGAAGAAGAATGGGAGATGTTCAAATCAAGCATTTTAAATACTGCAAAAATAACATGTGGAAACAACGAAAAACATGGATAAAGAAGGTAACAATTTGGTGGAACGCAGACGTAAAGAAAGCTGTAAAAGACAAAAAGGAAAAATATAAAAAGTGGTCAAAGAGCAAACAGGAATGCGATTACATAGAATATAGAATAGCGAGAAGACATGAATAGAATAGTAAAGAGAGAAAAACAAAAAGACTGGGAGGAGTATGGAGAAACCCTAAATAAAAACTACAAGGAGGCAGCTAGAAGCTTCTACGAAAAGATAAGTGCAATGAGAACCAGAGGAGAACCCTTTGACCTAATTGAAATAATTAACAGCAAAAATGGAGAACCAATAAGTGAACAAAAACAAATCCTAATAAGATGGAAACAGTACTTAAAACAACTTCTCAACATCCCATCACATGTAACAGGAATTCAAGAAACCGACACAGATGCCACCGAATCACTAGAACCAGACATACTGAAAGAAGAAATTATAGAAGCCGGCAGAATAGCCCCATTGAACAAATCACCGGGACAAGATGAAATACCAAATGACTGGGGAAATGCCATAATTATCCCAATTTGGAAAAACAAAGGCAGCAAAAGAGACTGCACACAATACAGCGGCATTTCACTGTTGAGTCATACTGGGTAAATATTTTGCAAAATTCTTGAGAAAAGATTACAAACTACTATAGAACCCCAGCTACTAACAGACAAATATTGTGAAAACATAAATACACGATATGGCAACATAAAGCAAATGGTGGAAAGTCTAAACAGAGCGATAGTACAGGCAGCCACTGAGTCCATTCCAAGAGGAGCGAGGAAAAATTACAAACCATACTGGACTGAAGAACTACAAAGTTTGGAGGACAAAGTTGAAGATGCCAGGAAGACAGCACAGAGAGAACAAACAATTGAAGCAAACATCTCTCTCAAAGCCATCTCAGCAAAATATAAAAGAACAGTAAATCAAACAACAAGAGATTGTTGGAGGGAAAAAACAGAAAACCTGAATTTTGACAGGGATGGAAACAAACTATGGAAACTAGTGAAAGCCATGAACAATGAAGGACCTAGAAACAAACAAATAACAATTAAACAAGGAAATGCCTTGCTTACAGGCAAAAAGGCTGCAAATGCACTAATGGAACACTATGCAAATGCAAACCACATTGATATTACAACCGAACAGAAGAAAGCAATCAAAGACAAACAGATACATCATAGAAATACAGAGACAGCAGCAGAATATATGATGGCAAATCTAACAATGGAAGAAATGGAACAGGCAATGAATACCCTAAAAAAGAAGAAATCACCAGGAAAGGATGGAATCACAAATGAAATGCTAATAGGACTTGGCACCAAGGCAAAGAAGAAACTACTAGCAGTCCTAAATAACAGTTGGAAGAGAGGAATAGTCCCACAGGCATGGAAGGAAGCTATACTAATACCAGTCCCAAAGAAAGGAAAAGACCTGGAAGAACCAAATGGCTATCGACCTATCAGTCTACTGAGCTGTGTAGGAAAATTAATGGAACGCATTATCAATGGCAGGCTAACATGGCATCTGGAAAAAAACAAACTCTTAACACCACACCAAGCAGGATTCAGAAAATACAGATCCACTGAAGATCAAATAACCTATATAGCTCAGGAAATAGAGGATGCCTTCCAAGAGAAAAAGCACACACTAGCAGTCTGGATAGATTTAGAAAAAGCATTTGATAAAGTATGGAAGGAAGGACTGAAAGTAAAACTGCAAAACATGCATGTTTGTGGAAAAATGTATAAATGGATCAGCCACTACCTTGAGAACAGAACTGCCAGGACAAAAGTACAAGGACAAACAAGCAAAATGATGCTGCTGGAGCAAGGTGTCCCCCAAGGAGGAGTTCTTTCACCAACATTATTCCTAGCATATATAAATGACATCACAGAAAATTTTCCAGCCAGAGTACACACATCCTCCTTTGCAGATGACCTAGCCATATGGACATCTGAAGAATATATTAGTACAGCTAACAGCAGAATACAGCAAGCCTTATTAGCGCTAGAGGACTGGTCAAAATCATGGCTAGTGAAGATAAGTGAGGAGAAAACAACATGCAAAGTGTTCTCCCTCTCAAATAAAACTCAGCAACCTAAGCTGGTATTGAATGGAAAAATATTGCGCCATGAAGAAAATCCAAACTATCTAGGAGTCACCTTTGATCGTCGCCTGACATGGAAGACACAGGTTGAGAAAAATCGAACAAGAGCAAGGCAGAGAATGGCAATCATGAAAATGCTTGCTGGTACAACGTGGGGAGCAGATGAGAAAGTTCTCAAGAAGTTATATACTGGACGGGTGAGGCCAGTACTGGAATATGGCATTGCAGCTTGGGCAACAGCAGCTAAGTCAAACTTTAACAAAATAAGTAGAGTCCAAAACCAAGGAATGCGAATCATAACTGGAAGCCTGAAGACAACGCCTATTAATGAACTAGAAAAGATCACTTGTTTACAACCAATGCAGGATAGAAGAGATAGCAGAGCCCAGCAACAAGCAGAAAAATTTAGAAGATTGACAGACCACCCTATGTACAACAGATTTAATGGTTTTGGAAAGGGAAGACTGAAGCGTAGCAACTTTGTAGAAACTGCAAAACGAAGGATTAGGGCAGATCCTATACTTAACATATCAACAGTCAAGCCCATACACAATGCACACAACTTCCTAGCTTGGAGACAGCAGCAACTGCCTGAGATGATAGAAAACATTCCTGGTATTGAGAAAAAGAACACTCAGCATGAAACCGAAAGAAGAGAAATAACCCTAAACTACATAAAAGAACATTACCCAAGCAGGAATTGGACCCATGCATATACAGATGGATCAGCCAAAAATTCAATAGAGAATGGAGGAGGAGGAATTCTCCTAAATTTAAAAAATGGAGTGAAAAAAACACATTCAATGGCAACTGGAAAATTTTCAAGTAACTTCAAAGCGGAGGTAGAGGCTCTGAAAACTGCAGCAGAAATGCTCCTGATGGAGGAAAATAAAGAGAAGCAAATAGCTATCTTCACAGATGCAAAGTCAGCTGTCTCAATACTCAAGAGCAATAACAGCACAGAACTAACTGACCTAAGAGCAGCACTCCATGGTCTATGCCAGAAATCCAAAAAAGTTGTAATACAGTGGATCCCATCACATTGCAGTATACCTGGAAATGAAGAGGCTGACAGACTGGCAAAAGAGGGCGGACGACTACCACAGCCTGACATAGACATAACCTATAATGAGGCAAAGAGGTTGATAAAAAGCACCTATAGAACCAAATGGGAATCAGAGCATCCAGGCCACCAGAAGGATGATGCATATTACAAACTCGACAGAAGAGAACAAGTAGCAATCTTCAGACTCCGCACAGGACATAACAGGCTGAAATACCACTTGTTCAATAAACTAAAGATAGGAGATACCGATGAATGTAATTGTCGAACTGGAAAAATGACAGCAAAACATTTGCTTCAGGAGTGCCCAATATATGCAGAACAGATAAAAATATTTTGGCCCACACCTGCTTCATTAGAGGACAAGCTCTATGGAGATATCAACAAGCTCAAGTTGACCGTAGCTTACTTTAACTACATACAGGTTGACATTTAAAGGTGTATGAAGAAGTATTCAGACTGCCACACTTCCATACCACAGGTATGTCGGTTACAAAAGCCTCCCAGAGGCATGAAATGGAATATTGCTGGATAGGAGATGCATTACGTGGAAAGTCCGAATCAAAAGCTCACTGTGTGGGCTTTCAAAAAAGGTGGAAAAAGTGTCCTAGTGGCACGAAATGGAATATTGCTTGGATAGCAAATCCATTATGTGGAAAGTCTGAATCAAAAGCTCACTGTGTGGGCTTTCAAAAAAGGTGGAAAAAGTGTCCTAGTGGCACGAAATGGAATATTGCTTGGATAGCAAATCCATTATGTGGAAAGTCTGAATCAAAAGCTCACTGTGTGGGCTTTCAAAAAAGGTGGAAAAAGTGTCCTAGTGGCACGAAATGGAATATTGCTCGGATAGCAAATCCATTGTGCGGAAAGTCCGAATCGAAAGCTCACTGTGTGGATGTCATCTGCACACTGCATTCTTCTGGTTTCCGGAAGAACAGCCTATGGTGAACGGAAGGCCCAATATACGGAAGTGAGGCTAAGCAGCCATGTGCAGGACGTGACGATTCCTTGGGTGAGCCCAGTACCAGAGCGCTGTGTGTTGGCTCTGCAAGTATGGAAGCCTCCTTGGATGGCGGGGAATGCCCATGGTCTGCCCCTGCCTTCCCTTGAGGGCTGACCAGGATGTCTTTGGCTGTTCTATATGGGCCAGCTAGGATGGGAGATAACACCACAACAGTGAGAGTCAAACGTCCTAAGAAACCCCCGGGAAGGTTAACCCGGTCAACAAATGCCCGCAGAAGTCGGATGTGTCGGCCTAACGGCGCAAGAACGCAGCTCTGCTGTAAACAGGCACAACGCAATCACATCCGAAAAAAAACTCCGGATGAACGAAGAAGAAGAAGAAGAACCCCAGCTAAGCGAAACACAACTTGGATTTAGGAAAAACAAAGGATGCACAGATGCCATTTTTGCTCTTAGACAACTTATAGAAAAATCAATCTAATTTAATGAAACGCTCTACTTAGCCTTTGTCAACCAAGAAAAGGCATTTGATAGAGTAGTTAGAAACAAGCTGTGGGAAATCCTTAAACAATATGGAGTGAGTACACATCTAACAAACCTATGTAGAAGCTTATACAATAACAGTGAATGCATAGTGAGAGCAACTGGAAGATACTCAACCCTTCACCATAAGATCCGGGGTATGACAAGGTTGTGTCCTGTCCCCTCTCTTGTTCATAACATATATAGACAACATATGTAAAGAAATCAGCCAAACAGAGACCGCAAGAACACCGCATGACGAGAACACAGAAGAAGAACCATCTGCAAATTAACCATTAGAGAACTCCTGTTTGTGGACGACCAAGCACTAATAGCAAAATCAGAAGTCGAATTACAAGACCACATAAATAGTCTAAGGGAAATGGGTAGGGAACATAACATGAAAATTAGCACAAGTAAAACAGAGGTAATGACTGTAACTAAATAAGAAAAAGCAACAGTGATTCACCTGAACTTGAAATAAGTAAAGAGTTTCAAGTACATAGGAAGTATAATATCATCAAATGGCAAATCAGAAGACGAGATCGAAAATAGATGCAATAAGGCAAACCAACTCATTGGACAAATAGCCCAATACTAAAGAACAAACATGTATCAATAACTACTAAGAAAGCACTTTACAACACAATCTTCCTACCAACTCTATGTTACCAGTACCAAACCTGGACAATGACAGAAAAAGAGAAAATAAAAATCACAACAGAAATGAGATTCCTGAGAAGAATACTCAATATATCAAGAAGAGATAAGATCAGAAATGAAGAAATCAGGACTAAAGTGGGAGTTGTAGCTGCACTAGATTTTATTAGAAGGCAGCAAGTCAAATGGTTTGGCCATGCAAGCAGGTTACCAACTAACAGCATACCACAACAAGCAATGATGTACAGACCAGAGGGAAGCAGAGGAAGAGGCCGACCACGTAAACGATGGACACGGGGAATAACAGAGTCTATGGGAATATCGATACATGAAGCCCATAAGCAGGCACTCTCCCACTTTTACACTTCACCTCGACACCGCAAGGTACAAGAGGAATATGATATGATGAGATGAGATGAGATGAGACTAATAGTAAGCCAGCTCTTAGGAAGGGGTTACAGATGCAATTTGTAATCCCGCATATCTCATTCAAAACACAGCTGCAGATGATTTGGCTGCAGACCACCTTGCAATGGTTTTTATAAAAATGGTATCAATGCTGGTAATTTACAAAGTAGTGGCAAACTACTGAACATAAACTTGCTAAGAAATTACAAACAGCCAAAAAATGCTGAGGTTGACTGCAATGTCCTGTTAATGATATGGAACTAACTTTTTAATTAATAGTAAATGTTTGTGATAAACATTACTATTTCTTAATATTGCTTTTCAAATTTTAGATTGTGTGGAAGTGAAACACTTGAGGATACAATCGATTACATGGTAGATCAGTTCAGACAAGATGGTTTGGAGAATGTGCACAAAGAAGCTGTAACTGTCCCACACTGGGTACGAGGCAGTGAGCAAGCACAGTTAATTACCCCTCGCTCAAAAGATCTGGCCTTGCTGGGGCTTGGCAATAGCATTGCCACTCCTAAAAAAGGAATTACTGCAGAAGCTCTTGTGGTAAACTACTTTTCACAACTGTTTATTATTGTTTGTTTGAGTGATAGATTTGTAAACCATGATAATTTTTGAAAACTGCCTTTATAAGTTGTGAATTAGTTTATGGTTTGTTTTAGTTTATACAGAATCACTTTCATTGTACACGGATATATCTCCATAAGTACTCCAGTCTCCTCCCATAGATCACACAAGGAGTATTTCAGTGCAGTGCACGAATACCATAGTACCAGTGAGATTTCAAATGTGTGTACAGCATCATCAAACATGGTATAAATTTGTTGTGGATAGCTTTTCTAATTTGAATATGTTATGTGAGCAGTAGCCTATTTGGCCTGCTCTTTATTTTCAACTGTCGAGGAATTTTTAACCTGAGAAACATGCACATGAGCCCTCAAAGTTTTGACTTTGTCCAAGAAGACTAGATGTCTGATCCACTACCTTAGGATTAGGAGGGAGTATACCATCCGTTTTCTTTTTTTATTTATCCAAACAGTTAACACCATGAATCGAGCCTGGTTTGCTTGAGCCAATGGAGGACATCAGAACCTCTGATCTACTTCACCCCTTTATATTTTGTATTAGTTTATAATATAATCTTGATTAGTTTATGTTGCTTTATAATAATTGTTTATGGCAGTTCTATGCCAAGTTAAGCTTTAAAATGCAAGTTTTATATTGTGACCACTTGTATAAAAGACATAGTGAGACAACTACAAAATATACTTCAAAATTAATTCTTTACTTAACCCTTAATAATTATAATGGTCTGTGGAATGTAAATTTTGGCTTAAACTCACTAAGGGAATACATTGTTTTGAATGTCTGAACAAAAGTTATGATTGGGGGTGCAAATAATAGTCAAAAGAATAGCCAAGCCTCACATTCTCATTGACAAGAAAAATCTATGTCTACATGCTAATTTTCCTGTAAATTATATTTATCTCTCAGTATTTGCAGAAATACTGACCTGTTGAATTAAGAGTATACAGAAGCATACTGTTTACATTATACAAAATGTGTAAATTTACATTATATATATGTGTGTATTTGCATATGTATAATGGGTGGTCAATAAATAATGCCTTGTAATGTTTAATTTAATTCAGTAGGCCAAAAAAAACAACAACAAAAACATTAAATTTACATTGAAATGAAGCCCTAAGTCCTGTACTTCAAAAATATATGTCTCAGTGTAGATTCTGTTATTCATTATAGTTTTTGTCCATCTTCTCACAAAGGGCATGTGTCCCCGCACGGTAAAAATTCATCAAATTTTTTCCTGAACCACTGGTGTACGGCACTTTTAAGTATCTCGTGTCCTCAAGGTGATAATCTGCGAATATGTTCTTTCAGTGGTCCAAACAGGTACTTTTTTTTTTTTTTAGCATATCCTTTACAGGACTTAGTTGTCAATACCAGCATCTTTCAGCTGTATGTTGATCTCTTGGCAAGATTACGCTCAGTAGTTTGCCATTGCTTTCTGAGCGGCCGGCTCACATACCCCGTAAGTTACCGATGAAATTCGAACCACTACTGATTTGAACCGTCATCACGCTGCCGACGAGAGTATACAAGATTACGGAGAAAAGTCATAACCTCTAAGCCATGAACTGGTACTAAAGGTGCTAAATCGGGACTCAAAGGGTGATGTGGTAATAATGTCCAGCCAAATTCTGCAATTGTATCAATGGTGCTTTTATCAGTGTGTGGCGTGGCATGATCGTGCAACAGTAGTGCAGTTCTCGGATCTTTGCATTGGAAAAGTCTTTGAAGATGCCCTCTAAGCTTCTTCAAGGTTTCAATGTAATGGTCAGTATTCACTGTTTCCTGATCCAAGAAGTCTAGAAGAATCACACCTTTCTCATCCCAGAACACGAAGGCCATAACTTTCCCTATAGATGGTGACATTTTGAACATCTTTCTTGTTGGCGATGTTGTGTGATGCCATTCCATTGACTGCCTCTTGGATTCTGGTGCAAAGAAATGAACCCAAGTCTCATCACCTGTCACAATATTCAACAAAAAAACTTCTCCTTCAGTTTCATAACGGTGCAGGAGGTTAGTGGCTATGGTTTTCTTTGCTTCTTTATGCCTGCCTGTCAACATTCTGGGTACCCACCATGCACAAGCCTTTGAATAACCCAGGTCTTTAATGATGGTCTGAGAACTGCCTTTATTAATGGACAACATGGAACACAGTTCATCCAGTGTTACACAACGGTCACCATGAATGATGTCATCAACTCGTGAATGTTGTGTGGAGTCAATGCGGTTCACAGACAGCCAGACCGCTTGGCATAAGCCAGTAAGGATCAACCTACTTCATCTTCATCACAACGACGTACCCAATGTTGAACAGTACTAACATCCACAGTTGAATTTTCATGAACAATACTCATACTTTCATGGATGCGAATCGGGGTCTCGCCTCCAGCATTGAGGAATTTTATGGCTTTACATTGCTTTAATCAAACGTTTTTGGTGGCCATTTTGAAACTGTTACTGTTGTGCAACCTGTGACTGAAACAGGTTGGTAGTGATACACAGTGCAGAAGAGGGTTTGAGGAATCCCGCTAAATTATTAATTTGCACACCAATAAAGTATTTACATAGATAAAATAAAATTGGAGGCATTACTTAATGACTGTCCCTAGTATGTATGTAATTTTATGTATGTATCAAGATTTTTTGGGGGGCATGGCATGAGGTGAGACAAATTTGAAAACCTAGTGACAACTGGCAAACTGATTTGGAAAATAGTAAAGAAAGGCAAAGAGATAAATATCTAGAGAGTTTGGCCAAATGGCATAATTTGGAAAAGCATACAGATTTGATTCAGAATTTTGGTGGTTATCTGGCATGATGAATCAAGATTGCCGATGATGATTACCAATATATCACATGATAATAAAAATTGCTAAAATGTTGTCATTTACAAATTAATTTTCATAAATGAAGGAAGTGATCTTACCATTATCATGGATGTTGTTGGACATGTGGCTAAGAGCACCATCTATTTCTTGCACATTTAGGTCTATATTAATGTTCTTTTCTGTTTCCTACTTATTAGTTTTCTACTTAGTTACAATAAAGCAAAATATGAATATCATAACTGCTCAAAAGACATGAATAAGCTAATTTTACAAATATGTTATCTGAAACAACAATAGCAACTATATATCCAGTTATAACACAGAAGGATGTAACAGAATATTCCCTTTAAAACAAATGACAGAAATATGAGGAGCTGCTGGCTGAGTGGCTAGAGCACCGGATTATACTTCAGGAGACCTGGGTTTGAATCCTCGGTAAGGTGTGGGATTTTTTTACTGTCGGGGCAAAAAGAAAATCCTAACCTGCACAGTTTGTGGCGACTGCACTAGCCAGGCGGCCTTAATTCCTCAGGTTCAAAGACCCCCTGCCATACACCGCAAGGTACTATATTGGCAGTAAATGACAGTTTTATAATGATAGAAATATGAGGGGTGGACAGAAAACAGTACATCATAATTTTTGTTATTCCTCCTGAGGGAGGAAATTTTGAATTTCTTTGTGGTGATTGTGGATGATGCCACTCCATTGACTGCATTTTCATTTCAGGCACAAGATTATGCACCCAGGTTTCGTAATTATCTTTGATATGAAAAAAAATGTTTTCTTACTCAGCATCAAAATGTTAAAATATTTTTGAAATTTCTGTTTTCTTTGAAATCTGCATACATTTGTGAAACGTTATGAAACCCATCTTGTGCAAACCTTTGAAATATGCAAGAGTTTTTGACATTTTTAATCTCCATTTCCTTGCTAACTGACAGCTGCAATGCCCTTGTAATGTGTCTAATATCATGAATAATGACATCAGTGTGGGCTGGTGGTCGTGCAGAACGTTCAGAGCGCAAAAGAGGATGCAGCTCAGCCTTTTCACGTTCTAAAGCTTTAACTGTCTCTGAAGCCAGCGATTGATGGTGCTCTTATCGATTGCACAACTTCCATACACAGCACACAAACATTTGTGAATGTTCATCATAGTTTCTTTTTCTGCAACCAGAACTTGTATTACAATATGCTGTTCGCAATACAAGTTATTCACACATGTCATTTTAGCAGATTACTGTAGCTGTTCTCATTGTTAAAATATGGTGCAATTTCATATATACAGTAGAAATTCCAGATTAGAATTGTGCAACATTTCTTGTCTCTTTCGTTAGTGTTCGCTGTAAACAAACTTGTTTTTTATTACTTTATAACTGGCCCTCACACGTAATGAAATTATTCTTTTGCACAGGTCCAGAGTTTTGATGAACTGCATACAAGAGCAGCAGAAGCTAAAGGGAAGATAGTTGTCTACAACCAAGTATGGGAAAGCTATGGGTAATAATAATCTGCAGTGAAGTTCACAAAAGTGTATTTATTTTTACTTTCTAATAATAATAGTTTTTGTGGTGATCCCAGTGTGATGATCTCCTGATGGCAGATGCTGTTGAATATTGTTAACATTTATGTATCTACTCGTTCAACTAGTTACGAAATAATTTCTGTCTCACTATAAAAATTTAGTAGATTATTCTGTTTTTACTTATTTCATTCTATTTTTATTCACGATGGTAAAAATTGTTGCATTTTGACCTTTTATGACTAAACTGGGCTATTTGCACATTATTTTTTTGTTTAGATAGATATTGTTTTTTTTCTTAACTTTGCTCTTGTACTGACTTTATGTGTTTTTAAATTTCAATTTGTGATGTTGATAGTAATACTCTGTCATCAGTATATCAGAAAGTATTTAAATTCCTCTGATTACACAAGGATAATATTGTTCCTTGTCAATATTTTCTCTAACATTCCTAATTATGTTTTCATTATATTAGAGAACTGATAAAGGAGCAAACTGCATCCCTACCTTACTCTCTGTTCTATATCAAACCAATCCGTTGTACCATACGGCTGCCATTTGCTCACTGTATGGTGTTTTTATGATGTGTATTAAATGTAGATGGAAGCTCATTTCTTTCTTTATATTCTTTCATGTTCTACAGTCAAATAAATTTTTAAAAATGAAATAAAAATAAACATGTACAGTGTACTCTGCTTTTTTTCTATTAATCTATTTCAGTTTTGTTCATAATTTCTTTGACTGCTATAGTTTCCCTGGCATCTGTAAATAAGGTAGTCTTCCCTTTTGTTTTCATTCTTGTCAGTGACAATAATAGTTGGAGACCATAGCCAGTCTCTAGATTCACTAAAATATATTAGTACTGATCATCAGAGCATTTTGAACCTTTCATGCTAATTTTGTGAAAACACTACTTACTTGTCTTTCATTATAAGATGCTACTTGATGAATTCTGCTCTTTCTATTATTTGTTTGTTTATTAGTGCACTTTTTAGCATTTCCTACATACTTCTCAAAGTTCTTCCATCTCATTGTTGTTTTCCCCAGCAAACTTTCAATTTTGTCATTTGGTGTTTTTCTGCCATCATTCATTCTGTAGCATGTGCTTTGCACAACCTCGCTCCCATAACAACCTTCCAGAAAACCTCTCGATCATAAGCAAAATGTCGCGTGTCCGATACACCCATCTAGAGATCATCTGCCACATCCTGCACCCATTTTCTCTTTGGCCTTCCTCTTACTCTCATCCCAGGCATATATCCCTCCATTATTGTTCCGATACACCCATCTAGATATCATCTGCCACATCCTGCACCCATTTTCTCTTTGGCCTTCCTCTTACTCTCATCCCAGGCATATATCCCTCCATTATTGTTCTCTCCAAACTTTCGTGATGTTTCAAGTGACCAAAATATTTCAGTTTTCTTTATTTTATCGTCTTTAAAAGCTAACCTACTTCAATATTCAACTCTTGAAGTATGGATGCATTTGTTCTTTTCTTTATCCAAGATATTCTAGTGCGATGGCTAGCACATTTAGCTGCTGGCTCGGTGGTCATGTGTTAATGCTTTCAAGGCTGGGATTTTTTTCATTAACTGGGGCTCTTTGATTTACCCAGTCTAAAAACTTACTGGGAGGTAAAGGTGGCTGCCACGATACAGATGATATCATCCATCAAGTTGATCTAAAATTATTGGGCTAGTACCAAGACCCAATATGCCTTATGGTGACAAATAAAATCCTTTATATTTTTTTTTCTTTTTAACTATGTTTGCATGTGCATATGCTTATGTCTTTTATTACTTATAAGTATTCGTTCTTCTTTATTTGTTTCTTGTGATAAAATCAATAAATTAGGATTACTCGTTGGTTCTAACTAAATTGTTCATTTATTTTTGAAATGTTTGCAAATTTAGCCAAAGTGTCCAGTACAGATCTGCTGGGGCCAGTGAAGCAGCTAAAGTTGGAGCTGTGGCAGCCCTTATCAGGAGTGCAGCATCATTTTCAATCTACAGTCCTCACACTGGCACATTGTCCTATCGAAGTGGCATCCCTAAGGTGATTTTGTATAGTAAGAACGACATCTATGGATAGGGGAAATGATGGAAACAACATTAATGTAGCAGAAGCTAAGTAAATATGATCATCTTAACAAAATGTACAGCAAGAACAACAAACCTAAATGCATTTTGTTTGAATTTTCAGTTAAATATGAGGTTTTTCATTGCAGGTTGTGTGAAAAGAGTAATATATTCATAATACTTTACCTTGTGTTATATATTTTTATTATAAATACTATAAAATAAGTTCTGCGGGTTTGGTACTCATGAAAGTAATACAATGTAATACTTTGCAGTAATTAGTTCAAGTTAAAATACACTTTCTATGTTTGCTTGCTAGCTTGGTGGTCATCGATTTGAATGCAAACTGAGGCAGATTTTTTCATTGACCTGGGGTCCTGTGTCTAAAATGGGTGCCAGTAAATGTGGTGGAGACACATTTTAGATTATAAATGCCGTAACATATGGGCTTTCAGGAAAGTGGTGGAATGAGACCTTTTGCAGTAATTAGTTCATATATTTTCGTTTCTTACCTGCCGATCGGGTGGTCATGGGTTTGAATTCACGTCGAGGTGAGTTTTTTTAATTGACTGGGCTCCCAGGTCAACCAAGAATGTGGCTGGTGTGATGTTAGTCACATGTTTGTTTTATTCACTCACTTTGAACAAATTGCAGGTCAGCATAGCCAAATAGTTAAGAACGTGTGTTCTTAAACATCTGGTGTGCAGATGTCGAGGTAAGGAGTTCAACTCCTACACTGGACAGTAGGACTAAAATATTGACCTGTCATCCTTGACTTAGGGACATAAATTACAAGTACTTCTGAAGTCGGAGTGGATTCGCCTGATGGCAAGAGACACTGTTAATAGAGGAAGCTAATTGTCAGAGCCTAGCAGCAACATCGTTACGGCGCCCGGCGGACAAGAGTTGTCGGCTGGCAAGTTTCTTACCTGACACGCGACCAGCGCTGACGACAGACGACGCAAAGCCACGTGACCCCACCTGAGGCAGTGGGCAGTGTGTGTGCTAATCTCAGACCACGCTGCGACTGGACATCTGAACGGACGTGTGTGTCGAGAGCAAGGCGTTGTGTGAATCTCCGTGGTTGTGAGCTGAACGACTGATATTGTGAGCGTCAGACCTATGAGCTGTATTGTGGTAGTGAGTTGTTATATGTTGTACATTGCTGTAACTAATTGTTATGTATTTAATGTGGTAATAAATCCATAGAACTTGTTGCTGTGTCTTACGTCGAATTACGTTTGTACTTGTACTGTCTCACATGTGTTAGCCAACGAGCCTAATATAAGATCCTGACATGTGTGGACGTGGGTTGCTCGTCATTATTTAAGAACCTAATATATTTAGACGTGTGTTGTTCGTCTTTGTGATTTAAAACTATAATTCTTGTACTTGTAAAATTTGTCAAGGTTATAGTGATGTACATGTGATCGGAAAAGTCTCAGTGTGATCCATTACTACATTGTCTAAATATGTTTAGAATCATTAGTAAATGTACAGTACATATTGTTTGATCCTGTAAACGTGTTAAACATTTGTCAATTGTGAAACTTGTTATCGTTTGACCTTGTCAACCTTGTGATTTTGCCGCCATTTTGACCTTGTCGCCATCTTGTAAACTTGATGTCTTTGTCCTTACTGAATGTCATCTTGATGTAAGTGATGTGTCATCAATGTTATTGAGTGTTCAAATACAGATAGATTGTTGTTGTGTATTGAGTTTGTGGAACGCAAAGAGTTTTGGAAAGAGTGTAACTTCTGTTGAAAGAAACACTGTTGACGACAAAATTACGACATACAATTATACTCAACGCCATCCAAACCAAATCAACACTTAGTGACTTACAGGCACACACCAACAAACACACGCTAACTTATTTCTCTCCAAAAACAAAGCAGGTTTTTTGCGTACCATCCATAACCCTGCCGTAGAGGTCATTAGTGGTTCTGAAGTACGACCTTACAGTTTTTCTAGCCCGATTGCCCAACCATTCGTCATCATATCCAAGGGCACTTGAGTATATTTTTTCTTTACTTTAACTTTACGTATGCATTAGTGGGCACGCATCGTATAGTCAAATCAATTGTAAGTTGTTTTTCTACTAACCATTTACAACATATTTTGTGTGGTTGATTTTCATTGACATATTTTCTCCATCATGTCGTCATTATTTGATTTCATCGATATGGGGTTAAAATTAAAGTTGGAAGGTGATGAATTAACTCAATGGAGTGAGAAGAAATACGCAGAATACCTACTTGTTCAGGAAAAAGCTGCCGAACGCGATGAAAGAGCAGCAGAAAGAGCTCTAAAACAAGCAGAAATGGCTGCCAAGCAAGCTGAGGCAGAAACAGCTGCCAAGCAAGTAGAGGCAGAAACAGCCCTGAAACAGGCAGAGATTGAAAAAGCTGCCAAGCAAATAGAAGTAGAAATGGCTGCAAAGACAAAGCAAGCTGAGATAGACAGTGAACTTAAGAAAGCAGAAATAGCAGCTCAGAGCAAGAGAGAAGAACTTGAACTACAGTTGAAAATGAAACAACTGGACACTGAGACTGCAATGAATAAAGAGTCAAAGAAATCTGAAAGACTGGAAAAAGAAAACCAGTATAAAAAGTACCAAGGTATCGTTCGTAACTATACCTCAGGTGACTGCATAGCAGCCTTCACCCAAAATTTTGAGACTTTAATGGAACATTACCAAGTTCCACTTTCGGAATGGAATATTTTATATATGAGAAGTCTTTCTGGGGAACCTTTGAAAGTCATTGAAACCATCCCCAAAGACCTCAGAAAAGAGTACCATTACATTAAATCTAAAATAATGGCACATTTCATGCTAGATGAAGCAGGGTACAGAGAACAATTCAGTAAACTGAGTCCAAAATCAACTCAAACGTTCTCTGACTACCTCTGTTTAGTCCGAGACATTTTCAGCAAATGGACTTCATCAGCCAAAATTAACAAAAATTATGATAAATTAGAAGATCTCATTATTCGAGATAAGGTTATTTCTTCTATCCCAACATCTTTTTCTAAGTTCTTGCAAGAGAATGAATGCACATGTGTGGAAGAAATGGAAAGACGTGGGTCGGCCTATTATACGGCAAATAAACAATGTTTTGCCACTGAAGCTACTGACAGTAACTGGGTAGCAGCTGCCAACTATGAGAAAAACTATAGTAGGCAGAAACCAAACAGGCCTACCTCTGAAAAATTTAGACATTGTGTTCATTGTAAAATGTCTCATTATTTGAACGAGATGTGCGATCAGAACCCAGGGTACCCAACATACTTGCAAAATATGGTAAACAGACAAGACAGAGAACGTAAATCGTTCAAAAGTGCACGTAAATGTTTTCTCTGCAAGGCTTACGGTCACCATCGTATGGATTGTAAAGGCAGGCATATGACCAACAAAGCCAATGCCGCCTTGTTCGATAGTTCAGCGTCAGAAGACGAAAATACTGAAAAACATCCTGTACATGCAGCACAGGCTTGTGACGTATTTAGTTCCAACACATGCACTGTCTGTAATACCTTCTTTGAGAATGGTATCTTAACATGCGGGCACGCCATCCCTATTGCTAATGAGGAAGGTAACTTAGTAATAGACTCAAAAGGCAAGTTAGACATCTATCACGGGTACGTTAATGGCAAGAGTGCTACAGTACTTCGCGACACCGGGAGTACACTTATTGGCCTGAAAACAACATTCATAACACCTACAGACTACACAGGTAGACACATCACATGTAGAACATTTTCAGGCAATATTGAAAAATATCCATTAGCTTGGGCATACATCGAAACACCATTCCTCACCGGAAAAGTAAAAGTCGCAGCACTTACAAACCCAGTGTGCGATATAATCATCGGAAATTTACCGGAGGTGAATGACAAACATCATAACCATGACATAACATCACTATGTATTAATGATAACACATCACCACCAGATGTCATTGAAAATGTCATATCACCAGTTGAATGTATGTTAGCTAATGCAGCACTAAGTTCTCATCACATCATTGACGATATCATTCCATCATCATCTGATGTCATTGAGTGTGTGAACGCAGTAACAAGAGCTACTGCTAGAGTGCAAGATGATAGTAACCAAACTGAGGCTATTCAAATGCTTAGCCCAGAAGTACCACCTAGTGACTCGATGAAGGAAACATTCATAACAGCTCAAAAAGCTGATCCTTCACTGTCAAAGTATTTTGACCTGATCGGCAAAAAGCCAAGAGTAACGAAAAATGCTAAATGGCATTTTGCTTTATACAACGATATACTCACCAGGTACTACACCAAAGGTGACGTTACAACAAAGCAAACTGTGTTACCAACCACTTATCGCAAGCAAGCTTTACATCTTGCTCACGATATACCTTTTGCAGGTCATATGGCATATGTTAAAACCAGGTCAAGACTATTGACACAGTTTCATTGGCCAAAATTCTGTAATGACATAAAAACATATTGCAGAAGTTGTGATACATGCCAGAAACTGGTAAAGAAAGGTAAACACCCACAGGCAAAGTTACAAGTCACTGACTTAGCCAGTCGACCTTTTGAAAAATTATCAGTTGACATTGTGGGCCCTCTTAGTCATACAACTACTAGAGGGAATAAATATATACTAACAATTATTGATCAATGTAGTCGCTGGCCAGAAGCGATTCCGTTAAAGAACATTACTGCCAACGATATCATGGAAGTGTTCTTCCATATTTTCTCCAGAATTGGGTTTCCAGATACTATCCAGTCTGATAGAGGCACTCAGTTTATCGCTGCATCCACTCAAGCTTTCACTAAAATGTTAGGAGTGAAGCAAGTCTTCAATAGCCCCTATCATCCTCACTCGAGCGGGATTATAGAAAAGCTTAATGGGGATCTGAAGCACATGCTAGCCAAAGTAACTCAAGATCACCCCAATAACTGGGATCTATACTTACCAGCTGTCCTTTTTGCTTATCGCGAGGTACCACATTCTAGTACCGGTTTCTCTCCTTTTGAACTCATCTATGGTGCCAAACCACGCGGCCCATTAACAATTTATCACCAAATGTTAACTGAGTCCACTCCAGTATTGAAACCCATATCATCATTTGTGTATGTAACATCATTGCGTGAAAGGATAATGAAATCATGTGAAATTGCTAAAAGTGCACTAAAACTATCTGGTGCTACTTACAGACAATACGCAGACAAAGGTAACAGGACTATAACATTGACAGCTGGACAGGACGTACTACTACTACTACCTAGTGACAGACAGCTACTGACAGATTCTTGGCAGGGACCTTTTAAAGTGACAAGACAAATCTCTCCTGTTGACTACGAAATCCTGATAAAAGACAAACACAAAATATTTCACATCAATATGCTAAGACCATACTTCAACAGAGACAACGAACAAGACGATACGACAGCTTGCACCGTGATAATAGATCACGAAGATGACGATTCTAGCGACGAGATTCCAACACCTACATTAGACACGACAAACTGCTTGAAGGAGATCAAGATCAATCCAAACCTAAGTCAAGCAGAGACAAACAGTTGCAAACAGTTGATACAAGAGTACAACACCATCTTTTCAGACAACCCAGGACAAACAGAGTTAGTACAGCATCACATCACACTCACATCAAACACACCCATAAGATGCAGACCATACACCATACCATTACATTACAAGGAACAATTACATCAGGAAATCATCAACTTAGAAAAAAACAACATCATCAGACGATCCCTATCAGACTTCTCTTCACCCATGGTCATTGTACGGAAAAAGGACAACACAATACGACTTTGCATAGATTACAGAAAACTGAACAAAATAACTGTTTTAGATCTTGAACCAATGGCAAATACGGACGATCTTCTGACAG
The DNA here is from genome assembly GCA_014155875.1 of Cepaea nemoralis. Taxonomy (NCBI): domain Eukaryota; kingdom Metazoa; phylum Mollusca; class Gastropoda; order Stylommatophora; family Helicidae; genus Cepaea; species Cepaea nemoralis. The sequence continues at coordinate 266,932 of JACEFZ010006658.1, read as the reverse complement.
AACTGACTGACGCTAAGTTCTTCACGACCCTTGACATGGCTAAAGGTTACTGGCAGATTGCTGTACATGAAGACAGCAGACATCTAACAGCTTTCGCCACGCCTTGGGGACTGTACGAATGGTGCAAACTTCCATTTGGGCTAGTCAATGCCCCAGCCACATTTGTACGCATGACACGACTCCTCCTATCTGACATTCCTAATATAGTTTCCTATATTGACGACATCTGTGTCCATACAGAGACAATGACGGAACATATAAAGATACTGGAACAGACACTAGAACGTATCAGACAGCACGGACTGACAGTGAAGCCTTCAAAGGTGAGCATGGCTTACCAAGAGATATCATTTTTGGGGTACAGAATATCCAATGGCTTTGTCATGACAGACAACAAAATTGTCTCGAAAATTCTAAAACTGTCACTTCCAACAAATAAGAAACAAGTCCGCAGTTTGCTGGGACTTATTAATTATTACAGAAACTTTATTCCTGATTTTTCAGAGCTAACTGAGGTTTTTTCTAATTTACTAACCAAGAATAAACCCGAAAAAGTTGTAAACGATGAATGCCTACGAAATGCATTTGATAAAGTTTTGGCACATTTTTCTGATAAGAATACACCTAATCTCATCCTTAAATTGCCCAACATTCGTTTACCTTTCAGATTGAGAACAGATGCTAGCTCCATTGCGATCGGTGCAGTCCTTTTGCAGGAATACAACGACATCTTGCATCCCGTCTGTTTTCTATCAAGAAAACTAAGACCCCGAGAGCGGGCCTGGTCCATTCCGCAATTGGAGGCATTGGCCTTAGTAGAAAGTGTCACAAAGCTGTCCAAATATCTTCTAGGACGTCACTTTATCATCGAAACTGACAACAGTCCATTAAGGTATATCAATTCTGCAGTACCATCAAATAACATGATTGCTCGCTGGTCCTTAAAGCTTCAGAATTTCAGTTTTGAAGTTCGCCATATTCCCGGCAGAATGAATACAATCGCCGACCTTTTGTCCCGTTGTCCGACAGACCCAGTAAGCAATGTCTGAGTGCACTGTGTAATATTACACTCAGCCCAACACAGCCACCAATGTGTGAATTTTTCCATTCACCTACTGTGTAAGGTCTAATAAGTCAAAATTGTGATACGGTTTGCAAACCGACATGTATAATATTCTTATTTTAATCAATTTATGTCTTATGTAATGAGTGTAGTATAATTGTGTAGTGTGTGTTAGAATGAGAACAATATTAATTGTATATAGACACCAACAACAGATGTCACAGACGCTTATCCACTTACCAGAAGCGAACTTTACCATTGTGACATTTGTGGGTGATTTTTGTTCACCGTGATATTTTAACATGTGCAAATGTAGACCTGAACATAGACTCCTACATCACCTCTACAGCAAATGTGATCCAAATTGTTCGACGTGTGAACACATCGGAAATAAGAACATTCCATCATAATCCGTTGTCATACTATAACATCAGACACCAACTGTGAGAACATTTTACTATCCGTTCCGAAATAAAACCGGATCATTTGTGTTCAGAAAATGTAACATCAACCAAATTTTTCGTTTCGTGTGCATTTCCGGTGTAGTTTAAAAAGTATAACTTAATTAGCAGACTATGTACAAATTTCCAAAAATTTATGACACTTGTAAAATCGTTTTGAATCTATAAAATATAATATACAAATTGTGTACATATTTATTTTGATTAGTGTAATCTTAGAATCATATCTTGATTAACGTATTCATATTACCGACTTTTTCTCGTTAATATGAAGAAACGTCAAGCAATGACGCTAAGAAATTAAATAAGTATTGTAATGTATGAAATTTCTTAAATGTCAAAAATTACTAATTTAAAATATATTCATTAATGTATATTGTATAAATAGACATTTTGTTGCTCAAATGATTGGCACAGCAGGTAGGCGTCCACCAAGCATGTCATAGTGCTGCCAACATTGCAAACCAACATAAGAGCTCCTGACCAAATGAGGGCAGAGTTTAAGTGTTTAATACGACTAATACAAAGCCGTATTTCAGTCTGGCCTAGATGGTTGTTGCAAAACAATCATATTATTACGTTTTTTTCAAAATGGCTGCGAGGTAGATGCGTGAAGCTGGAACTACTGATCTGACTGGGTATTATTGCAATGAAGGTAACCAGGCATCAGGGGGATGAAACCTGAATTGTGTTAAAAATTGTACTTCATTTGTCATTTCAATGCAACTTACATTTTTTTTGTATATATTTCTATGCCTTATATGTATTTTCATGCATACCACTGGGAAAGAGTAGTCTCTGACATGAAATTAACACTACCCCAGTATATACATACATCATGAATGAAAGATGGCATCTTTCATTGAAGTACCCGGGGAGAATGTCAGAGCCTAGCAGCAACATCGTTACGGCGCCCGGCGGACAAGAGTTGTCGCGCTGGCAAGTTTCTTACCTGACACGCGACCAGCGCTGACGACAGACGACGCAAAGCCACGTGACCCCACCTGAGGCAGTGGGCAGTGTGTGTGCTAATCGCAGACCACGCTGCGACTGGACATCTGAACGGACGTGTGTGTCGAGAGCAAGGCGTTGTGTGAATCTCCGTGGTTGTGAGCTGAACGACTGATATTGTGAGCGTCAGACCTATGAGCTGTATTGTGGTAGTGAGTTGTTATATGTTGTACATTGCTGTAACTAATTGTTATGTATTTAATGTGGTAATAAATCCATAGAACTTGTTGCTGTGTCTTACGTCGAATTACGTTTGTACTTGTACTGTCTCACATGTGTTAGCCAACGAGCCTAATATAAGATCCTGACACTAATCCACACCCAAAATTCAATCCAGCACTACTGGAAGTAGTGTGTGGACTATGCTTGAATTCAAAGTGAGCTAGCACACACAAAAATACTCGCGCATAGTCTATACACATGGTGCTACTACTGACTTTTGCATGTCGATTAGTTTTCCCTACTACCAGTGTCCCTCGTCATCAGGTGAACCCACTCCAACTTCAGAGTTACTTGTAATTTATGTCCCCAAGTCAAGACGAGAAGTCAACATTTTAGTCCAACTGACCTGTGGAGGGATTGAACTCGCTACCTCGGCATCAGTACACTGAAAGTTTAAGAGCGAGCTTTCTTATCCATTCAGCCGAGCTGACCTCTATATTGAGCACATCATCCCTTGAGTTCTGATTGGTCTATAAAACTATGGGGCTAGCACCATATGCCCAATACACCTACAGGCTTGTACATCCTTTAGTGTCTTCACTCTTTCTTAAATGTACATTTTCTACTGCAGGTAATTTGGAAGCAGACAGCCTGGTGTTGGTTTTCATACATTGGTATGAGTGCTAGTCATTCAGAAAGCAACGGCAAACTACTGAATGTAATCTTGCCAAGAAATCACAAACAGCCAAAAAATGCTGGGGTTGACTAAAATGTCCTGTGAAGGATATGTAACTTCTACTAGTTATTTAACTTAGAGAATGTTAGTTGTTTGTTTTTGTCAGTTTGAATGTTATCTGCTCTTTTGTTTCTATTTTGTTACCCACCTGTCTTTTAGCCAGCCATTGAAATAACTTGCTAATATAATCACAGATACCTGGAGCTTGTATAACTGTTGAAGATGCAGAGCTGTTGTGGAGGATGTCACAGAGAGGGGAAAATATCACAATCTATTTGTATATGGAAGCAGAAACACTGCCAAATGAGATATCATACAATGTCATTGGTGAAATCAAAGGGAGCCATTTTCCTGAAGAGGTTAGAATCGTAGTTGTAGCATAAAAGGTTATTGTACATAAATGACAATGAATATATATGTCTGAAGTCAGGTCTTAGTCAGATATGACTGAGCTACTATATGACAGTAGACAGTACTACCTACTTTCTGCTAGTGCTGAATGTTGGGCGGCACTCACCAAACCCGACACCCCACATTGTGCCAATGGTTTCTGGGGGGAGGGGGGAGGAGGAGTGCAATTTGAAGGGTACAAGCCTTACCCTAGTGTGAGGAATTGCAACCTGAAGACACTAAATGTCATAGCAGGGCAGACCAGGCCTTAAGCTTTGGTCAGCAACCAGCGGACAGTCTGAGTATTGATTTGCTTATCTGGCAGCTTCTGCAGCTTGCCTTGTTCCAGACATATTGGTGTTACCTTTCCTCTGGAGTAAACTAGACAGGCCGAGAGAGGGATCATGCTGCATGAGCAACACATTGTCTCTAAATTCAACCCAGGCTTTGTGTTATAGAGAGGTATAATCCCATTTTACAAACTATTGTCTATCAAGACGGCAAGGTGCCAATCAGTCATATATGTCTGTGAGTGGCTTTTGTGTGTGTGTGTGAGAGACAGAGATGGAGAGAGACATGCACATTCATGTGTATGTATATATGTGTGTGTGTAATCTATATTTGTTTAAATAGTACAGATTTCTTATGGGCATGTCTGTGGATAAATAATTGTACATAAATTGTGATTAGGTATATTATGAGAAAGCCAGGGTAGTGGAGTGGCTAGATGCTTGCCTCCAGGCCGGTGGTAATGAATTTGAATCCTCATTGAGAAGGGTTCTTTAAAATTTGCCTGGCTCCCAAGTCAACCCAGCCTAATATGGATGCCAGGAAATGTCTATAGATGTACACGCATCCGGTGTGATGTTGATCACATCGCCTCTCATATGCCAAATTGTACATAAAAATATTGGACTAGCACCATATATGCCCAGTATACATCAAAAGGTCCTTTGCTTTTTACTTCTATTATGTATTATGAAACAGATAACAAAGCAATAGATATCAACCAATTTCCATCAGAAGACAAATACATTTAAATAACAGTAGTATATATACAAATTGTAATCTTAAAAAAATACGTTGGAGGTTAAAAGTACAGGAATTTCATGAGCATCAAAGAAAAATGTTAAACTGTGTGAGGAAACAATAAAGGATGATCTTTTGTAATAATTTGTTCATGTTAATTTTCTAGTAGAGATTCCTGTATGTTATTTATTGAATAAATTGAACTAATTGAAAAATTGAACAGTGTCTTTGCAAGAGAGTGTCTGCAATGGTTAATGAACTTTTGATGCTAGCAAATTTGTTCATTTTTGTAAAGATATTCAATGGATGTAATAAAAGATATGACCAAAAGATTAGATAATAAATACAATAATGCAATTAATGAAAAGAGTGAGTGGACAAATGTGCAAACTGGTGAGTATTATGAATAATGGCAGTTTAAATGTTTGTCATGCTTGTGTTATCAGGGCCTATAAGGAATCAAAGAATAGTAACACTAACTTACCATGTATGTTGCTGTAGGTGACTAAGGAAGGTTGATCTGAGACTGACTATTTGAGACTGACTATCTGAGACTGACTATCTGAGACTGACTATCTGAGATTGACTATCTGAGACTGACTATCTGAGACTGACTATCTGAGACTGACTATCTCATCAGACAGAGCAATTTATCTGCAAAATTCAACCAATCATGAGCAAGTCTGCAAAGGGCTTAGCTTGAGTTGGTTAGGCAGCCTATTCTCCATTCGGGAGACAAAAGGCAGAAGAGGAAGGAGAAAAACAAAGTATGTTTTCATAAAAGAATATATATCTATATAGAGAGACACACTTTAAAGAATATTATATTAATTTTGTTTTAATTCTTGCATTTAAGGTTGTGTTGGTCAGTGGTCACTTGGACAGCTGGGATGTTGGTCAAGGAGCAATGGATGATGGTGGTGGAGCTTTCATCTCTTGGGAGGCCTTATCTGTAGTCCATCATCTTGGTTTGAGACCCAAAAGAACACTTCGAGTTGTGTTATGGACTTGTGAAGAGATGGGGCTATGGGGTGGCATAGACTACTTTGAGAAGCACAGAAATCATTCACAAAACATGGACATTGTCATGGAATCTGACATGGGGACATTTACTCCACAAGGCTTGCAGTTTACCGGATCAGACAAAGCCATGAAAATCATGCAATATTTGGCAACTACTCTTCTGGGCAGACTGAATGCCACCGACGTGGATGATGGAGCTGATTTATCAGATGTAAATCAGTGGCCATCAATTGGTGTGCCAGGTGGAAGTATTAAGGTGGAAAATTCCAAGTACTTTTATTTTCATCATACCAATGGTGACACTATGACAGTGCAAAACCCTGATGTTATGGATCTTTGCACTGCAGTTTGGGCTGTCACTGCCTATACTTTAGCTAATATTGAATTCATGTTACCTGCTAATAGAACAGTGTAAAGAATTAATTAATGTTTGTAATGTACATTTATATTGCAATGTGGCATTGACCAATGTAGAGGAATGTTACTACTTTGTGTATTTTAGTTTAAAGTGAATCAAGAATGTGGGGACAAATATTGTAGATTATGTATAGTATAGTGTAGTAAGTTTCTTCCTTGAGATAGTTTTGAGTTCGAACCCTGTAGTTTATTTTATATTTTAAAATTGGCTCAACAATCTTTCTACCAACTCTATGCTACCAATGCCAAACCTGGACATGACAGAAAAAGAGAAAAATTAAACATCACAACAACAAAAATGAGATTCCTGAGAAGAATACTCAATGTTTCAAGAAGATAGAAAATCAGAAATGAAGAACTCAGGACTAAAATGGGGGTTATAGCAGCGCTAGATTTTATCAGAAGGCAGCAATTCAAATGGTTTGGACATGCAATGACCACGTAAATGATGGACAGAGAGAATAGCAGAGTCCATGGAAATCTCTATACTTGAAGCCCATAAATGGGCACTCCCCCGAAGTTTATACTTCACCTTGACACCGCAAGGTACAAGAGGAGCAAGATGAGATGAGATATATCTTCATTAGTATTCCTGTGAACATTGGGTTGTCATTGTCTATTTACAATGAAATGCCTAAAACCTGTTGAGAAAACATTATCAGCCTAGGCCTAATCTCAGTCAGTTAATTTGTGCTGTGCTGAATCATGACCTGGAAACATCCTAATATGCTTCTCAGATGTGAAATTTCAGTACCAGTCTTGCACACCTTGGTGGTTTATGAGCTTGGAGATGATACTTTGGTTCCAGGTGAGTGGAGAAGTCTCAACACCAACCTCGCACAGATCGATACAAACCCATTTCAGGGCTCAGATGACTTAACTCATGAGTTACAATTCAGTTTTTCAAAGGATTCATACCCGACTGATCAACAAACCATTTGCATTTGTCTTATTATTAGTGCTAAATGAAAACATAATTGTTTTTCATGAGTCACAAAATTATATAACCCTTGAATTAGTTTGTCACAAATTAACATGTGATATTATCCATGATGTTGCACTACAAAGGACACAAATAGTAAATAATTGAAAATGATAAAGTAGTCTTCTACAGTTACAGAATATATGATTGTAACAGGAGGGAACAGTTTGTTTCCTCATATTTATAATCACATAAAAGCACAATGTACTAAGAATTTATTAGAGGTGTTGAAATACAGGTTGATACTACATGCTACCATCAACAGTTAACAACTTTTGTAGTGGTATGAATTATACTAATGTTTTAGGTGGTGCTAGAAAGTACTAATCCAAAATAGATATAATATTTGTTTCCTAAAACAGTTTTTAAAGAACAGTTGGAATATGCTTGAAGCATATAATCATAATACAGTTGAGTCCACTTAAGTCGAACTCGGATAAGTAGAATTTCGCTTAAGTCGACGTTACTGGCTTAGTCCCGGCCATTATCTTCTTTATCATTGTATAAAAAGTCCTGATAAGTCGAATTCGGTTAACTCAAATTTTCGGATTAGTCGAACATAAAAATGAATACCGACTATATAAGTGTTCATGTTTAAGTTGAACTGTTCATTTCACACCAAAAACCCAAAAAAAAAATTGTTTCGCGAAAGAATTATTTTTAGTCAGCCTGGAGAACAACAATCTCGCACATGCGATATCTCGCTACATGTCAATAATGGCGGCTAGTGGACGAAAGCTTACTACTTTAACTTTAAAAAGAAAGATTGAGCTGTTGGAAGAGGTTGAACATAGTGGGAAGAAGAAAGTGAATATAGCTAGAGAATTTGATATTCTTATGTTAACATCTTCATGGAACAGAGTTTTACCAGCAACTATTGCAAACTGCTTTAGACAGGCTGGCTTCTTACCTGCAGTAGATGTCTCTGTAAATGAGAATTCCACACCATCAGCGAGCAGTAAGAGCAATGTTACTGACATTTCAGTGGAGCCATTGCTTACTAGATTATATAAAGAGCTGAACATTGAACCAGAGGAGTTTGTGAACATTGACAATGATGTTTCTACTAGTACCACTGTGTATGCCAGTCATTCAACCAACAGACCCTTCCAGCCCTGACTCTGAGGATGAGGATGACTGTGGGCTGCAAGCACAACCTGTATCGTAGTCAGATATTTTGGCATGGATTGACAAAATTGACATTTACATGATGCAGACTGGATGTTCAGATGATGCACTCTCACCATTTTGTGCCTTTAAACAGGCCATGGGAAGACATTTTTCACAAGTCAAGAAGCAAGCAAAATCACAAACTTTTTCTTTAATTAATTTGGAGATTTTCATATGATTTTAATGTTCCGCTTTCTAAAATAATTAAACATTTCAACATTTCTGATTCCTTCAGCCCCTGTGACTTCTTCTTATCCAGACTCCACTGTATCTTCATAGATTTTTGCAAAATCATAACAATAAATAAATATTAAACATTTAAACAAACTTTAAAATTACCTAACATTTTGCAGCCAAGTCAAACTGTGCAAAGATTACACAAGTTATTTTGTGTAACTTTCAAAGGAAGACATTTGAGCCTATTCTCACATACAGCAGACTATGAAAAGGATATGTCCTGTCCCTTAGATGTTTTCATGTTAATGAAGAAAATGTCATATGAAAATATTAAACCTGTTGTAACACATTTAGAATGGTGGTGATATTATAACTAATGATATTGTTTTGATAGAATGTTATTGCCTTTGGTAGAATGATATTGCTTTGGTGGGATGTAAAACATAAACAGAAAGAAATCCTCACAACCTTGCAGGAAGTCCTTTGTGTAAAATGTAGAAACATGGTGATGATTAGAATACAGTAAAGAACAGACTCATGTTAATTGTCTTTGCCATACTGACCTCCTAAATCTGTTATTTGAGACACCTTTTAATATATTAAAATGAATTAAATTAAAGGCCTGTTTTACATGCTTTAAGGCATATTGGGCATATGGAGCTGGCCTCATATTTTTCTAGTCCACTAGGCACCCTAGGGTGATGTGGTCAATATGCCCACCAATATATCAAAGTGCTTCGTTAATTTCTTAATTCAAAATTTTACCTTTAGTCAGAGACTTGGTTTAAATTGCTTTATGAAGAATTATTTTATAAGATTTTAATTATTAAAATGCTCACTGTATAGATCAGTTTTCATAAGTATATGTAATTGGAAACAATGGTTACACAAATTCACACATTTATTATCCTGTTACAGTGGATAAGAGAATACGCTTTCATGGATAATCTTATGTTGTTCATTGAAAAGGAAAAGCCATGTTGATCAACCAGCTATTTCATCATTCTTTACCATTCAAACTATGACTGACTCCATGATCGAAACATCTTCAGCCTTCTTAAGAAATGATGTAATGTGTTGAAGTAACCAATAAACTATGGCAAGCTACTTAGTATAGAATGTGTCAATAAATTGTATCTTAATTTAAAATTTTACTTTTAGTCAGCGACTAAGTTTGAATTGCTGTATAAAGAATTATTTTATAAGATTTTACTTATTAAAATGCTTATTGTGTAGATCAGTTTTTACAAGTATATGTAATTGGAAACAATGGTTACATGAAGTTCACGCAGTGATACATTTATTATCCTGTTACAGTGGATAACAGAATACACTTTTATAGATAATCTTATGTTGTTTATTGAAAAGGAAAAGCCATGTTGATTAACCAGCTATTTCATCATTCTGTATCATTCAAACTACGACTGCCTCCATAATTAAAACACCTTCAGCCTTCTTAAGATGTAAAGTGTTGAAGTAACCAATGAACTATGGCAAGCTACTTAATATAGAATGTGTCAATAAATTTTAATTGTAAGTTCAAGAATCAACATCATTGCACTCAGGATATTCCTACACGTGCTCCATCCCTTTCTTCACTAGCCAGAGACAGTGGTAGTCTGATTAAATGTCCATCTACACTTTCGTCTACAAACTGAGTGTTGTCCAGACTTCCTTATTTCTCTCCAGGGTGTGGAGTCTGTTTTGCTGCCCTTTTCACTCAATCCCAGAGAGCCTTCACCACAGCAGCCTTGTCATAGAGTAGCTTGCAACCCAAAGGAGTGACAGCAGCCTGTGTTTGGCCATAGTCATTGTTCAATAGAATGTGTTAAAGGCTCCTGTTAACACTTGCAGGGGATGATGAACTTCATTTTGGCAATAGGACTGAATGACCAAGATGAATGACCTGAGTGCAAAGATGAAAAACAGTTAGTTGTATATCCTTTACAGGACGTCAGCAGTCGACTTCAGCATTTTTTTGGCTGTTTGTGATCTCTTGGCAAGTTTACGTTGATTAGCTTGTCATTGCTTTCTGAATGACCGGCACCCATACCATTTTATAAAAACCCCAACACAAGACGGTCTGCTGCTAAATCGCCCACAGGCGTGTTTCGAACACGGGATGCGGGATTACGAACTGCGTGTCTAACCATTTTGCCATGGATCTGGCCAAAGATGAAATTAAATGAAAATTGTCATCGTTGCTTAAAGTCTGTCAGTGTGTGGCTTAGAGGTTAGTGGGTCGACGGTTTGAATTCAGCCACAGTGATTTGGAAGCAGATTGCTTGGAGTTGATTTCCATGGTATGAGGCATCAGCCATTCAGAAAGCAATGGCAGACTATTTAATGTAAAATAGCCTAGTATATCGCAGACAGGCGTTAAATTCTGGGGATGATTGCATTGTCCTGTAAAGGACATTTGACACTTACCATGCCAAATTAAAGGTTAATAAAATTTATATTTTTTACTGGTAATGCAATGTGCATTTATATTTTGTTTTTAAGTCCAAAATGACATGTGTCTTGTAAAGGACAACTGGCATTTAACTTAAAGTAAAATATGACATAACTTCAATATGTTGTTGTTACTGTTCCAGCAGCATCTTACCAATGTCATATTGTGATATATGCACATATTTCAATCATAGCGTGAATATAAAAGGAGGACAAATGTTAAGAACCATCATCAGGTGCCTTGCTTGCCATGTGCGGGCCGTGATGATACGCTATCTCACTTGATGATTAGTCTCAGATAAGCTCTGTGTTCTTTTCCTGATTATTCATATTATGTACAGAATACAAAATTTAAATAGTTAGTTGATGTTTGTGATATATTATATATATTGACCACATATATGTTGAAATTTATATGCCAAATTAAAGTTTAATAAAATTTATATTTTTTACTGGTAATTCAATGTGCATTTATTTTTTGTTTTTAATTTGTTAAAGCAATGACAAGTGGCATTTTCAAGCTTTCTTGAATTTCTTGTCTGTTATGTTATGTTATGACTGACTTCTAATTGAATAGATTCACTTTCAACAGAATTCCCATGAAACAGCAGTAGTTGCTCAATTATGATTAAGTTTACAAGCACTATGTGCTAAATAAAATTAAAAATGAGTTTGCTACTTAATAAATGTGCATGATCAGCTTGCCATACTTCTAAATTATATCCACATCAGAGTACAGAATCACGAAGTTCAAACAGTGATGTGTGTATCTTCATGGACCAACATAGCATCAGTATTCAGATCTTCATGCAAAGTTTTAGCACACTATGATGATAATGACAAGAATTATTTGAGCGGCAGGCAATTCCTCTTCTTCTGCGTTCATCCGGAGTGTTTTTTTTCCCAGATGTACCTGCGGTGTATTGTTATGCACCCTTGGGCCTAGACCCTTAGGCCCCAGGAAGGTTAACCCGGTCAACAAATGCTCGCAGAAGTCAGATGTGTCGGCCTAACGGCGCAAGAACGCAGCTCTGCTGTAAACAGGCACAACGCAATCACATTCGAAAAAAAACAAACTCGGATGAACGCAGAAGAAGAAGAAGACCCTTAGGCCAACACATCTGACTTTTGCGTGCGTTTTTGACCAGGTTAGCATTCCTGGGGGACTCTCACTTTTGTGGTGCCATCCACATCCCAGCTGGTCAAGATAGAACGGTCGAATATTTTATGATCAGTCCTCAATGGAAGGCAGGGACAGTCCATGGGCATTATCTGCCATCCAAGGGAGGCTTCCATAGTTGCAGAGCCGGCACATAGCGCTCTGGTGCTGGGCTCACCGAGGGAATCGCCATGTCCTGCTCATGGCTGCTTTAATTCCTCACTTATTGGGCATTTTGTTCGCTACGGGTCGCTCCCTGCACAAACCAGGCTGGTCTGCAGACAGTATCCATTCAGCGAGCTTTCGATTCGGACATGTGCTGCTTGTTGAACCCGTAAGACATATATTGTCAGAGCTGTTCCGGGCACGACGGACATTCGGAAAACTAGCTAGTCAGAGCTGTTCCGGTCACAAGGACATTCAGAAAACTAGATAGTCAGAGCTGTTCTGGGCATGATGGACATTCGGAAAACTAGCTAGTCAGAGCTGTTCCGGTCACAAGGACATTCGGAAAACTAGATAGAGCTGTTCCGGGCGCTTAAGACATTTCACTCGGACGGTTTTGCATTGTGCCAGTTTTAATTTGCCACCCTTAGGCCTGCACATCTGACTTTGGTGGGCGTTTTTGATCAGGTTAACCGTCCTGGAGGTTTCGAGAGACATTTTTTGTGGTGTCGTATACATCTCAGCTGGTCAAGGTAGAATGTTCAAAGATATCCCGGTCAACCCTCAAGGGAAGGCAGGGGCAGACCATGGGCATTCCCTGCTATCCAAGGGGGCTTCCATAATTGCAGAGCCGACACATAGTGCTCTAAGACTGGGCTCACATCCTGCTCATGGCTGCTTTAATTCCTCACTTCCATGTATTGGACATTTCGTTTTGCCACTGGTCGCTCCCCACACAAACCAGGGACGGACAGTCTACATCCACTCATCAAGCTTTCGCTTTGGACTTCCACGTGATGGATTCGCTAGCCAAGCTTTCCATTGTGTGTTTTTTTAGACGTTTTTCCACCTTTGACTACGCTCACTCTATGAGTGTAGATACAGACTTTCATCGTAACCACTTCGTGCAACTGGACCGCTTTGCCACCTTAAAGTACCGCTCACCAGGTAGGCTACATGTGCTGCCAGCTCAGCACACTACCTCCATGCATCAGAGAGCGAGTGACCGCCAGGCCCTCTCATCCGGGGATCCCTCATATCCCCCAGTTGAGAGCTTTCGAACAGGTATCTGAACTAAGCATGTAGCGTGCTCAGCATCTCACCTCCATTTTGAAGTAGTTGAGTATCAGCCCGGCTGTCACATCCGAGGGTTTATAGCTTAGAGGCGGTTAGCCATATCCCTCAGCTGAGAGCCTTAGAGTATGTGTCCGGACCAAGAATTTTTGCCTTTGTACGCCTGATTTGAACTTTTGACTGCTATCTTCAGTCTACCGGCAGAGCAGCAGGTTGTGTCTCTCTTGGTCTGGCCCCTAACCCAAGTGCTGTCCGACACATAGTTGTGCTTCTGTCCGGCTTAGCTCTTGGGGTCATTGGGACACGCAAGCCCCCCCCCCCACCCCCCCCAACAGCGGCAAGGTGGAGACACATCGGGTGGGAGGGGGGGGGCACTAATTTCATTAAGATAAAGTGAACAACAAAGCATTCTGGTTTGTAACTGCCGAACTGATTCTAACTATTTTCTAGCTAAATTTATAAATGGATTTCCTACATAGCTATTGGTGCTCTTCATTTTTTATTTTGATTTCTATGAGACCCAAACAATACATTTGTGTTTATTTATGAACTCTCTTTTTTAGTCTGCTCTTCATAATAGCATTCATCTTTGTCATGTTTGGGTATAGTTAAGAATCACTTTCACTGCACACTGACATCTTCATAAGTGCCCCAGTTTCCTCCCACAGATCACACAAAGATAATCTTATCACAGTGCATGTACTCAGTAGCACCAGCGAGGATCTAGATATGTCTTATAACAGAATCACACATGCTATAAATATTTGTTTTGCAGGTAGCTTTTCATATTTGTGAAATGTAGCCTGGTCATTGGCCTATTCAGCAGGCTATTTTCTAATTTGTTAAATTTAGCCTGGTCATTGGCCTGTTCAGCAGGTTGTTTTCTAATTTGTGTCATTTAGCCTGGCCATTGGCCTATTCAGCAGGCTCTTTTGAGTGTCCAACTGCTGAGGGATTGTTAATGTGCCCAGTGTGCATTTAAGTTCTCCAGGTTTTCACTCTTGTCTAAGAAGGCCAGATGTTCAATTCAATACTCCAAGTTTGGGGGAGTATAAAATCCTTTCCTTATTATGCAAAAATCCACATAATCAACACTACAAAGTTGAAGTGGATGTAACATTGGAGCCACTCCACCCACACAAAGATTATTTTATCAAGGTATACCACAATATCAAAAAGCACTAATGTATACTACCAAGTAATACCATATTTCAGGATTTAAGTTCTATTTTTATTTTGTTTTATGTGCTATATAATTGTTCTGAGTCTGGATAAAACCTCTCTGTGAGTTCTCTCACAATACACACTAATATTCTGTCTCACTTAGATGTTTTGTCTGATTCTAGCTTTTTGTGTGTGCTGCCTCCATTGACAGTTATATTATGAAAAAATAAAACACTAGACCTGAAAATTAACTATCCTTTTAAAAAACTATACAGATGATAGAACAGTGCAAGCATTTAATAAGAAATATATGAACAGTTATGCATTGAATTAAAATTTAATTTAATGCAACCATCAACATATACAAATAAAGTATCCAGACTTCACTTAATTTCGTTATCGAAAAGAAATTTTTGGAGCAAAAGAAGTTTGGAAAATTATTTGGAGAAAGTAGTTAGATAGTTGCATATCGTTCATAAGATGTCACAATCAACTCCAGTATTTCTTGGCTTTCTGAACGACTAGCATTCATGTCATTGTGTGAAAACCAGCGCAATGTGGTCTGCATCCAAATCGCCTGCAGCTATGTGTTTCGAGCGTGGTAGGCTCTCAGAAACATTCCAAATGGTGCAGCGGGCCATTAACAGATTCAATGCTAAACAAAAAGTTGGTCTGGATCAAACAAAGATGGATGGCGGAAAATGGGAAGTAGGAGTGTGTCATAGTTATAATTTAAAAGTTGGAAACTGGTAGCCGGCATGTTGTATTATAACACAGTGACATTTCGGCGATATGTAAGCCCTTGGCAGGTACTGGAAGTTGCTTAAGTCGATTAATCATCTAATGGCACCTAATCAATTAAATAATATAAAACTTCATCTCTACTTCAATTTGTCACATACTTGTCTTTATTTTTGACAAAACGAATAAACATAACTAGCACATAATTATATGCATAATAGACAGACGTACGTATAAATTAAAAATAAAGAGCGCAGGCAGATAAACATAAGAATCAAAGGCGAGGACGTGGAGCTAACCAACTCATTACTAAAAGAATCAGAATTCACACCCTTCAACTTCTGCTGGGAGAGACAGAGCAGGTATGGACTTGTCCCGAGAGTGGTGAAGTCGATTCTTCATTAAAAATCACAAGAGTATTGAAGTAGTGCAGCTGCCACCATGAAAACTCCATTTCCAAAATTACTGGTTTGGGTGAAAACGGAAAGGTACTGTAAAAGTAAGTCCTTCCACAGACTGTCCAGAAAAAATCCTGTGGCATGTGTGGAGTCCATGTAGGATCTGAATCCCGACTCCACCACCTAGTAACATGGCTTTGATCTTTACACAATCTCTCATATCCAATGTGCAGTGATAGTGACAGAAGCTTGTGTCTGCTCTAACAGTAAATTTATAGGACTATGCACTCTCCTGCCGCCTTCGTGGCTTAGAGGTTATGACTTTTCTCCGTAATCTCGTATACCGTATACTCTCGTCGGTAACGTGATGACGGTGAGAATCAGCAGTGGTTCAAATCGCATTGGTATCTTACGGGGTATGTGAGCCGGCCGCTCAGAAAGCAATGGCAAACTACTGAGCGTAATCTTGCCAAGAAATCAACATACAGCTGAAAGATGCTGGTGTTGACAGCGATGCCCTGTAAAGGATATGCCCCCCCCCCCCCCCCAAAAAAAAATATACTCTCCTACGAAAATGCGTCGACGGCAAAACTCACGTCATTGCCGTATTTCAGTGTTCTGTGTGGTAGATAGAGATCAGTTTAGCTCCCCTTTCCCTTAACAATAAAAATGCCTATAAGTCGGGTGAGTGAAATATAGGCCTACTCTGGCCGACAGAAACTTATTTTATCTTGGTTACTTTATCACCATTATTTCTTATCTATTCTTCCCTATACCGATGTGATCTTTAAAAGATTGCACAAGACAACGGTAATGCTCCGTTTAAAACTTGGGTGATCCTGGTCATGCCCAATACCCCAACTGCGGCGAGGACACACTTTCGATGGATATAGTTTACTCACGATTTGGGGAGGGAGGGAGATGATGGCCGCCAAAGACTTTTATACATCGTAGTCTCTACGTTGTAGGGGTCCAATAATCCTATTATGCTCTTTTTCCCACTGTACTCGTCTGCAACCTCTTTCATTCTGTTCCCCCTAGTCCATATTTGCTTACTATGCATCCGTTCTGTTCATTTTGAACGTTGGCATTAAAGTCACCAATTACGATATTTAATTCTGACTTCTTGCATTTCTTTAAGGCATTTTCCAAATCGTTATAGAATTCATCAATGCTGTCATCACGGCTGTCTGCTGTTGGTGCATAAACTTGTATGACGTTGACATCAAAAGGTCGTCCACTCAACTTCACCAGCTACACTCTGTCTAATATACAGTCCAATATCCTTTGATCGATTTTGATCTCTCGATATTCATTGATTGCTACTCCTCGTTGATTTTTCTTTCCTCCAGAATGGATTATGCAATATTCTTCAGAGGTTATAACGCCTATTCTTGTCCATCTGGTCTCACATATACCTAACATGTTAATATTTAGTCTTTTCATTTAATTCATAATGTTATCAAATTGTTCATCTCCAGTTATAGTTCTTAATTCCAAGTTCCCACTTTTAATGTTGTTACTCTTTTGCTTGCTGACGGTCTGGAGTTACCTGGTGCACATAACTACCCCTACCGGACGAGGCTGCCCCTATGGGAGTACCCATTTACGCTGTTTCCCAGATTTTCTATGAAATTGCAAAACATGATTTTCTTGGCATCTGTACAGAAGGTAGTTTGCATTGCTGTCCTTCTGAGCTGTGACCATTCATGTCGATGACCGCAGCCATTGCCCCCCCCCCCCACCCCATCCCACCCCCAAATAAAGAGAGATCCTCTGCCTACCGTCGTGAAGTTGTAGACCATAACCTACAACTATCTGTTGGCTGCTCTTCAACTTCATCCACCACCACACAGTCAATACCCTAGCGGGTGCCGGGTTCGAATTCCAGTGGGGAGGTCGAGGGCACAGGGAATACTGATTATGTTTTTGTTAATTAGTTGTGATGGTGGGTTATTATTAATCAGGTTTTGTTTAGCAAATGAGAGGTGGTGTGCGGGTTAGGAGTGTGTCTAGTTCGTACCCTAGACGCCGTGGAGTTGACAGGTTCAATCTCGGTAGTTTTCCGTTGTTAAGCAGTCGTCAGCGTGTGGAGGTGTCTAGTTGGTCATAGTCTTGTGGAGGGGTATCACCACTATGTAACTGGTCTAGTTGATGTACACCCTAGGCACGTCATGTGGAAGTGACAAGTTCGAATCTCACTGTGGGGTGAGATCGGGGTGTCGTGGAACTATTATTTTTGTTAATTAGTTGTGATGACTCCGTCGTTGGGGGGGTCGAATCCCGGTATGATCGCTGTGGAGAGTTGGCATCGTCATATGGAGGTTCGAATCCCAATCGGTAACCGTGTGATGGTAGAGGATTTAAATGTGTGTAGTTGGTGTCGAAGTTCCTAGGTCAAGTGCCGGGGTGTGTGAAATGATGTTCCGCTTATCTTAATTCTGTTATTAAATGGGGGGGGGGGGGAGGGGGGTACGGGGTGTCAGGCATTGGTAGCACCTTTGATAAGGATGACTCTCATGTCCTTTTCAGGACCCATCCCCCACTGGTCCAAGCCTGACACCCAGCTCGTGCCTGTGGCTCCTAGTAGCTGTCAGCATGCGACAGCGGACATCCCCCGGGCAACAGCTGTGAGAGGCTGGCTAAACCAGGCATGGGTAGCCGATTTGGTGTCAAACCAAGCGGTAAACTAGGGTACGCCTACCCAGCATGTGAAGACAGGATTCGGCAGACTGCGCGGAAGAAATCATTCCCGATTCAACGGGCAAGACGGCGTTTACCTGCAAAGCGTTGTGGAACGTAATGAGCACGGCAAGGCACGTGGAGCGCCCTGGTCATCCACTGCACCTGAATTCGTCTCTAGTCGTCTCGACTTGTCTTGCCACTGGACTCAGATGGACTCGGGCGAGAGAGCGAGGTCGACGAATTGCGCAATTCTTCCTCACTTTAATCCAAGTCATCGCGCAAGTCATTCTTCATCCAACGTCATATATCACCTTCAAGCCCTGTGGCGAACGACGAAGCGGCAGCCGTAGTCGCAGACCTGCACATTCTGCAGCCCTCTATAGGAACACACTGCTCACCTCCATAGCATGAGGAAGGGGCTAGAAAGATCGTTGTCATAATAGTGCTAAACTTACCACACAGTATGCAGGTGTAAATAGATTAAGGCCTCACGAGACGGCGAATAAGCAGGTTGAAACTGAACATGCGGGTATTTAAGCAAGGAGGACAAACTCATGTCTTGTTCTCCCTGTCCGTCGGTCTACTGCCTCGCTTGTCGCGCGGTCCAACGTTAGGTACATGGTGCTAATGTCCAAAAGACACAACAAACTGAAGAGCTCAGTTTTCAAAGAGCCGACTTTTCGGTTGTTTGGGGACAGGTCGGTGATGATTTTTAGGTATCTCCATAGGGTACGTTTTTTTTTTGGTTTCATATCCTTTACAGGACATCGCTTTCAACACCAGCATCTTTCAGCTGTATGTTGATTTCTTGGCAAGATTACGCTCAGTAGTTTGCCATTGCTTTCTGAGCGGCCGGCTCACATACCCTGTAAGTTACCAATGCGATTCGAACCACTGCTGATTCTCACCGTCATCACGTCGCCGACGAGAGTATAGAGAAAAGTCATAACCTCTAAGCCACGAAGCCGGCATAGGGTACGTTAGTTTGTGAAAATTGAGAACAATAAAAAATGTACTGGTTGTTATTCCGGTGTAGCATCTATGTAATTGCAGAGTAGTAGTAGTTCTTCTTCTTTGGTTCGCTTGAAATATGTCTATAACTGCAAAGTTGTCTCTTGTATGAATTTAACTGTCTTTTTTAGTTTACTCAGCGGTCCATAGAGTTTATCTTCCACTGTCGTCTCTCTATGCCAGAAGGTTTGCCTAGATATATTGTATTTTGGGCAGTCTTGGAGTATGTGCTCAGGTGTCTGCGACGCCAATCCACATGTGCACATAGCTGATTCACCCATCTTGCATTTTGAACACATGTGGTTGCGAAATCTATTGTGTCCTGTTCTGAGGCGCAGAATAATGACTTGTTCTTATCTGTCCATAATGTTGTAGTCGTCTTGAGCAGGTTTTTTTTTTTTTTTTTTTGGCTTTCTGACTGATTTGATCATTCTTTTCTTTTGGTGGTATGTAATTGGCACATCAGGCTGTTCTTCTTTTGCTCCTTCCTTAGCCAATCGATCAGTTCTGTCGTTTCCGGGTATTCCACAGTGGGATGTTATCCACTGTATGGTGACTTATGCTGACTGCTAAGTTCGGAAAGTAGTGTCATTAGTGATGGCAATTTCTCAGACAGGAGCGCCTCGAGTACTGATTTTGCATCCTGTCATAGCACCACAGGTTGTGGACCATAGCTGTTATGTAGTAATTTCCCTGTTGCTATCTTGATTGCCTCAATTTCAGCATCATAGTTATGGCAGTACTTTCCTGTTGGTACTCTGGCCAATAGTATTATTTGTCTATAGTCTATAGTATTATTTGGGTATACTATGTACACTCCCGCTTATCCATTTCGAACAACATTTTGTGCTGACCAACCTGTGTAAACTCGGATCCCGAGGTCCGGTGGGTAAGCTTCAACAAGGAAGCTGAGAGTGGCTGTTCTGCGCTGCACACTGTTCTGTTCTTCCTTGTCAAATATTCCTCTCACTTTTGTCTGGATTTGTAATGATAGTCTATGTTCATCTTTCCATGGAGTTCGCTCAAGATAGATGTTAGGGGGATACCAACTGTGGGCAGATCGGTGGTTTCTCTGCAGAGTCGTTTGGCCTGGTGGATAAAACTACTTATTTTCAACCACCCCATAGCTAGGTTTTCAAATCTGTTCTTCATAGGGTGGCCTGGCAAGCTGAGGAACTTTTCTGCTTGTATTAGCGTTTTCGTATCTCTGCGCTATCTCGGTGCTTGTGTCCTCCCCATTTGCTCCATCTCCACTATAGGGGTTGATCTCATTCCTCCTGTAGTGACTCTAAGTGGTTGATTTTTCACCTTGTCCAGCTCTCGTAGTGTGGTTTTTGATGCTGAACACCACGCAGTTGACCCGTATTCCAGGTGTGGTCGTATGCTCTGTTGATAAACTTTGCTAAGTATTTTCCCACTTAGTTTTCTCAGGATGGCTATTTTCCTTCTGGATTTTGCTACTGCTTTGTTGATTTGCTTTCTCCATGTCAGCCTGCCATCAAATGTTACTCCTAGGTATGTTGGTTCTTTATCTTCTCTAAGGGGTATTCCATTTATCTGGATGATCCCTGCCTTTTGTTTTGGAGAGAGGATAAATAGAGTGGTGTTGCACTTTTCAGTGTTTATGCTGACACACTATCTATTTGCCCATGCAACAAATGCATCTACAGCTCTTTGTAGCGATCTGGTGGCCACTGCTGCATGTTCATTTTGCTCCATAGAACCAGGTCATCAACATAAATTGCCGCTTTAATTCCATGCGGTAGATTAGCAACAAGATCATTGATGGAGATTAGAAAAATTGTGGGGGGACAAGACTCCGCCCTGGGGAACACCGTGACGCAGAAGTACTTTCTTGCTCTTGAGTCTGTACTCGGGCTCTTCTGTTCTGCAAGTATGTTTTCACCCATGTGTACATTCTTCCTTTGACTTTACAGTTTCTCAGTTTCTTCATCAGACCTTCTTTCCAGATTTTGTCAAATGCTTTCTTCAGATCTATCCATGCAGCAAGCACCAGCTTCTTTTCTTGGAGTGCATCCTCAATTTCTTGAGAGAGGTAGGTTGTCTGATCTTCCGTAGAGTAACACTGCCTAAAGCCAGCCTGCTGTGGCACAAGGATGTTTTCACTTTCAATGTACCACTGCCGTCTGTGATTGATGATGCGCTCCATTGTTTTGCAGAGACAGCTAGTGAGGCTAATTGGTCTGTAGCTGGAGGCAATGGAACTATCTTTCCCTGATGTTAGGAGGAGTATCATGATTGCTTCTCTCCAGGCTTGTGGAACACTGCCTAAGGTCCAGCTGTTATTGAAGATCTGCAACAGATTTGCTTTGGACTCTGTTTCTAGGTTCCTGATCACTTCATTGGAGACACCATCAGCTCCTGGTGGCTTTCTCATTTTCAGTTTTGGTATAGTTAGCTCCAGTTCGCTGATTGTGATAGGTGCCCCAGAACCTCATGTATGGTTTTCCTGTGTCCTTTATGTTGGAATTTCTCTCAAATCTCTTGTTGTTTCTCTGGAATAATTTCGATTTCGTTATCTTTAGCGAATGAGTCCGCAAAATGGCCAGCTGCTTGCTTTCCTGTTAAGATGTTTCCGTCTTTATGTAGTGCACTTTTTGAGTTTCTCCCTGTGCCCTCATCGTTAAGTTGTTTTATTAGCTTCCACAACTTCCTTGTGTCTCTTTCAAAGTTCAGTGACTGTTTTCTCCTGCCAGCTTTTCCGTCTAGCCTGCAGCTTAGCCCTTAGAAATTTGGCTTTTACTTGCTTGTATTTATTGTGGTGCTCTTGGCTGGGTTTGGCCTCTGCTTGCTTTCTACACACTTCCACATCATTATGCAACTGTTCCAGTTCATTAATCCAGTAGGGTTTATAATGTTTACGGACTCCTCTTGGTACTGTTTCTCGCGCTGCATGTAGTATGCATTTCCCAAACTCTTCAACTACTTTATTTATGTCTATCTCAGTGTTCAGGTTTCTAACCAGTATGCTGGTGCGATGCTTGTACATTGCCCAGTCTGCTTTCTTGTAGTTCCACCTCAAGAAAGTTCTGCTTTCACTTGCAAGCTTATTTTCTACAGTTAGAAAGACTGGCCGGTTGTCACTGCCACCAAGTTGTTTCCCAATAATTCGTGTAATTTTCCATTCCAGGTCTGGTGAATGAAAAGCCAGGTCACCGAGGAAGGCTAACCTCATTAAAAAAAATGCCTGCTGAAGTCGGAAGTGCCGTCCTACGGGTGGCAAACTAAAAATTGGCACTACGCATTTACGTCCGAGTGAAATGTCTCGTCCGAATGTCTCTCGTGCTAGGAACAGCTCTGACTACCTAGTTTCCGAATACCGCTCTTGTTCGGAACAGCTCTGACTAGGTAGTTTTCCGAATGTCTGTCGTGCCTGGAACAGCTATGACGGGCGCAACGACAAGCACACGTCCGAAAACTCGCTGAGTGGATACCGTCTGCAGACCTGTCTGGTTTGTGCGGGAACGGCCCGGGGAGAACGAAATGCCCAATATATTGAAGTGAGGAGTTAAAGCAGCCATGAGCAAGATGTGACGATTCCCTCGGTGAGCCCAGCACCAGAGCGTTATATGTCGGCTCTGCAATTATGGAAGCCACCCAGGATGGCGGAAAATGCTATGGACTGTCTCTGCCTTCATTTGAGGGATGACCGTGTGTGATATATTAGATTTTCACAAAATGTAACATCACGAGTAAATATTTCCAGGACGACAAAAATTAGCGTTCACCGCAACCAAATTTTTTGTTCCACATTTGTACGATCCAAGATTTAATATATCCGTCGGGAATGAAAAACATTAACCAGGAAATACACGTATAAATAGCAGTGAACGACAGGAACACAGCCTGTTTTTCACCAACCCACACACACACGAGGCAGGAGAGATTCAATGAGCAAAGGGAGTGATAGTCTCTTCAAAATCAACTTAGCAAAGATAATTTAGTATAAGTTAGATAGATGAAGACAAACATCAGCCCACGACATCGCATTGGAAAAATCTGAAACCTGTCGCTGAAGTGTTGGAAGTCGTCCTGTTTGGATGAGGTAGTGGTCATTATCCAGACCTGACTTTGTGAATGAAGCACTTTGTGAAAGTAGTTGTAGCAGCTTGACTGAATGCAGTAGCCACTTAACTGAGTGAGGCAGCTGAGATAGTGAAGCCAAATACTATTCCACAGCAACTTCCTGCCAATTTTCACCACCTTTTCAGGACAGGTATCACATATCTTTGTAGCCAGGTATAGGTGAACACCAGTGAGCCAAATTTAAAATCACCGGGGGAAAACAATAAGAACACTCAATATTCTACAATGACTGTTACCGAGATCCCATAACTGGATGGTAAATCAACCAGGGTGTACCCAGTTCTTTCCACAGATTAGAATTAGGCCAGCAGAAGAGGCCCAATAATCATAAGTTAAACGGGTTGTACCACTGAGGACAATGTATGATACAGTGGCACAGTCATGAGATAGATACTTAATTAAGAGATTAATATAACCAGAATATTTGTAATTGAACGGTAATGTTGTTGTATGTTATTACATGTATAATCAATAGTTCCATTTAGTTATAATAAATGATAAAATTTACAGGGTATTGTCTTTTTTTTGAGAGTTCTCTTGTCATACTAAAATTGTGGTAAGCAATTACCCTAGATTAATTATTTAGTTGGTAGAGGAGAGGCAAGGAACCATCCATAAGGACATTTGGGATACTCAATACAAAAATTCATTTTTCCTTGAGGTATTCCTTGGTTCTCCAAAACTCTATTAAATGGTCTCAAATCATTGAGCCAGTAACAGCTAAATTAATTTTAACGGGCAGGATCACATTGAGAAAGATGAACTCTGGATCCTTTATCTCTGTGGGGTTGAGCCATCAACTATTTATCTGACAAGTGGGGGATCGTCCGGGATTTATATAATCAGGAAGTAGGTTATAGCATGTTGGAATAGTAACATTCACATTGTCAGAAGTTATCATATCATTAGGTATTGATAAGGTTAGGTAGATAACTCTAATCAGACATACGTGCTTTGCTTAAAGTCTATTCTCCAGGTATACAGGCGTATTCACCTTCAGAGAAGACAAGAAAAAGGTAAGAATGGCAGACACCGCCAGACTGAGAAATCTTTTCATGGAGACTGGTAAGCAGTGCGACCTAACAGGTAAGGAGTTTGCTCAGTATGTTAGTGATGAATTCGAGAAACATAAACGTCTACAAGCTGAAAAGGAAAAGGAAGAAAAGCGTCTAGAAGTTGAGAAGGAAATAGAGGAAAGGAGACTACAAGTCGACTTAGAAAATAAGGAGAAGGATAGACAGGCAAACAGAGAACAAGAAGAAAGAAGACATGAACTGTAAATGAGGAAGTTGGACAATGAAACCAAGTTACGATGACTGGAAATCATGAACCAACATAATCCCTTAACAGATCAAAGTAGATCTTCAGCTGAACCACCAGGGGAATCAGCTTCTGTTCAAGTGAACGCCATGTCTTTTCCGTTGGATCCTTTCAACGAACAAACAGACATCATCGAAAATTATTTATCAAGATTCGAGAGGATGTGTGTGATGTGCGGACTGGAGGAGACCAAATGGGCAGTTAAATTGTCGCAAGGACTTCGCGGAATTTCTTACGAAGTATTTTCTAGGATACGACCGGAGGAGTTGGGCAATTATAACATCCTAAAACAAGCCTTATTAGCCAGATTCGAGATAGACGGAGAGAACTACTAAGAAACAGTTCAGGACTGCTCGGAAGGAAGCCGGAGAGAACTTCTCTCAATACGTAGAGCGACTAAAACCTACCTAAACAAATGGCGTACCATGTCTAGATTTGAGGAAACCTACCAAGATCTAGAAGAAATGTTTCTGATAGATCAACTCAAACAGAAAATGTCTCAGGACATGAGAGCATTTTTAACACAGAATGGAGCTGAGAGATTGGAGTCTATCATTACTTTGGCAGAGAGATATGAAAAGTCGCAGAAAGAGGCAGGAGGTAATCAACGAACTACCAATAATCTTCCTCGCGAAATTCCCTCAGAAGACCAAAGATAAAGGAGAACCGAAATCCAGCAAACCAAATGGATCGAATGGATCAAATAAGACCACCACAAAACAGAACCAGCAGGTCAAGTGGAGAGAAGCCCTACTGCAGCCATTGTAAAACTCATACTCATAACACAAAGGATTGCAGAAAGAAGCCTCAACCTCTTACCACAGCCTGTGCCGTAAAACCTAAAGCAGCGAGAAGGAACCATAATGCTCGTTCCAATATGGACACGCAACGGAACACCAACTCCAAACTGCCAGTCATAGAATCTGTCAAACTGAACGGATGGACAGTGGAATGTCTCTATGATACAGGTTTATTTTTCGACGCAATTGTACAAGCCTCATTGGTAAACCCAGAGCAAGTTACAGATGAAACCGTCGAAATACAGGGATTTCTGAAATGTTCCGTACCTATGACACTTCCTGTTGCCAAGGTCAGCATAACTTCACGCTATGTTACGGGAGAAATCAGAGCAGCGGTCATGGAAGACCCAATCTACCCTGTCATGCTCGGATGTCGCTACGTCTTTTTAGGAGAACCAGTACAGCCAATGATAGCATCAGCGGTGACTACGCGCCAACAGGCCAAGGAAACTCCAACGACTACGACACCAGCAAATCTTCAACGTGAAGATTTAAAACAAGCCCAAGCAACAGATAGTTCACTTGGGACGTGCTTCCGTAAGTTGCCAAAATCACATACACCTCCTAGGAAGGGTGATTTCTACATGAAGAATCGAATTCTTCACAGAAAGGCAGGAAAGTTAGGACAAGAGTATTCTCAACTGGTTGTTCCAACTACTTACAGAACACAAATACTGGAGATGGGACATAGTATGCCGTTTAGCGGACATATGGGAATCAACGCAACCATGCAACGAATCTCAACTCACTACTACTGGCCTGGAATGAACGCGGACATTCAACGATATGTCAAATCATGCCCAGAATGTCAGAGAGTAGCCCCGAAGCACTGGACACCACCAGCGACATTAGGGGAAATGCCCATCACTGGCACACCATTCGAGAAAATGGCTGTGGACATAGTCGGACCTCTCACCCAGACAAAGAAGAGGAATCGATTTATACTAACACTAGTAGACACATGCTCGATGTGGGCGGAAGCTGTGCCGATGCCTTCGAGTGATTCCAAGCATGTAGCAGAATCTCTACTTGGAATATTTACAAGATTAGGATTTCCAATCCGGATCCTGACTGACAACGGAACGCAGTTCAAAAGGAAGTTGATGGAGGAAGTGTTTAGAATGTTCCAATCTTCTCCATACCACCCTGCTTCAAACGGAGCTGTGGAAAGATTTAATGGGACCCTAATAACCATCTTGAAGAAACTAGCTCAAGAAAAACCAGAGGCGTGGGATACATACATTCGGCAGCACTTTTTGCGTACCGCGAAGTACCACACAAATCTACTGGAATTGCACCAGTAACATTGTTGTTCGGTCGTCCAATCAAGGGACCATTAGAAGCTTTACTTCGTACCTGGACTGATGATTCAGTTGATGAAACTGTTGTGACTGCATCCGCATATGTGGAAGAGTTAAAACGACGACTTCAGCTTGGCTGGAAATTAGCCGCAAGCAATCTACGACAAGCACGGTGCAGAATGGCCCAAAATTTCAACAAGAAAGCGAAAGATAGAGAGTTAGCAATGGGGAAAAAAGTGTTACTACTCCTTCCCACAAGTCAAAACAAGTTGCAGATCGGTTGGAAAGGACCATATGTAGTAAAGGAGAAAATTTCCAGAACAAATTACAAGATCTCTATAAAGGGGAAAGATAAAATCTTTCACCTCAACCTGTTACGAAAGTACAACGAGAGACCCACCACTGAGACAGCACATTTGATAGCAATGGCCGTAGCAACAGAAGTTGAGCATGGAAACTCAATGGGAGTGGAGTATCCACTGCAATTCAACGAGACTTATCGAGATGTGGACATTATTTCAACATTAACGACGGATCAGCAGCAGCAGATTCGAGAGTGCTTAGAGAATTATGCAGAGATACTAACAGACAAGCCAGGATTAACAAATCTTGAAGAATTCGACATGAAGTTGAAGGATACAACACCTGTGCGAGTCAAAACTTACCCTGTTCCATATATATCACCCAAATAGCAATTGGACCCATGCATATGCAGCCAAAACTTCAATAGAAAATGGAGGAGGAGGAATTCTCCTAAATTTAAAAAATAGACTGGAAAAAACACAGTCAGTGGCAACTGGACAATTTTCTAGTAACTTCAAAGCAGTGGTAGAAGCTTTGAAAACTGCAGCAGAAGTGCTCTTGATGGAGGAAAATAGAGAGACGCAAATAGCTATCTTCACAGATGCAAAGTCAGCTGTCTCAATACTGAAGACAAGCTAGTAGTATATAATGTGCAATTTAGGTAGTATTTATGGATCTGGATCCAGCTGATGACGTCATTTTTTACTATACGAAAAGTCTACCTCCATATTGATGACGTCAAAAACCGGATCCAGATCGGACCGCATTTTTTCAAAATATGGGCGGTTATTTTCTTGGGTTTGGATGACCACTTCCGGTTGTCCTGATGACTACTTCCGGTCCCCGGTCTAGGGGTGGGGCGGGTGGGGGTGGGTGGGTGGGCGAACCGGGCGGCGGCGGCGAGCGAACCAGTCCGATGCGAACCAAACCGGACGTCGGCGCGCGAACCGGACCTCGGCGCGGGTGGTGCACCCCGGCGGTGGGTGATCGAACCCCAGTCAACCCCTTCGATGAAGAAGATCGAAGTCAATATGACAGAAAATGATTTAGTCCATCTCTCGAGGTAAACCGGAGAATCCATTTTTGGATTGCATTAATAAACTTTTTGCACGGCTCAGTATGCTAATTCGACAGGTTTTCCTTACCCCATGTTATAACATTACGCGCATGGTGAAAATCTGGTTTAAAAATATACTAACCGGCCATAGGAATAACACTGAAAAATTAAACCTAACAACCTAATTAAATCCCTCTAAATTCTTGTATGTATACTGGCGAGTAGTTACGTCAATAAAAAAAACTCTAATCCCCGTTTAAAATAAACCATAAGTTCCCGAGATATACATTAAAATAGACAAGCTCTATGGAATATCAACAAGCTTACTTGACCGCAGCTTTAACTACATTCAGGTTGACATCTAAAGGAACATGAAGAAGTACGTAGACTGCCACACTTCATACCACAAGGCATGTTGGTAACAAAAGCGTCCCAGAGGCATGAAATGGAATATTGCTTGGCTAGCAAATCAAATACGTGGAAAGCCCAAATCAAAAGCTCATTGTGTGGGCGTCATCAAAGGTGGAAAAAGTGTCATAGTGGCACGAAATAGAATATTAGCAAATCCATTACGTGGAAAGTCCGAATCGAAAGCTCACTATGTGGATGTTATCTGCAGACTGCATTCTTCTTGCTTCCGGAGGAGCAGCCTATGGTGAACGGAAGCCCAATATACGGAAGTCCAATATACGGAAGTGAGGCTAAGCAGCCATATGGAGGACGTGACGATTTCTTGGTTGATCCCATTACCAGAGCGCTGTGTGTCGGCTCTACAATTATGGAAACCTCCTTGGATGTCGGGGAATGCCCATGGTCTGCCCCTGCCTTCCCTTGAGGACTGACCATTATGTCTTCGGCTGTTCTAAATGGGCCAGCTGGGATGGGGGAATAACACCACAACAGTGAAAGTCAACCATCTTACGAAACCCCTGGGAAGGTTAACCGGGTCAACAAAGCCCGCAGAAGTCGGATGTGTCGGCCTAACGGCGCTAAGAACGCAGCTCTGATGTAAACAGGCACAACGCAATCACGTCCGAAAAAAAAACCGGATGAACGCAGAAGAAGAAAAATATTAAACTTAGAGTAAAGCCAGTATAACCGCACGGTGGTTAAGAATACTCACATTGATATAGATTGGTAATACCCGAGATAGAAGGTTGTGGGCAGGCATGATCATCACATGGACTATGCCACACGGTGGTCAATTAATAACAGAATTAAGATGAGCGGACCATCATTTCACATACCCCGCCACTTGACCTACGAACTTCGACACCAACTAGACACATTTACATCCTCTATCACAACACAGTTACCGATTGAGATACGAACCTCCACATGGCGACGCCAACTCCCTACAGCGACTTACCTGGAATAGAACCCCCAACGATGGCGTCAGCACAGCTAATTAACAAAAATATTATTTCCATGACACCCCGAACCCACCCCACAGTGAGATTCAAACTTGTCACCTCCGTATGACGATGCCTTGGGTGGACACCAACTAGACCAGTTACACAGTGGTTATACCCCTTTATGACCAACTAGACACTCCCACACGCTGACGACCGCTTAACAACTAAAAACTTCCGCGGTCTAGGGTACCGAACTAGATACACTCCTAACCCACACACCACCTCTCATTTGCTGAACATAACCTGGTTAATAACAACCCACCAAATGTCACCATCACAACTAATTAACAAATATAATCATGATTTTCTCAACCATTCGACCTCCCAACTGGGATTCGAACCCGGCACCCAATAGAGTATCAACTACACACCCCCGTACACACCACAGGGTGTGTCACCTTAGAGACGACCGGTTAACAACGAAAAATTACCTCTCGACCACTAAACCCGCAATCTGTGATTTTCAATGTTAAAGATTGTTAACATTTTCAAGACCGGAAGCTATTATGAAAACCGGAAGTATTTTTCTTGCTCCTTACTCACGAGATTTGAAAAATGTGGCTCCGCCGAGCCGCTGATGTCACAATGTCTACAGAGGAAAAAAACACAGTGGCTCGCTTCGGCTCGGCCCCACATCTCCTAATCGAACACCTCTTACATTATTACTCATGTGTTGCTTGACAGTTAATATCATCAACGTTATTATCATCATCAACTGTCATCTTAGCATTGATATCCAGCTGCATGAGTCTCCAACACCTCTGTCCTGTCTTCATGGAAAATTCCTACATGCTTCTACCAGGTCACCGCTTGCTGTTGCCCTTTAACGTGTTGTCTTCTGCCACTTTGTCATTCAGCGCATTCTTCAGAAGTGATTTGTGTCTCTTTATATGGCCGACGTACCTGAATTGTTTGAGCTCAGTGCCTGCAATTCGAGTTTTTATAATAATTTGTTTTCTTTTCATGTTATGATATGCATCCTAAACATCCATATAACCACATTAAGAAAGCTGCAAGTTGCCGTCACAATGTGTATTCATTGTCCGTGTTCCTACACAATAAATAATATGTTGATCACACTTAGTTTCAATTCGTAAATTAGCTGTTTAGATTTAAGAGTTAGTTTTATATGGAACCACATCTTTGTTTCTTCCAAGCACTTATTGTCAATGAATAATTTTGCTTATTTCACAATTTAATTATCAAGGGGCAAACCGATTAGATAAATTAGACGTAGACAGTCACTGTTTTTTTTTTACACGCCATGAGAAGAAATAAACTAGAGAACTTGGTGACAACAGGCAAGATTGAAGGGGAACAGAACATGGGGATCTGGATCGCTTGACCACGTAGCATGGTCGAGACAAGAACATAGAGCTCATCCACGTCTTTGGTGAGCGTGTAAGACGACGAAACATGACCGCCCACGCTTACCGACATGGTACATGATGATGATTGTTATCATAATATCAAACTCAACCCTTCTTCTTCTTCTTCTTCTTCTTCTTCTTCTTCTTCTTCTTCTTCTTCTTCTTCTTCTTCTTCTTCTTCTGCGTTCGTCCGGAATGTTTTTATTTTTATTTTTTAAGGACGTAATTGCGATGTGCCTGTTTACAGCAGAGCTGCGATATTTGAACCTTTCGGCCGACACATCCGACTAACCCTTCTGACTTATAACTTTGAGACATAGTATATATTTTTAAAATTTCAGATAATGGATATTTATAAAATTATACTTCTGCTATTTCATATTGTGTAGATTACATATTCTTGTTTTTCGTGCAATTGTCTATTAGTGCTAATACAGCATTTCAGTATTTCATAGTCAGTGATGCAGATCAGTTGGGTTTTTTTATTTTCTATAGTGGGGTCAATAAAAGTTATGTGATACGTTTTCTAAGGTGTTCTTTTTTGCTACTCTGCACTGATATGTAATATCTACTCATGCGTTACTCTGTTCCAATCAATATATCATATCTTGCCGTTTTGTGGTCAGGTGAATACTACAAAAATAATTTAACATAAATTAAAGCATTTATTTTTAGCTAAGCACACTAAATAGAATGTCACGTGCTTCACTGTCACGAAGATAGACTGTCGTATCTGTCTGTTTTATAACCTGTCACCTCTGAAAACACCAGCAACTTGCTGAGACGCTTATAAACCACAATCTATATACACACATTGGTTGCATATCCTTTACAGGACGTCGCAGTCAACTCCGGCATTTTTTGCTGTTGGGATCTCTTGGCAAGTTTACGTTCAGTTATTTAGTCATTGCTTTCTGAACGACCTGCAGCCATACCATTTCGTAAAGACAAAAACCAACGCTAGCTAATATGGTACCAAATCTACCCGCAGCTGTGTTTCGAACGCGGGTATGCGGGATCACGAACTGCGTCCCTAACACCTTCTCCATGGAGCCGACTATATACACGTACAAATCACAAACATGTAAACATGCTTTGAAACTACCGCGGTGACAGTTAAACATATCTAGTGCATTTCAGCTACAAGAATTCATTACGTTGTTGTAAGGTAAGTTGAATGATTTCGGTTGTATGAATTTGAAGAGATACGGCGAAACCAGGCAATAAATTGTTTGTATCTTCATTATTAAAATCCACATTGTATTGAAATTGTATTAGCGACGTTCATTTGAAACCCGTTCCAATGGCTTTATTACAAAAGCATGACAGAAACATTAACATGTGTGGTAGAATTAAACAAAGTATTCATTTTTAATGAATTATGCACCATTGGTTGGTCAGAAGAAGTCGCCGTAGGCATTCAGGCAAGCATCCCATTGATTAGATAGGTGGCGAATGCCGTCCGCAAAAAAAAAAAAAGATTGTGGTTGCTCATAGAACCAAGTGTTTACCGCATTCATTACGTCTGCATCTGTGTGAAATGGTTGCCCCTTGAGAGCTTTTTTAGAGGTACGAACAAATGAAAATCACATGGTGACAAATCAGGACTATAGGCTGGATGTTGGAGTATTTCCCACTTCTTCCTTGCTAATGCTTCCTGCACAATCTTTGCGACATGCGGACGAATATTATCGTGCAACAAAATCACATCGCGAGAAAGCATACCGGGTCGTTTATTCTTGATGGCTTTTTGCAGTTTGTCTAGTGTTTGCAAGTAGTGGGTAGCGTTGATGTTGACACCAGGTTCTTTAAAGTCGGCCAATAATAGCCCTTCATGGTTAAGAAAAAAAATACGCTCAGCAAAACCTTACAAGCGGAAACCTGCAACTTGAATTTGTTTTCTTTTGGTGATCCAGCATGCTTCCATTGCATGCTCTCTCTTTTGCTGCTCGGCTCAAAGTGATGACACCATGATTCATCGCCTATCACTATGCGGAAGAGAAATGCATCACCCTCCATTCCGTAACACAGCAAGTTGTTCAAACACCATCCCAAGCGTTCCTCTTTTTGGTGGTCGGTCATCATCCGTGGTACCCACTGTGAACAAACCTTCCGATATTGTAATTTCTTACAAACAACCTTTTGAATTGTCCCAATTGACACATCAAATTCTTTCCCCATTCTTGCCAGACCATGGTGATCCATTTGCTCCTCCGAGGTGTACACGTGCTCCCACAAGGCCGCAACCACGTCTTCCTTATCATACATCAATACTCCACCAAGTTTTGCAGAGCCAGCCAGTCTGTCCGCCTGTTCATTCCCCAGCACACCAGCATGCCCCGGAGAAAAGATCCAAACGATGCTTGTCACCCGTGACTTCCGAAGCGAAGCAAGCCACTCTGCACGAAGCTTGCCTGTCATCACCCTACTCAGCATGCTTTCTGAGTCAGTTACAATCACGATGTGTGTGTGTATCGTATTCTCCATCCAGCGGAAAGCTGCACTGACCGCATCCACCTCCATTCTTAAGCTAGATGTTGTGGTATCATATGCCAGGCTCTCTTGCACCAAACTGCGACCATTAGCTTTTGCTAAGAACCTCCAGGCACTTCTCCTGCCTCTCAAAACCGAACCATCTGTGTATATAATCACATCACCCGGGCGAGCATTATCCTGAATTAGTTGCTGGATTTTCACTTCCGTGGCCCCTGCTGGCCACTCCCTGCACTCCCGGCTCAATGTGATTATAACTTTGCACAAGTCTGACTACCCCGCTGGCACTCTGACCCATTCCTCTCCTCGCCTAATGTTCTCCAAGTAGCACACCTATCTGATCCGTATCTGTCAGGAATGTAAATTGAATATTAATATATTTTCTCAGCTCGCTGTCCAACAAAACAGTCCAGCAGAATAACCGGAACAACTTCAATAATTATTAAACAGCTTGAGGCAGGCCGACATTCCTTGCAATGCAATATTTATTTATATAGAATATCTTGTGACGTCATGATACAATCAACATCACCGGTCCCATGTTGATGGGAGTGTCGGCGATGGGTGAATAGGCAAACGCACAACGCTGAACATTTTTATATTAAACTAGCTGACCCGGCCCGGCTTCGCGCAGGCCCTGGCGGGGATCTATCTATCTATGTATCTATGTATCTATGTATCTATGTATGTATCTATGTATCTATCTATCTATCTATCTATCTATCTGTCTGTCTGTCTGCTTGTCTGTCTGTCAGTCTCTCTGTCTATCTAATCTATCTATCTAATCTATCTATCTATCTATCTATCTATCTATCTATCTATCTATCTATCTATCTATCTATCTATCTATCTATCTATCTATCTTCCTGGGCTTTGCCCAGCTCCTGGTGGGGCGCATCTCATTTAATCCATATAAGTAGTCGTATAAGCTCCCGTTCCCGACTATCTGTCTGTCTGTCTGACCCGGCCCGGCTTCACCCAGCTCCTGGTGGGGCGCATCTAATTTAATCCATATAAGTAGTCGTATAAGCTCCCGTTCCCGACTATCTGTCTGTCTGTCTGTCTGTCTAACTCGGCTTCGCCCAGCCCCTGATGGGGAGCATCTAATTTAATTCATATAAGTAGTCATATAAGTTCCCGTTCCCGACTGACTGTCTGTCTGTCTGTCTGCCTGTCTGTCTGACGACCCGGCTCTTCTGCCTGCCATGCTTGCCTGTCTATCTGACTGTCTGTCTGTCTACCTGCCTGCCTGCCTGCCCGTCCGTCCATCCGTCTCTCCCACCCTCTCTATCTATCTATCTATCTATCTATCTATCTATCTATCTATCTATCTATCTATCTATCTATCTATCTATCTATCTATCTATCTATCTATCTATCTATCTATCTATCTATCTATCTATTATTTATCTATCTATAGCCAGGGGACTTAACCTAAGAGATAGCAATGCTACTAAAAGTTATGTCCCTTTATATAAATCTTCTTATGTTAAGTCAGGTAATTACAAAATTAAATTTTGGTAAGTAAATAGCTGATTTTACAGTACCAAGCTATGACAGTTGGCTGCACGGGAATGAAAAGAAAACATGTAGAAAATTTCATCTCAATCGGATGGACCGTTATCGAACGCATCAAATACATCACCACATCCCCACCCACATACATACATTCTGTTTTATATATATAGACTAGCTGACCCGGTCCGGCTTCACCCAGGCCCTGGCGGGGATCTGTCTGTCTGTCTGTCTGTCTGCCTGTCTGTCTGTCTGTCTGTCAGGGCTTTGCCCAGCTCCTGGTGGGGAGCATCTCATTTAATTCATATAAGTAGTCGTATAAGCTCCCGTTCCCGACTATCTGTCTGTCTGTCTGACCTGGCCCGGCTTCACCCAGTCCCTGGTGGGGAGCATCTCATTTAATTCATATAAGTAGTCATATAAGCTCCAGTTCCCGACTATCTATCTATCGGTTTGTCTGTTTGTCTGTCTGTCTGACCCGGCTTCGCCCAGCCCCTGATGGGGAGCATCTAATTTAATTCGTATAAGTAGTCATATAAATTCCCGTTCCCGACTGTCTGTCTGTCTGCCTGTCTGACGACCCGGCCCGTCTGCCTGCCTGCCTGTCTATCTGTCTGTCTGTCTGTCTATCTGCCTGCCTGCCTGCCTGCCCGTCCGTCCGTCCGTCTCTCCCACCCTCTCTATCTATCTATCTATCTATCTATCTATCTATCTATCTATCTATCTATCTATCTATCTATCTATCTATCTATCTATCTATCTATCTATCTATCTATCTATCTATCTATCTATCTATAGCCAGGGACTTAACCTAAGATATAGTAATGCTACTAAAAGTTATGTCCCTTTATATAAATTTTCTTATGTTAAGTCAGGTAATTACAAAATTAAATTTTAGTAAGTAAATAGCTGATTGTACAGTACCAAACTATGACAGTTGGCTGCACGGGAATGAAAAGAAAACATGTAGAAAATTTCATCTCAATCGGATGGACCGTTATCGAACGCATCAAATACATCTCCACACACCCACCCACATACATACATTCAGTTTTATATACATAGATTAATCGACTGCTAAGATAATGCTTAACCGCCTAGCGTTATTTAGATTGCATCCTTGCCGCTTATCATAATAATATCAACTACTTACAAACTCCTGTTTGTTGACACTAGCTAACCTTGAGCCATTCCTTCTAATTTTGATTTAAATACTCATGGCCAATCCGTCCTGATTTGTCTCTTTCGAGTGTGCCTTTATCATACATGTTTCATAAGTGATGGTTCCATTTCACGATTTCCATCTTCTAAATGATTTACGTTAATAATTCGCTTCTGAGAATTTTATGCCGCCTTCCTTGTTGTCAGCCGCAGACCTAACTGGCTGGTTGCTTATGTATCACCTCGTGACGTTTTTCACATCGTGACATCACTTGGCGACTTTTGCGGTCTGTTTCTTTGAGATTACCCCTTCGGGTTATTTCTCACTTATAAATTATGTATTTCATTCTGAAGTGCTACATGGCAGTATCCTCCGCCTGAGCCATCCATGATTTCCCTCTTATCAGTCGTTGACCCTTAACTACGTCCAGCGCCTCATGCAAAGGGTGATCTGTGTCAGCAACTACTCTTTGAGCCTACCAGCAACAGTCGGCAAACGCATACACACGACTGGGGTGTCTCTGGTGCATCCCAGAATGACCCGCATATCTTTTCTCTGTATGCGCTCTAATTTCACCAATTGACGCTTTGAGACAGTAAGCAGTCCTAGTCCATAATCAATCACTGAGAGAACAAGTGCTGGTATAGTGTGAAAAGCATTCTCTGCTCTGTGTCCACTGCAGCCATAGTTTTAAGTGCATTGAGTCCCCTTTGAGATCTTGTCACAACCGTCTCCACATGGTCCTTGAAGGACAGGCTCCTGTCAAATGTGATTCCCAGATACTTCAGTTTGTTCTCTTTGTTGACGCTTCTACCATCTATCGCGAGGCTTGGGACATCAGTTCTCACAATCCTGTTGTCAAGAGAGCACCACAAAAAAGCTGCCCTTTCCGGGTGGATGACAGCACTCATTTAAGTGCAACTGTCAATCACTTTGTCTACTGTCGCCTGTAGCTCCTGTGCTGTTTGCTCCCTATCTCTCCCCTGCCTATATGCAAGAATATCATCTGCAAATGTTAGTATCCTTCCAACCCCTCGTGCTTCTAGGTTTGCAATCTTGCTCGTATACACGTTAAAGAGCACTGGTGAGATTGCAGATCCCTGTGGCTTAAAATATGTGGGTTAAAATATGTGGCTCTGAGGTCCATGCACCCAGACGGAGAGCAACCCGACGAGAATGCAGGGTGGCTGCTATCCAGTTCACCAAGCAGGGATTTATCCCCTTCTTCATCAGTGCGGTCATCAAAATATCATAGCGAACTCTGTTGTACGCATCCTCGAGTTCAAGCGCAGCCGCCATCGTTTCCTGTCTACTCTGGAACCCCTCATTAACGTCAAAGGCAAAAGTGGCTGCATTTGACCAGGTACCTTTTCCTGGCCTGTCCTGTAGCTCCCCAGGCCTCTTGGAAGAAGCTTCCCCCTTTCCAAAAACTCTTGCAGCTTGACAGCGACTATCTTCTCTAAAATCTTCCCAAATGTATTTTGAAGGGTGATGATCCTAAAGCCGCTAAGCGTTGAATGATCCTTGAATGGTTTTGGGAGAGGGATGAGATATCTATGTAACCAATCCTGCGGTACTGATGCTGTCTTAATGCTCTGGTTAAAGCAGTCGGTCATCTCCTTCAGGTCTACATCGCTCAAAACCTTCATGCTCTAACACCATCGGGCCCTGGTGCCATGTCTGTTGCCTTTTTCAAAATATGTTTAACATCTTCAACCCGTATGATATCTTCATAATACATATTCTCCATTGTGCCGGATAACTCCTCTCTAACTGTATCCCTGGTATCCACATCACATTATGATTGGTCTGCTCTAAAAAATCTCTGGAGAAACGCCTCCCCTTTCTCTTTGTCTGTTGTCACGCGCACACTATCCTCTCCATAAATTGTTCCCACTGTCATAGGCCGATCTTTTCTTTGCATTTGTCTGTAGTTTCCAGAATTTTCGCAGTGTTTTATCACCTCCAATCTCCTTCATAAAACATTCCCATTTTACTTTCTTGGCCTCTGAAGCTCAGCGCTTGAAAGCTTCTACCTTGTTTTTCTTGACATTTTCCGCTGTGTCCACTTCCTCTCGTGATACAAGTGGGAAGATAACATCAAGAGCTGGACGAGCAGCAATCTGACAGAATGTACAGTCAGGGCGAGAGACAGTATTGGAGATCCATTGCAGCCAACCTTCACTGTGGACACGGCACTTTATTGATTGATTGATAATGATATCAATACACTACAGAATTGCATACATCCTGCCGGCAAATATTTTTCTAACTCTGGACATAAAAGAGTACACTCATTCTCCAATCCTCCTACATGATCAGATCATCAGCGATTAGGTAATAAGAACGATAGACTGTTTAAACTTTAACCCCTCTTTAACAACGTACTTCTAAAGCTCCCGATATTAAATGTGGATAATGATATTTAAATAAAATGAGCTAGGCTGTTGTTGGGTCTTTTCTACAACGATGAAGTGAAGAAGGAACTAAATAAACAAACAGCTCTAGTGAGCTAGCTCTGCTGGAGGTCGAGCCTGAAAAGACTACCGAAGAAATGAGAAGGGTTTCTTTCTAGTTTCTGTTTCTTACTTTCTGTTGCATTTGTTTTTGTTTTATTTCTGTTCTGTTTATTTATGTTTTAAAAAAGGTATGTGCAATTTGGCAGGTTTACACGGTAGAAGTAATTAATAGTACTAATACTAGTTAGTACTACTAGTCTTTCTTACTTCAGTTGTGTTTTAATGAGATTGTGCTATGTAAAGAAGAATTAAATAACCGTAAACGTAACAATTATGAAATAATGAATTAACAAAAAACGTTTCATTACTTTGGCTACCATACTTTTCCAGATAAAATAAATCTCTGGAACATATTGTTATTCTATAAGACCATAAGGCTGGGCCAACCCCATACAGTTAAAGAAAGAAGCTACTGTGTTCATAGGTAAATGCATCAATTACTTAGTTCATTCATTCATTCAGTAGCATGTCCTTTGCAGAACCTCGCTCCCATAACAACCTTCCGGAAAACCTCTCGATAATAAGCAAGATGTCCCGCGTCTGATACACCCATCTGGAGATCATCCGCCACATCCTGCACCCATCTTCTCTTTGGCCTTCCTCTTCCTCTCTTCCCAGGCATATACCCCTCCATTATTGTTCTCTCCAAACTTTCGTGACGTTTCAAGTGACCAAAATATTTCAATTTTCTTTGTTTTATCGTCTTTAATAGCCAACCTTCTTCAATATTCAACTCTTGAAGTATGGATGCATTTGTTCTTTTCTTTACCCAAGATATTCTTAGAACTCGTCTATAACATTTATATTCAAAGGCGTTTATGCGCTGTTCAGCTTGTTTAGTAAGTGTCCATGTCTCACAGGCGTATGTTGCAATGGGAAAGATGCATGCCCTTAAAAATCTAATTTTTTTAGTTCTATCTGTCCCACTCCATAATTTATTCAGCTGTTTTAGTCTTTGAAGAGCAATTGATAGTCGCTGTTTAATGTCTTTCATTGTGTCACCGTTGTTGGTAATCAATGAACCAAGATATTCAAAATTTTCCACTACCACCAATTTTTCCCCATTAATGTATATTTCTTTCTCCATAGTAGTTTTATCTGTATGCATTATCTTTGTTTTTGCTATGTTAAGATATAAGTTGTGATTTTCACTATTCAATTGGGTTGAAGCTATTAGGTTTTCTATGCCATTCTGTGTTGTGGATAGTAATACTGTATCATCAGCATATCGAATCTCCGGTATGTCATGACCGCCGATATTTAGGGCATCATATAGCTCCCTGTTTATATCATCTCTTACATTTCTCATTATATTTTCAGCGTACAGGTTAAACAAATAGGGTGACAGCACGCAGCCCTGACGGACTCCTTGCTTGATGTCAAACCAATCTGATGCCTTGCCATCTATTCTAACTGCTGCTTGTTGGTCTAGATAGAGCATTTTTATGAGTTGTACTACATGTGATGGAACAGCCCATATTCCTCATGATTTCCCAAAGTTTCTGATGTTGTACACAGTCAAATGCTTTTGAATAATCCACAAAACATGAGAATAGGTTTACATTAAATTCTCTGCACTTCTCTATTATTAAACGCATGTTGAATATGTGATCTCTTGTTCCTCTTCCTTGTCTAAATCCAGCTTGAACTACGTTAATCTCTTCTTCCATTTTCTTACGAAGTCTTCCCATTATGACTTTTAGTAGAATTTTACTTGCATGACTGATCAGGGCAACAGTTCTATAGTTGGTGCATAATTTCAGGTTGCCCTTTTTTGGTATTGGAATGAAGATAGTTCTCTTCCAATCTTTTGGCCATATACCATATTTCCAAATCTATATGTATATAAATATATGTGTATGCTTTCTTCTCCTCCCGCTTTAATTAGTTCAGCTGGTATCTCATCACATCCAGGTGATTTACCATTCTTCAGGTTCTTTATAGCCCAAGCAATTTTATCTAATGAGGGTTCAGGTTCTGTCTCTGCTGCCATTGGTTCATGTATCTCATTCATATCCTCACTGTCACTCATATCATACATTCCACTGCAGTACTCCTGCCATCTTTCTAGAATTTGTCTAGATTCTGTTAAGGTATTTCCCATCTTGTCACAGATAACATTCAATTGAGGTTGAACATTTCTTGTCAATAACTTTATTTCTTTGAACATTTCATAATCTCTTCCAGTCTTATGATATTGCTCTATTCTGGTACAGCAATCTTGTATATATTGATTTTTGTCCTTTCTTGTGTTCTTTCTTATTTCTCGAGTTAAAGATTTATACTTCATACATTACTTAGTTAGTCATCAGATATCCTGGCACATTTTGAAGCATTTTTCATTCAGTCCACAAGCGCTTGGGTCAATGACACCAGTTCTGTGTTAGCTGACCATGCTTCATCAATTACTAGTTGTCTGGTGATTCATCAATTACTACACCATCACAGTCCCTGC
Organism: Cepaea nemoralis; assembly: GCA_014155875.1. Lineage (NCBI taxonomy): Eukaryota > Metazoa > Mollusca > Gastropoda > Stylommatophora > Helicidae > Cepaea > Cepaea nemoralis. Next base: position 225,643 of record JACEFZ010006658.1, on the reverse strand, counting down.
GTTCTCTTTCTCCCTGTTTTAGAGTTAAAGCAATCTTTATAAGTGTTTACTAACGCATTGACTAAGCTCAGTTTGGTTAACTATTGAAGACGGTAGGGTTCCCATATTTGTTGCTATTTTTACCTACACATATCTTGCCATTTTACCCCTTCTTTGAGTTTTTATATATGGTTAAAGTTTTTAGTTGTTGGTAAACAGTAGTTACACATATGTTTTAAGTATTAAACTGGATAAAGTGAAGCAAACATTTGTTTAAAAGTTTTGTCCATACATACTGCCACCTTGTTTTGAAAGCTTGGAAATATTGGTGCCAAATACTGGCATCCCATCCTATAAGAGTTGAAACAATCAGCATAGGCCTTGAGTATCCTGTACAATGACAAGATCCTTTTTTCTGACCAGTACGTCTCTTGGGTTGACTTCCTCATAAAATTGGTACTGGATAATTTTTTGGGCATGTTATGAGAAGAAATGAATTGGAGAACTTGGTGACAACTGGTAAGATCGAGGGGAACAGACCAAGGGGAAGACCTAGAAACAAGTACCTGGATGGCTTGGCTTTGTGGCATGGTCGAGACAGAAACACGGAGCTGATCCACGATTCTGGTGATCGAGTGAGATGGCAGAACATGACCGCCCACGCTTACCGGCATGGCACATGATGGATGATGGATGGATAATTTTATAATTTTTTCTTTGGTGCTCGCTCGCTTTGAACTCAAGCCAATTCCAATTCCAAATTTCAAAAACAAAAATTCCAAATTCGTCCTCGTCTAACTTGCTTCATCAGCTGTGGTTATAATTGAGGATCGTGGTTTTTGTGGGTGTATTCACCCTAATTCTTGTCTTGTGAGTCCTATCTCGGACTGGTTATGTAGCGTTTGTGTCTGTGACGTCAGCAGTGGTCGGCGGCTATCCTTTGTGCTCTTCTGTTGTTATGGTTTTCTTTGTTGGTGTAGGCTCCTGGCTGCAGTCCTTATAAGGACTTTTTATTGGGTTTTTTAGTCTCCTGTTCTGTGCATTGCCCGTATCTTTTGTGTGCAGTCCTTAAAGGGACTTATTGTTTTCCCACTCCAGGCGTCGTTGTTTAGCTTGACTCGCCTTTTCTCGGCATAAGGCATCGTATGCGGCGCACTCCTCTTCGTACTCTTTCCATTCGTCTTCGTCGGCCTGTTGTACGAACCACTCCTCTACCTGGCAGGATGCTGATTTCATCTCGGGTTGCTTAGATATCGTGGCTGGACTACTGGCTACTGATTGCTGCTTCTGATTGGTCTGTGGCTTGGCTCCTTCGTGCGTCTTTTTGCTTCCTTTTTTGTGCATTGTTTTCATCAGTTTTTCGACGTTTTTTTGTGGTGCTTCATCTTGCTTCCTCTCTTCTGTTGGTTTGGGTTGATGCTGCATCCTTTCGGCTCTCAGTAGTTCTCTTTCGGTCTTGATCTTTTGTAGGATTTCCTCGTTTTCCTTCTTCATCTCAGCCATGCACTGGATCTCTTGTTTGATGTTGAGCTGGATTTCTTTCATGTCGGCCAGCAGCTTCTCATTATCGTTGGTCGGATTCGTCGTCAGCAGTGCCTTGACTTGTTTCTTCAACTCGTCTATCTGCTTTTGAAAATGTTCTCTTTCAGCTTGTGCTATGCCCGTGGCTGTCTCGCCCCTCCGCATTGCTTCCTTGAATGGTGTCTTTGTGAGGATGGCGATTTTTAAGACGTCTCTCTGTCTCTGCAGGTACGGACAGCCCAGGTATCTTGCTCCATGTTTGCCCAGGCAGTTGGCACACTTTCTTTTGTTGTTGGGTGCTCGGAAGTCCGTGTCCATCTTGGCCAGCGGACACTCCTTGAAGGCGTGGTGATCAGCGCAGTATCGACAGATTTCCGTCTTACTGCGACACGTTGCTCTGCTGTGGCCGGCCCTCTGGCATTTTGAACATTGCGTGATTCTTGGTATGAATCTCTCTGGTTGCTGCAGTCTCTTGTTGAGTGATGCTGTGGTCGGCATTTCGCTGCCCTCCGATGTCACCACTGCCAGGGTTGTAGGTATCTTGGAGTAAGTGAGAAGCCGCTCCGCCTTCAAGACTCGGATGTGAAGATTCTCTTCACGTAGCTGCTTCAGGATTTCGTCATCTGTCAGCTCCACAGGAATCCGCTTGACAACCCATCGGACTGTTTTTGAGTCGGTGTATCCGACTCTAGTGTCTTTCTCCTCCTTCTTCTCTGCTGTCTTGATTCTTGACTGTGTTGGGCTGTCAATCTTCTCCCTCGTAGTAACTTCAGAAATAGCTGTAGTATCAGGCTCTTTGATGCAGCTAGCAGGTGGGCTCTCAACGTTCTTCTTCTTGTTGTCGGCTCCCACGCTGCTCATCTTGGCAACAGCGTGTTTCTTGTTGGATTTTCCTCGTGGCATTTTTCCCGCGAATCAGGCTTCTTGACAGAATAATGCGACTTGACTTGTTAGCGCTCGCAGTGCGAATGTTGAACTCAAGCGTAGTCCATAACACTATTTATAGTAGTGATGGACTGAATTTTGCGTGTGGATTAGCTTTAGCTTTCCTTATTAGCAGTGTCCCTCACCATCAGGCGAACCCACTCCAACTTCAGCAGTACTTGTAATTTACATCCCCAAGTCAATGGTGATAGGTCAACATTTTAGTCCAGCTGTCTGGTGTAGGGGTTGAACCGCTTACCTCTGCATCAGCACAATGGATGTTTAAGAACATGTGTTCTTACCCATTCGGCCATGCGGACCTGCGTTTTTATTTTTTTATTTTAAAAAAAAAAATTTTCTGGGAAGGAAAGGTGGAGAGTAAAGGAAATGGCCGCTTTATCTCATTTTGCTGTGGCCTAGAATATATGAAGGCCTAGCATTTAACATCTCAGTGGCAGTATCTGAGGTACTATTACCTTAACCTTTATAGGTCTTGACTAGAGCATCGACTGTAAGCTCGATGTGATTTAAAGTAATCAGTATAGATCTTGAGTAGGGCATTGTAAACTTTATTTGAATTGAAAGTTATTACAACAGCTTATAATATTACGTGAAATTTGTATTAAGTCAACTGAAACTCCACTGCAGGTTTGTCATGAATGGCTTTTAATACAACTGACAGTAAACATTCATTTTATCTGCTCACTTGAAATACAACATGGTATTTGTTACTATGTTTGTCCTAACCAGTCTTCTCATGTGTTGCCAGTTGTTTTCAATACAGGTGTTGCTTCAGGCTATGATATTAAGCTATCTAGTATCTTTTCTCTAGGTCTTTCTGAGTCTGTATTTCCATCCAACTTTCCTATTGTTATGATTTTGTTTGTTTACCTTTTTTTTCTTCATGGCTTGTCCCAAGAATGTGGATTGTCGACTTTTGATATGAGTAACCATTTCTGTTCATTAGTTGGTTTCTCATAAGACATCTTCATTACTCTTTGTATCTGCCCAAGGTACCCTTATAATTCTTCTAAAAACAACATTTCTGTAATCTGTAAGTAGATCCTGATTTTAAAACAACAAAGATAATATCAAACCACAAGTTTATCTGAGAATTAATGTCCTTTAACTGTCTACATATTTTCATTTTCTGTTTACTACCAGGCATAATGCATTGCGTTGGGCCTGAGCACAGCCCAACAACTCCACGAAAACATGTTGCAGGTTTACCAGACTATGGGTGGCGGGTTCCTCTTACGTATAACTGCAGTGTTAAGTGCACTCCATTCTCCAAACCTAGGATTAATCAAATTCCCCAGTATATTGGACTTGGTCTCAGGTATTGTATCAGGTTTCAGTTGGTGTGTTTACAAATTGTACTATCTGTATATTCCTGTAGTATATGTATTTTCAGCTAGTTTATTCCTGTAATGCAATCTGATTATCATATTGTTAATTAGTGTGCTTCAGCAGTGTGATATGAATGGGGTTTGTAAATAGATGCAGTGCATAATGTGGATTAAATATTTAAGAAAAAAACAAACAAACAGCAAGCTGCAAAACTAAAACTGTTATAAGTAGTAATGTAAAGAAGAGGCCAACAATGAACATCACAATAAATGGGGAGATACTGAAACAAGTAATATATTTCAACTATCTTGTACATGTAATAACAGATGATGGCAGGAGTGGAAAGAAAAATCAAAGGAAAGCAGGAATAGCCTAGCCTATATTATACATATATTCAATAACATGAAAATATATTTATATCTAGTGAGGTAAAAAATACACAAAAATGAAAACATATTTACATCTAGTGAGATAAGAAATACAAAAAAATGAGAATTATCAAATATACATTCAACACTACAGAAATCTGGATAATGAACAAGCAATTAGAAATTTGAATTCTTCTTCTTCTTCTTCTCTTCTTCTTCTTCTTCTTCTTCTTCTTCTTCTTCTTCTTCTTCTTCTTCTTCTTCTTCTTCTTCTTCTTCTTCTTCTTCTTCTTCTTCTTCTTCTTCTTCTTCTTCTTCTTCTTCTTCTTCTTCTCCTTCTTCTTCTTCTTCTTCTTCTTCTTCTTCTTCTTCTTCTTCTTCTTCTTCTTCTTCTTCTTCTTCTTCTTCTTCTTCTTCTTCTTCTTCTTCTTCTTCTTCTTCTTCTTCTTCTTCTTCTTCCCCCCCCCCACCACTCCCACCCCCAGTGGAACATAGGCCCTCAAGCAACTGACTGCAAGCTTCCCTATCTTTAGCTATCTCATGGGGACTATATTATTCATTTCTGTTTCTACTTCTTGAGTTTTTAAGGTCTTCCTCTACTACTTTTATGCTGTGGGTTCCAGACTAAGTCTTTGCTAGTTAAACTGCTCTGAGGTGTTTTCATTGTATGGCCTATCCAGGCCAGCATCTTTTCTTCACCCCTTGATTCATTGCTATTTGTCTATTTCTCTCCATGAGCTCCACATTGGTGATTTAGTCATACCATTTTATTCCTTCTATTTTGCACAGACACCAATTAGTGAATGTTTGTAGTTTATTTGTAGTTCTTTTCATTGTTCTCCATGTTTCTGATCCATACAGTAGTAGTGATTTAACGTTAAAATTGAATATTCCAAGTTTTGTGCTAGGTTAAATTTCTTTTGGCTTCCACAAATTTCCTAGTGTTATAAAAAATTGTCCATTTTCCTTGTATCCTTCTGTATTCTTATTCTGATATCTTTATCTGTTCCACCCTCTTTATCTATATTGAAAATAAAGTTTAATTGAGGTCCTGGAAATTTGGATATACAGAAGAATAAGTCATATTTCATATATGGGGGGGAAAAAATCATGCAGAGTTCCTAGAGAGGCTGGGAAAAAAAGAGAACTGATGAAAGAAATAAAAAAAGAGACAACTGATATATTTCAGCCACATTCAAAGACATAACATGCTTATAAAAACAACACACAGGAGGGAACAGATGATGAAGGCAGATGAGCAAGAGGTAGAAGCGGTATAGGTGGGAAGATAACATCAAGGGATGAATAAACTGCATTCTGTTACAGTGTGAGAGACAGATAATGTTGGAGATCCATTGCAGCCAAGTTTCATTGTGGAGATGGCCCCTGATCTGATTGATTGATTGTTTGATTGATTGATTGTACTCTAGTAATGTAATGTGACTGTACATTGACAGCTAGTGTATTCCTGCATAGGTATTATCATGTAGTGTATAACCTGTAACGTAATGCAAGTGCAAGTATTGTCAGTGTATCCATGTAATATAATGCCATCATCATCATCAAGTGCCCTGTTATCTGACATAGGCGTTCATATCTCTCCACAAATCTTGGTGTTTGGTGTTCAGGATCAACTCTGCTGATGATATTCCTTCATGCCACGGTCTCTGACCATCCAGCATCATTTCTCTTGGCTTACCTCTGCCTCTCTTCCCCATGATCTTTCCAGTTGTCACGATGTTCTCCAATGCCTCTCTTTTTATCACATGACCAAAGAAAGCTGTTTGTCTCTTTCTTATTGTTGTATATAATGTTCTAGTTTTATTAGCTTCTTTCAGGCTAATATATTGGGTAAGTGTAGATATTATCAGCTGTATATCACTGTAATGTATATGCTTTATCATTCAGACTTTATCACGCACAATCTACCTCAACTTTCCTAGAACCTTTTTGGTACCCATTTTGTAAGGTTTGGTTGACCCCCAAGTCATATTTGTAAAAATAAATTCAACATTGCCATGGGGAATTAATCCAGGTTCCCTATGTTTGTGTGCAAAGGTGCTAACCACTATACCACTCCACCCTTGCACCATAGGATGGAAATAGACATAGAGGGAATGAACAAATAAACATGCTTTTATTCAAAATCTGGCATTCGCATATTTATTACTACTTGCTTAAAATCACTATATATAATTTATGCTGCATCAGTACTGCCCACCATTATAGTAAATTTTGTATTTGTTTCATTTATTCAGATATGCTAAATTCTGGCTAGAAAAGAAAAGACAAGGCAGACGTCCTTTTATTGATCACCTTAATCAAATGAAACATAAACCAATTTATGGTGAGTGTTAAATTCTGTATTGTAAATGCATCAGAAAACAAGAGGAAAGAGGGAATGTGTCTATTTTGTAATAATTGATTACAACCTTATTAAATCATTCATTTTATTTTACAATTATTTATATATGTGGACATAGTGCTTTTTTGAGTTCTCAAAACTTGTACCAGTATGATTTACTTTGATGTTGATGTTTTTGTCAAAAGTGTGTAAAAATTTTGAAGATCATATTCTAGAGAGTGATAAAAACTCCACCATGGAGCAAGTATGACAGGGTGTTTCTGATCGTCAGAAAGAGTCCCCCTTCCCAGAATGTTTTGGCCCTTTTACCTTCTTGACACTCTGGGGGTGGGCCCGCCTGGGTCATGACTCCGGGTGTCTTTTCCCTGCTGTGCGAGACGTTCTGTCATTTGCGTTGTCCTTGTGTTATTCCATGTTTGTCCCAAGTATCCCTTCCCTCAGAGAGAAGAGCCTTCTGCACCTAGTGCTTCGTGCCCTCACACACATCCTAGCACCTCTGGCCATGGGAACCAGCTTCTTCTCTGGCCATTTCCTCTGTCGCTTCCATTAGTCTTTGTTGCCATGTTCCTTCTTTGTGCCCCGTTCACAGCGCCACACTCTGGGAGGCCGGTTCTTTCTCAGGGTTCCTCAACCCCTCTCTTGGTCTCTGCTGTGGAGTGTGGTTTTCACAAGACGACTACCACCATGACAAGAAGGTTGGACTTTGGCCGACATTTGCTTGACTTGGCGACTGCTACTATGTGGCGATGTGCCCCACAGGACAGTCCCATCCTCAGATGCACTGTCCTCCCTCAGAGGGAAGGCTATAGAGTCGACACAAGACAGTAAAAGTTCTAGCTTTTAATTGAGAGACAGGTTCCGATGTTAGTTGCCCTGCAGTTACAGACAAAAGCGTTAATATATTACTGCAGAGACTTGTCCCACTCTATGTTCCGTTTGTTCCACGGCCAGCACGAGGCCTTTTTGGCTACCTCACCGAGTTGTTTTTGTGTCCGAGTTCTTGCTTGTCTTTTGATGCCTAACTGTTTTAGCACATCATACATGGAGTGTGAGACTAGACCTCTTGCGCCTACCTCCACGGTGAATAACCTGACAGTGTGCCCTTCCTGTCACAGGCTTGCGACCATCTCTTGTACTTCTCCATCTTGTATGTGTGCTGCTCCTCGATTCTTAACTCATATGAAACGGTCGGCTCAATCAGCATTAGCATTGAGGAGTGAAGTACAATGCCAGGTCGCAATCAAAACTGTTGGATCACTTCAGGGTACACATAACAGACCTTCAAGTCCACAGTCAGCTTCTAGTCATCCGTGCTATCGAAAATGGATGGTAAGTCAGCAGCGCCGTCTTCCTTGTCTCTACGTTGCTGCCCTGCTCTGATGAAGTAAATCCCCATCGGCCTTGCCCTGGTCCCTCTGTTTGCCCGCATTCTGGCTTCATCCACTATGGCTGCCAGCAAAGCAAGAACTTTATTGTGGTGCCATGTGAATCTGCCTTGGCAACAGGCTACTTTGCATGTGGACAGTACATGTTCCGATGTCTGGACTTTCTCTTTAGAGAGGGAACAGGATAGGTCAGTGGCTTTACCCCACTTGACCAGGTTGACAGCTGATGGCAGAACATCGTAGAGGGATCGGACGACGAAACTTAGGCGCAGTGGTGCCATGTGCCAGATCTCATTCCAGGTTAGGGACTTCTGCAGTAGCGCCTCCCATGACATCCATTGGCCCTGCTGCACCTGCTGGGCAGCCATTTGCACCCTCTTTTCTTCTTCTTCTTCTTCTTCTTCTTCTTCTTCTTCTTCTTCTTCTTCTTCTTCTTCTTCTTCTTCTTCTTCTTCTTCTTCTTCTTCTTCTTCTTCTTCTTCTTCTTCCTCAGTTATCCAGAGTCTTTTGTTTGGATGTGATTGCTTTGTGCCTGTTTACAGCGGAGCTGCGATACTGCTCCTTTAGGCCGACACATCCAACTTCTGTGAGCATTTGTTGACCAGATTAACCTTCCCGGGGCTCTCATTTCATGCTCTCCCTCTCGGATCTCCTGAACCACCATGTCTCTGCTTTCCTTGGTCGTTGCCTTTGACCACATCGGAGCTCTGTCATGGTGCCTGAACCCTCTTCTATCTGACTGGGTGTGCCCCTTGACTTCCTTTAGCTTAAGTGATGCCTGGGCAGCCTCGACTGTGTTGTCGACTTTCCACTTCCTTCCTGTTTTAAATGTGGGTTGTGAGGTGCTGACCATTTCATCTGTAGACAAGAACTGAAGGATGAAATTGGCTTTTTTACAGTATAGCACAACCTTCAAGCGACCTGGTAGTACTCCAAGCCACTTTCTTATATATTTGCTTATCTTCATCTCACTGGCACCCACTGCGCTTGTACCTACATCATATATCAGTAGAAGCCATAGGAATTTCAGAATCAGCATGACTTTGAGACACAAGATCTTGAATTTGCCTGTAGGTCTGCTTTTCTTGATCGTATGCAGTCCATTTACCACAGTTGTGTATATATTTCTATTACTGCGCTCTTGTCCGTCAGGGTGGCATCGTACACATGGCCGAGACTCTTTATGGGTTCCTCTCTCACAGTGGGAATTGCATGCCTGGCAACCCTGAACAACCCTGCCACCACTTTACCCTTCATGATCAACATGCTTCTTGATTTCTTCAGTTTGAAGCTCAAACTGCACCTGCGAATCAGTTCATCTAGTCTGAGGAGGATGCTGTGGGCATTGCTCTCCTTCGGTATCAGGATCGTTGTGTTGTCTGTGAAGGCCTTCAGTGATGGCAAGCTTCGTTCCACACTGAGTCTCGGACCATGTGCATCGCATGATGCCGCATCCAGGATCACCTGCATGGTCATGATGAATAGTATCGGCAAAATCTTATATCCCATTGCAAACCCATCAAGCATTTAATTTGCTTGCTTGTGTTCGTTGGCTTGAGCTCCAACGCAAAGTCCTGTATGTCGGATGAAGGCATCCTGTTGTCCAACATCAGTGTGATGTCATACAGGACCTGAGGTTTGCGTGAGTATCCGTTGTCCCATGTCTGGCTTATTGGTGTGCAGACTGGTGGTTCCTCGCCGTACAGGCAGACACTCTCCGACTTCAGAGGAATCAGCGATCCTACTAACTTTAGCCAGGACCCCGAAGGGACCTGTTGCCCAGGACGCTCAACGAGGACACGTCAATAGGTCTTGGCCAGTATATAACCCGGCCCTGGTGCCTTGGAAACACCTCTGTGTCTCAAGCATTTAATTTGAAAACTTGATTATTTGGAGACTTTAAACTAAATGCAGCTTAGAAAAATTTTTCACAATGATACTAGTAATGAAGAAAATACATTGAAGAACTAATTTTTTGCACATGGTGATTTCATTTTAGAAAATAGAGTAGATGAATTATAGTAGGACGCTGACAAACTGAACATAGCAGCAAAAGAACAAAATATGAAAATCAACATTCAGAAAACAAAGGTTATGACCATTCTGAGGGACAATGAAATAGAGACTAAATGGTCATTGAAAACCAACAACTAAAGAAAATGAAATATTTCAAGACACTCGTTGAGGGCATCATATAAAGCATGAACTGTTTTGTTCCAGCGATGACCCTCCTCCCCCAGGGGTCTCTGGAAAAATTGTACTCATGGTCTGAATGATGCAGTCTGAAAACCCATGACCTTGAGTGTGTGAGGCAGACAACTTGGCCATTTTGCCACAGAGACCCCCCCCCCCCCCCCCCTCCCATTCCCCGATAATAATAGTAATTACAGAATTACAGCAGCCACAAAGTCAGGCAACCCTCACTACATTGTGTTTTGAAGGATGAATGCACTAACCACTACACCATATTGCCACAGAGACCCCCCAGATAATAATGGTAATTACAGCAACCACAAAGTCAGGCTACCTCACCACAGTGAGTTTTGATGGATGAATGCACTAACCACTACACCATTTTGCCACAGAGACCCCCCAGATAATAATGATAATTACAGCAACCACCAAGTCAGGCTACCTCACCACAGTGAGTTTTGATGGATGAATGCACTAACCACTACACCATTTTGCCACAGAGACCCCCCAGATAATAATGGTAATTACAGCAACCACAAAGTCAGGCTACCTCACCACAGTGAGTTTTGATGGATGAATGCACTAACCACTACACCATTTTGCCACAGAGATCCCCCAGATAATAATGGTAATTACAGCAGCCACAAAGTCAGGCTACCTCACCACAGTGAGTTTTGATGGATTAATGCACTAACCACTACACCATTTTGCCACAGAGACCCTCCAGATAATAATGGTAATTACAGCAGCCACAAAGTCAGGCAACCCCCATTACAGTGTGTTTTGATGGATGAATGCACTAACCACTACACCATTTTGCCACAGAGACCCCCCCATATAATAATGGTAATTACAGCAGCCACAAAGTCAGGCAACCCCCATTACAGTGTGTTTTGATGGATGAATGCACTAACCACTACACCATTTTGCCACAGAGACCCTCCAGATAATAATGGTAATTACAGCAGCCACAAAGTCAGGCAACCCCCATTACAGTGTGTTTTGATGGATGAATGCACTAACCACTACACCATTTTGCCACAGAGACCCCCCAGATAATAATGGTAAGTTACAGCAGCCACAAAGTCAGGCTACCCCACCACATGTCACAGTGTGTTGATAGATGAATGCACTAACCACTACACCACTTTGTTTCCACCTTTTAATTGTGCTGAATATAATCTATTTTAAAAATGTAAATCAATATTAACTTGTCTTTAACTTCTTATTATTGCATTTCAGGATGCCCATTGGGTGGTATTGGTAGTGGAACAATTGGTAGAGGTTACAGAGGTGAATTTTGCAGATTCCAGATGGTTCCAGGCATTTACCATTATCATGTTGTGGATGCTGATCAGGTAAAGCACAACAAAGACCATGCATAATGCATATTGACTAGTTACTTCCTGTATGACCACAAGTTCAGAAAGTTATTTCAGACAAGTATTTGATGGAGTTTAGGTTTCAGACAGGGCAAAGATAACAGGGATATCTTCAACATGAGAACTATCTTTGAGAATGGCAGAAGTACAATGTAGAGGGAGTTGTGGTAGTGAGGTGGCTAAACACTCACCTGCCAGCCTGATGGTCATGGGTTCAATCTGCATCAGGGTGGATTCCAATTTTTAAAACTGACCCAACTGAAAATGGGTACCAAGAAAAGTCTCAAGAAGTAGAGGCGGTCGGTGTGAAACTGACCACATCACCCACCAGGTCGTGGTTAAGTTAGTTGCATATTCTTTACAAGACGTAGCTGTCAACCCCAGCATTTCTTGACTGTTTGTGATTCCTGGGCAAGTTTACGTTCAGTAGTTTCTCATTGCTTTTTGAATGACCGGTACTCATACTATTGTATGGAAATCAATGCAGGCGATCGGCTTTCAAAGTGTCCGCAGCTGTGTTTTGAACGTGGTATGTAGGATTACGAATTGCATTCATAACCCCTTTGCTACAGAGCTGGTTAGGTCTTGATTTGTCTATAAACATATGTGTCTAGCACCATATGTCCAATGTGCCTTATGGCACGTAACAGGATCCTTTATATTTTACTTACAATGTAGATCTTTATTCTTGATTTATAGACTACAGTAAGGCCTTCGACTGTGTTTAGCATCAGCAGCATGAGAGACTTGGGGGATTCCAGCACATTTTATATACATAACTGAAACATTGTACTGCGGTCCTACAAAAGGATCTGGCTGACACTCAGTACTCAGAGGAAAGGCCAGACGGACACATAATCAGGTTGCAACTGGCACCATTAGTATTGGGATTCTTCCAATGTTGTTCATGTTGGGGACAGAGCGCTGTCTTGAGAGCTATGATGTCAGTTCTTGGCTCAACTCAACTGATTGTACTACAAACAACAAGCAGTAGTCAGAGTTGCTGACAGGAGTTTACTGGTGAAACATCAGACAAAGATGGGCAAAGAAAAGTAAGACAGGGTTGCATTCTCTCCCCAGCTTGTTTAGCAGAAACTGTCATGAGAAATGTCAATAATAATTAAACGAATGGACAAACTTGATCCATTCATTATTGGTGGATGTCTAATTCCAGAACTCAGATATGCAGATGATATAATCCTCTTTTCAAAACAATGCCTTGGGATTAAAACACTGGTAATCGTCTCTGTCAAAAGACACAGTGAAGTTAAATGGGCTTAATAGTATGCAAATCTAATGATGCAGTGAAAGCAGATGATATCACAAGATTAATGATACTTGGAAAGTGAACCCAGTCAGCAAATGCTGTGATGAAATGGATGTCTTCGCAGAAATAGCAAATATCATAGTTCCACATTAAATATTGAGAGCAATGATAACGCATTGTCTAGCATGCTTGCCTCCAGCCCTATGGTCATGTATTCAACTCCTCATCAAGGTGGGGATATAAAACAAATTAACATGGGCTGCCAGGTCAACACAGCATAAAATGAATACCAGGAAATGTTGTGAGACATAATCGGCCTGTGTGAAATTGACCGCATCACCCAATGAGTATTAATATTAGTCTTTAAAAATGTTGGACTAACATAATATACCCAGCGTGCCTTAAAGTCAAGTAACAGGTCCTTTTGTTTACTTTAAGTTACTACTGTAAATAGTCATAGTGCAATTACCATACTACATCAGATAAAAGAAAAATAATAGTAGTATGGTGTAGTATGTAGTATGATGTTTTTTTTTAGTCAAATGAATTAAGATATTTTCACTATAAGTAACTAATTAGTTTTCTGACTTACAGTGACAGCGATTTTGCTTAATTTAAAGATACTTTCATTTCACTTTCAGTTCATTGTTTGCATCAGGAAAGGCAATGAGACAGTGTACCAGAAGGTTTTATCTTGTGTTCCAAGGAAGAGAAAAAGAACTCTTAAAGCATGGGACTGGACTTTTCCTCCTGAGAATGGTCTCTATCATGCACTTTATCCTCGTGCTTGGAGCACTTTCACAATCCCAGAATTTCATGTCACCTTAATTTGCAGGCAGATATCACCAATTTTTCCTGATGAGTACTTGGTAAGTAACAGAACTGGACCATTTAGGTGTTGTCATAGTACAGAAAGAGTTAATACATGTTTTTGTACTATGACAAGTGTGAATTCTTTTATGTCCATCTGTGCTGCTTGTTCTTTTTCTGTTTTTTTTTCTCATTTGCTCGCTTTGAACTCAAGCATAGTCCATACACGTGCTACTACTTCTAGTGTACTGGACTGTAACTTGTAATTGACATCCCCAAGTCAAGGACAAGAAGTCAACATTTTAGTCCAGCTGACCAGTGTAGTGGTTGAACTGCTACCTCGGCATCAGCACACCAGAAGTTTAAGAGCAAGCGCTCTAATCTATTCAGCCATGCTGACCTCCATGATGATGATGATGTCAGACTAACAAAGAAACACTCATCTGCCTAACACACACAGTAGAACAACAGGCTGACACAACAGATTCTGTCCTAATATTGTCCATTCATGTATCCAACATAGTGCAGTAGTCCTATGAGTTGTCTGTGTCATTCAACAACTGGTTGAGACATCAAAATGGACACGTCACACCCAGTACAGACAGTATGTCTGCATAGACTGGTTCAAGATTGAACAGGAAGGATACATGACTGCACAAGCAGTTAAAGCACGATTGTTCAACATGGCACTTGATCACAGTTGAATATGAAAAATGCATACATGACTGCACATCAACAAAATGAAAACTTTGTTGTTCAACATGCTACTTGATCACAGTTGAGCATTTAGAATGCATACGTGACTGTACAGCAGTGAAATGAAAGTTTAGTTGTTCAACATGCTACTTGATCACAGTTGAGCATTTAGAATGCATACATGACTGCACAGCAGTGAAAGCATGGTTTTCTGCCTGGTACCTGATCATGGTTTAACTCCTTGGTGGACCAAAAGGTGGAGACAATAGTACTAAATTGTACGTATTTATAGGATGACCCAAATGTCTTGTGTAAAAATTCAGTCCAGGCTGTTAATGCTCGAATGCAAGAATCTATCATAATAAGTTCAGTGATTAGTTATTGATTTGTTTGTTTGTTTGGCAGTTACCTACATTGATGTTTCTGAGTTAATGTTTTTGTTTTTATTTGGCAGTTATCTATATTGATTTTCACATGTATACTAATTAGGAAACAAGTTTACCGGCTGCTGCTTTTGTCTGGGAAGTTATCAATGAAAGTAGTGAAGAGCTCCAGGTGAGCATCTGCCTGACATTTAAGAATGGTCAAGGAACGAAGGAAGATAGTGCCGGTGGAGTCTGGTGTCAGGGATTCAAATTAGACTGTGACGGAGATGATGAAGCCAAAGGAGCAGTTATCCATCAGCAGTTCAAGGGCATGAAATGCTCATATGGCATTGCCGCAAAGGAAACTGTAAGTACATTGTTATGATTTGTGCCAGATGTAAGACAGTTACAAAATTTTATTAACTGTCTTTATTATATATATCATCAATAGAAGAGTCTTGATAATCTTGTGGTTAAAGCTATGAAGTGAGAGCTATCTTGTATGACCCCAACCACATGTAAAATCATGTTTCTTAGACAATGAGCGAAAGATATGCATACATAGGATGTTTAGTGATAATGTAAAATCAAGTTTCTTAGATAATGAGTGACAGTTACAAAATATTTATTAACTGTCTTCATAATATATATCATCATTAGAAAGAGTCTTGATAATCTTGTAGTTAAAGCTATGAGGTGTTAATTATCTTGTATGACCCCAGCCACCTATCTCATGCACTTAATACCAGCACAGATAAGCATCCATGATATGATGTTAAGCTCTCTATTGCCTTCTTTCTAGGTCTTGTCCGAGCTTCATCCCCTACAACCCTGTTGTCATGAAATTTTTTTTAGTTTTCCCTTTCTCAGGACATGTTCAAAGAATATAGACTGATTATTTCTGATGCCATTAACTAGCTCACTTTATGAGATGGTCTCTCTACATCTTCTCTCTATTCCATTAACTAGCTCACTTTATGAGATGGTCTCTCTACATCTTCTCTCTGGGTACTTCTCTGACTGTCATCCCTTGCAGCTTTCTGCTGTCATGAATATTTCAGTTTTCCCCTTCTCAGAATATGTCCACAGAATTTAGCAGAACTCTTGTAAACACAATTAAATACAACTCAGGCTTATTTGTTTGGTCACTTTGATTTGTTCAGCCCGCCCATTGAGCCATTAAGGTCATGTCGTATACTGACAGGTTTCTTCTTCTTCTTCTTCGTTCATCCGGAGTTTTTTTTCCGGACGTGATTGCGTTGTGCCTGTTTACAGCAGAGCTGCGTTCTTGCGCCGTTAGGCCGACACATCCGACTTCTGCGGGAATTTGTTGACCGGGTTAACCTTCCCGGATACTGACAGGTTTGAATCCTCATTGCCAACTTCTTTCAAGGAAACCACTGATATTAGAAGTGGGCAGCACAGTTATTTCAGTGGTTAAGGCCTCTTCCACAACAGCAATGTTTAGATGATAAACCTTTGTGAGATTGGACCTAGAACCTTTTAAAGTCTTCACTGCAGTATTTTTAACATTTGTGTTCATTGTAGCATCCTCATTTGCGTTGTAGGAATTTGTCCATTGCAGTATCAGTTCATTGTACCATGTCTATATTTTGTCACCAATGATCAATTCTTTTATGTGCAATGTTATTTGTCCATTCTTCTTTATAATTTCTAACATATGTATTTTGCTATATTTGTCTCGTATATTAACTACACTGGCAATGTATTGACCACTTATTGAATTTTAATTCTTTAGGAAACTGTTACAGTAAGTGTAAAGACACAGTTTGATCCTAAAGGCACAGGTGCAGAACTTTGGCAGTGCTTAAATAACACTGGACATTTGGATGCAGACTTAAAGCTTGGTACTCTTTTTCTTCAGTAATTCTAGAAGAACTCATTATAATTTTATTTCATATTATTATTGTCTAAGAACAGGTTATTGAAATACTTATAGCATATTTGTTTGTTTCTTCTATTCAAATTTAATAATGAACTTTGCATTATAGTTGGATGCTTATGAAAGCAGACAAATGGTTATTTCCATTACAAATTTGAAGGAAATTAACGTGTGTTTCAGAAATAATCTATTCAAAAGCAGCATTTTCCTGTCAGCAAGATAATGACTATAGTAGCTAATTTTCCTTCACGTGAAGCGTCACAAGTACTTCAACATTATTATGTGCGATGCTGATAACTGTAGGTAGTCATGGTTCACCATTTCACATGGTCACCAGAGTCTCAGATGAAGTCTGAGATTCCAGTTATGCTTTTTGGCCAAGCCATCCAAGTATTTAACTCATTGTTTCTCTGAACTCTTTCCCATTAACCCTTTACCGGGCAGACGTGTGTCTGTTTTGTAGCCCTGAACGGGCAAGAAGAATTTTGAGGTGCGGTAAAATTTTGGGTTACGTTAGTAAAAATATCATATATAAGTTGTTAGTCAACAGATTTTAGTCAAATAAACAGCAAAAGGAAGGGAAAAGCATGCAGAATATTTTACTCACGTGAATAATGCCGCTAATCCACACATGAACACAAATATTTACAAAATACAACATATTGTTTGTGATTGTCAGTCATCTATACAGCAATTTACAAACACATTTTCCGAATCATAATCACTTTCTTTAAAGTCCGACTCACGACTGCTAACGCAAAGTAACGCTGATCACTGATATCTAGCTTCGATTAATAGTCAATTTTGTGCCTTTCAATGTCACTTAAATTGAACCCAGCGAAATCTCCGCTAGCACTTGAAGAATCGTCGAAATCCATTTTGAAATACAAAGCGTAAAACCCACAAAAACTATTTTAAAAATCCGTTCAAATTCAAAGTACATGCTTGCAAATGGCGGCCACGTTGTCAAGCTATCGACGAAACCGAAAGTAGACAATCGGAAGTCTCGGAAAGCCGAGAGATCGCGTTTTTACCATGCATAATTGAATATTGAATATTCGGTTTCAAATATTTTGCCCATTCGGGAGTAGAAACGTTCCTGGACGCTTTGCCCGCTAAAGGGTTAAGGTTGCCAGTTGACACTAATTTTTCTAGTTTATTTCTCCTCCTTACATGCCCAAAAGAAATCTTGACTGTCTGCGTCTAGTTTCTCAAATCAATTTACTTTTTTTCCCAGTTGTTTCTTGTATGACTTCTTCATTCTTTTCTGTCCGTCTATGATATTCTCATTTTCCTCAGAAACCACATTTCCATTGGTAGTAGATGTTTCTTAGCTTATCTACTAATTGTGCATGTTTCATATGCATACAATAGTATGGCTTCTATATAGCATTGCAACACTCTTTCTCACTGCAATTGACTGTTTTTTTTTAATTGAGTGAATATGTTTTTCATCTCTCAGTGGGCTACCATTACCATAGACATTTAAAAAATAATCCCCACAGGCCATCTTCCATCTGGTGTTATGACTGGAATAATTGTACTTCATGCACTTATTAAGAATTCCAATTTACATTTCCAGGACATGTTTCTTAGATAATGAGTGAAAGATATCAATACATAGGATGTTTAGTGATATGTGTAAAATCATGTTTCTTAGATAATCAGTGAAAGGTATGAATACATAGGATGTTTAGTGATCGTGTAAAATCATGTTTCTTAGATCCATCACCTCCTACCAGCAAAGGCCAAGAAGTTGCTAGTGCTGTCTGTGCCAGTCAGACAGTGCCAAGGAACTCAACTCGTGTCTATGAGTTTGCACTCAGCTGGGACATGCCTTTGTTCAGTTTGCTGCCAAGGAAAATACCTACACAAGGTGAATTCCTGACTGTTTTATACTGCTGACTCTGTTTTATATTGGTGTATTTAATACTGTGTTGTCCACAAAAGGATCATTATATGAACATTAACAAAACGGAAAAATTACAAACAGGTAGGAAAATACAGCATATTTTAGAAAGGCATTTTCTGAGTAAAAATCTGTTAATTGAAATGAAATCTTTAAGAGGTGATGTACCAAAAATAACACTTTTCAACTCTTTAGTCCTAAGAAATTTTGTAGCAGATGCTTAAAATGTGGGAAATAAACAATAATTAAAAAAAAAACAAGTTTGTTTCTTTCAATTAGGTCAATTATAATTACAGGGTGTTTGTAAAGTCTCACTACACTTTGTATGTAGAACAATTTTGAAAAATGAAGTACATGACATCATAAAAAATGTGCTGCACATTCCATCATGAAGCAATATGCATCGAATGGCTGTCATCTGCTGGAGTAATTCTTTACACTCCAAACAGAATGGTGTTATCAATGGAAGAAAGAATTCTTTTGGTTGAACAAGTGTTTTGAAATGGCAGTCGATATACATGGATGGTTGTTCAAAGATTTATAGCAAGATTTCCTGATAAACAACCTCCTCATCGCATTACAGTTAGAAATTTGTTGAATAAGTTATAATGAATACTTCATTGGTACTTTCCAGCTTCCCCAAAACAGTGTTAGACCATAGCAGTGACTATTGTAACTAATTTAATGAGTTATTTTTTTAACCATATTTTGTTATGATGTCATGTACTTAATTTTTCAAAATTGTTCTACATACAAAGTGTAGTGAGACTTTTCAAACACCCAGTATAAAATATTTTGCATCTAGCTGGCCAGATTTCTTTAGTATGCTTAGATCAAACATAAGGGCTAAATTAACACACCGTGTGTTGCTTGATACACACAAACAGTAGCTCATCATACATGGTATGTAGCTTAGAATCAAAAGAGTGAACACTCGTACAGCAGTATCCACCATGGAATTACTGTTATCTTGTTTGCAGTCAGTGGCCTTACATATTTTTGCTTATTTCAGGCGTTACGCCCGTTTGTTTGGTACCAGTGGAGCTTCAGCCTCCAAGCTGTGCGGTCACACGTTGAGAAACTACCCCCTGTGGGAATCCAGCATTGAGAACTGGCAGAGTCCAGTATTGCAGAGCCAGTGAGTCTTACCATTTCTTCTTCTGGACTCATATAATGTAAAGTTTAGTAGTATATTTTGAAAGCTGTAATTAATTAAAACTTCCTGGATGACAGTTAATAAGGAATAAAAATAAAATATCTAGAACATGTATGAAATGATTACACAACCACAGAGAGAAAGAGAGAGAAAGGATGGGAGGAAGGGGGAAAGAAAATGAGAGAGAGAGCCATTGTAGCATAGACAGTGTGTGTACTTACTGAAACACTAAATAAAGTAGAGAACTGGTAAAGGGTATATTGTGCTAGCCCCATATTTGTATAGACTAGTTGACACTCAATACGTGATGTGGTCAATATCACATTGGCCCTCGATACTTCCCAGGACATTCCAAGGCATCAAATTTAGGATTGACCTGGGAACAACAAAATCCCTACCTCTAGGGGGATTTGAGCACATGACAACCGCCCAGCAAGCAAAAATTCTAGCCACTGCACTACCATGGATCTCAACTCCACATGCACCACACCATTATATTAAATAGTTAAAATAACCAAACATTGACTGTTTATTTTACTCATGGCTCACCACACAACAAACCATATGTCACTTCTTACTGCATATGTCACTTGTTACTGCATATTTCACTTGTTACTACGTATTTCACATCATCAACACCCAAGTGCCATCTCTACATTGCAGTTTGCTTTAACAAGTTTCCTGTACACTTTGTCTTTTGTCTTCATTGAGATAGTGATAGCTGCAGAAGAATCTATTACTGATCAACAGTAATATGTCACAACAAAACAAAATGCTGCTGGCACCCTGTAGATAATTATTTTGTATATAATACCAAAGAAGATATTAATCCTCAAGTCATTTGTAAGATATGTAATGACATTTGTTGCATATGTCATATACTATTCTTAAAACCAAACAATAAGTGTTTTGGTCATGTTGATTTAAAGATACTTACAGATTTATGTGTAACAAAGATAAATATAAAAAGAACTTTCTCATTGATTGTGGGTCAGGTCTTTAGCAGAACGTTGCTGTCATTATGGCCTGCCAAAAAGATTCTTGATCTTTTGCCAGAGTAGATGATTAAGTATCCAGCCTTCTTGCATAATAGTGAAAAATAGTTTCAGTGTGCCGGTTGCACAAGTTACAAACCTTTCTGTGGTTGTGAATCATGAATCATCAACATTATCATGTGGTATGGCAAAATTGTGTATTTGAAAAAGAAAATCGACACACAACATAACATTCTCAGTATGTTTGGATTTTCATGCCAGGAAAGAGTTGGGTTTGCACCAGGTTTAGAAATTACCTATGACACATGAGAACTCCGGCTGTCTGTCCAGGAACTTCCTTCTGGGTTAAAAGATAGGTCAGTTAGTTAATTGTAATTAATGTGAATAGAAATTCCAGTTTGTTATAGTATTTTTTATAAGTAAAAATATGCGACACAAGCACATTGTTTTTCTTTAAGTGCATTCTAGAGGACAAACTATGTAAACAACCACCACAGTTAGTATTTGAAATGTAGAAATGTATTTTTGAGTGCATATTGTTGTACTTGCATTTGTCATAGTTTTAATCAACCTCATGGTCCTCTGGTATTGTTCTCAATTACTGTTCCCTAAAATTTAAGCTCTCTGCCAGCGTGGTACAAGTCAGCTGTTTTCAATGAACTGTACTACATCAGTGATGGTGGCACAATTTGGATTGACAATCAAAAGGGAAGTAATACAGAGTCCCATCATTCTACTGTACAGGAGTATGGGAGATTTGCTTACCTTGAAGGTAAAATATTGTTCTAAAACAGTTTTATTCTTATCATATTTCTGCATCATGTCTGATGTCTACCAGGAGTATTTGTGTTAGAGTATTTGTATTCAGTGCTGAGTATGTAAGGCTTGCTCACCCAGCAGTCATGGGAGCAATGGGAGTGCAGTGGTTAGCATGCTTGCCTGCTGGCCTCATGGTCATGTGTTCAAATCTCTGTTGAGGCAGGTTTCTTTTTTTCATTGACCTCGGATCCCATGTTGACCCAGCCTAAAATTTGTACCAGAAAATGTCCTAGGAAGTAAAGGCAGCTAGTGTGATATTGACCACATGACCCAACTAAAGTCAGATGGTGTATACAAATATGGGGCTTGCACCATATACTCATTACACCTCAATATGTGAAAATGGGTCCTATACTTACTTCTACTTACTCAGGCATGTCATTAGAGGTGAGTCCAAATTATGAAACAGAAATCACTGCAGTGGAGTAAGCATGACCACACTAAAGACTTCACTGACTCAGAACATGATTATTGTCACTGACTCATTGTCTGATATGTTGTCTGTAGAAAACAGTGACCAGAATAAGACTGAACTTGGCCTCATCAGATATGTATTGGTTGGAAAGAAAATCAATCCTGTCATTACTGGGCAATAAATTCTGCAGGACTCTGTTGGTAAACTAGGATGCTAACCACTATTCTACCAAAACTCTTTATCTAAAATTCACTTCTTCTATTTTTGTTATTCTCCACAAGGTGTTGTTTCACTAGACATTGTGGTAGAACTCTAGGCTTCAGTCATTGGCCAGATGCACAGCAGTTGTTGTGAGTTCATGCTCAATCAGGGTTTCTTGAATGTGCTGTCAATCCATCTGTGCCTCTATCTTTCACTTGCTCTGCTGTTCTCATATTTGTTATAATATGGTTGTGAAGCTGGTATATTTAGGGACATATTTAAGATTCATATGAATACAACATAAATTTAATTGCAGCTAAATCACATGCTATTTGACCAGTCAAGTAAAATTCATTCAGCTGGATAGTTTAAAAAAATATGTTTTACAATATTATATATTATTTAAATGTATAATTTTAATGCATATTTATGTTTATTATTGTAAGCCATGCAGGCATCAGTAGATTTAATCCAGTCAATAGAATTAATCCAATTAGTGTTGTTTGATCCATCAAGAATGATGATGACCATTTATTTCATCCAGTGGGGTTGAAAGTATGGAGCTGTGAGTTCTAAGATGGCTCCAGTTAGTAGAATTGATCCAGAACACCAAGGACCTAGATCTATGAAGGTACATGAATTCCTACACCAGTTTGCAAGGCACATGATGATGGTGGTGACATAGTGGTTAGTTTGATTGTTTACCAAGACGGTGATCCAGGCTCAATCCCCAACAACAGTAGGATTTTTTTCCAGTCTCTAAGGCTCTGTGGTTGACCCATTCTTGTAAATATGGGAACATGATAATTTACAGAATTTTCTGGAAATTCCTCTTCTTCCCTCCTCTTTTGAGGGGAGTGTATTACACCTTGTTGTGAACCTCATTGGTTAATATGTCCCACTTTGGCATGCATTTGTGTATGGTTTGCTTCCTCTAGATCAGTGGTTCTCAACCTTTTTTGGCCCTTGCCCCCCTTCACCATATTTTCAGAACGTCATTCCCCCCCCCCCCCCCCCTTTCCTTTAAAAATTTGGCCTGTGCTCCCCTTCGCCATATTTTCAGAATGTCATTCCCCCCTTTCATATTTCCTACCTAAAAATACCCCCCACCCCTACACAGTATACGTAAAAATGGAAGGTAAATATGTTAAAACAGGTCTAGACATCCACATAAAACGTGATTTGTAGGTCTACTTACTTTATAAAATGAATTTTAGAAGGATGAGACGTGCATAACTGTAAAGTATGAAGGGAAAAGCAATATCAAGTAATCGGTTCTTGTATTAACGCGATCTTGAAATGATCTTCATCCCCCCTCCCCCTGGAAACCCTAAAATTCCCCCCTGGGGGGGGGGGGGGAATTCCCCACCGGTTGAGAACCACTGCTCTAGATGAACTCCATCCAAGGATATGAGCTCAACCCATGGGGAGGTTTTCGTTCCTAACAAGTTTGAGAGGGCCGCGACCTTGCAACCTACTCTTAACCATTTTCAACTGTCGTGGGATTTTTAACATGTACAACTTGCACACAAAACCTTATGTTTTCTGTTCTTATTCAAGCAGGCTAGCTATCTGATCTGACTACCCACACATCCAGGGGACATATGATATTAGAATCCAGTGGTTCTTGTACAAATTTCCAACCCCATCATTAAAGCCTGTTAACTTATGAGCTTGAGTCAGGTATAGTAACCCTCACTGCTACACCTCCACTTTTTTGCACTTTTTGGCAGGTGTCTGGGAAGAAAACTGGTCATGCCACCTTATAATTACACATCCTATGGACTGCCTTTTTAATATTTACATTTAGTTATATTGATCACACCTAATTATTACACATTCTTGGGACTACCTTTTCCATTTTTACATTTAGTTATATTGATCACACCTAATTATTACACATTCTTGGGACTACCATTTCCATATTTACATTTAACTACGAGGGCGAGTCAATAAGTAAGTCATACAGTACTGTGGGATGGCAGGTAAATGTAGTTGGCGTTTTCTACAGGTGTCATTAGGTGACAGCAACATCAAACTTTATATTCCCGTTTGTCAGGTGGTGCTAGGTGTCTCATGTGCATGCACAGCACATAAACAAAATTGCGACTGTGATTACCAAAGAGCAACGTGCTGTTGTGCGTTTTTTGTGGGCAAAAGGACTGCCTGCAAAGGAAATTCATAAGGAAATGCTTCCTATTTATGGTGACTACCAGCCTGAATCGAAGCTTGCTTCAATGCAATGGAAACATCCTTCTTCGCCTTGTGTCCAAAAATTCAAGGTTACGCCATCAGCAGGGAAGGTTATGCTGATAGTGTTCTGAGATTGTCAAGGAGTGCTTTTAACCAATTTCAAGAAGAAAGGTGAAATGTGAATTCTGAATCATACTGTGAAGTTGTAGCGATGCTTCATGATGCAGTTCGGAGAAAATGTCTAGGACTGCTGACTAGAGGAGTGTTGCTTCTTCATGACAATGCCAGACCACATCGACTCGGCTGCCACCTTGCCGTCTTGACAGGCGATAGTTTGTAAAATGGCGTTATCTCTCCATAACACAAAGCCTGGGCAGAATTTAGAGACCATGTATTGCTCATGCAGCATGATCCCTCTCTCGGCCTGCCTAGTTTACTCCAGAGGAAAGGTGACACCAATACATCTGGAACAAGACAAGCTGCAGAAGCTGCCAGATCAGCAAAGCAAAGCTCTAACTGTCCGCCTGTTGGAGCTTCGATCCTAGACCAGATACCAACCAAGGCTTAAAACCTGGTCTGCCCTGCCATGACATTTTGTCTTTAGGTTGCATTTCCTCACACCAGGATAAGGCTTGTACCCTCCCAGTTGCTCTCTTCCGCCCGAAGCTGTTGGCACAATGTGGGTTATCGGGTTTGGTAAGCGCCGCCCAACATTCGGTGCTAACTGAAGCAGGTAGTACCGTCTACTATCATATGGTAGCTCAGACATATCTGACTAAGACCTGACATCAGCCAGACCACATACGGCTCGATTAACTCAGGAGAAAATTAACCAACTAAGGTGGGAAGTTCTGGAACATCCACCTTACAGCCTCGACTTAACCCCTAGCAATTTCCACCTTTTTTTGGTCCACTGAAAACCCACCTTGGCGAGAAACATCTCGCGAATGACACCGAAGTTGAATGTGAAGTGAAAACGTGGTTTAGAAAACAGCACACAGTTCTATGCAGCTGGTTTGGGAGGACTGATAAAACGATGGGATAAGTGCATCAGTGTTGGTGGAAATTATGTTGAGAAATAAAGGGACAATGTATGTATAAAAATAAACTGGTTTCAAGTTGTTATCTTATTTAGTTATTTTTGACTTACTTATTGACTTCCCCTTTTATATTGATCATACCTAACTATTACCATCCTTGGAGCTACCGTTTCCATATTTATATTTAGTTATGTTGATCACACCTAATTATTACACATTCTTGGGGCTACCTTTTTCATATTTACATTTAGTTTTTTTTGGACACTGATTGTTACGTGCAATTTTGTGCGTTTTTTTTTTATGAAGACTGGCTCCAAGGTTGAGTCTCTCTAATGTGATTCTATCTTTGTAAAGCTTTTTCTTCTGCATTTGTCAGATATTTTTGTTATTGTTGGACAGTATTTGTGTATCTGTTTACGGTAGAATTGGTGTTTGTACCTTTTGACTAAGACTTTCGACTTCATCCCAGCATTAGTTGACCAGGTTCACTGACCTTTTTCCGTCTTCTTTTTTTTTCTCCTCTCAACCAACTCACACCAAGCCTTCCTATCTTTTGCTATCTCTTGTCGCTACCCCTATATCTTTTCCATAGTATTTATCTCTGCTCTAATTAAGATGCTCTAATTATTTTCTTCATGTGTTTTAATTTCTGTTTCAAGTTTTACTGTTATCAAGTTTCATCAATGTGCGTCTTATCCAGCGCCAGTTTCTTTTCTTCATCTCTTGATTCATTGGTATTTGGTTAGTTCTCTTCATGAACTCCACTTTGCTAACCTTCCAAGGTCTTTATGAAACTGATCAATTATATTTGCAAGCAGAAACAAAAGAATTACAGAGAAAAAAGTGACATACGGTTTGAAAAGGGCATTACGTTTTATTTAACTTTCAAATTAAAAGATTTTCTTCAGAATCCTTTGAAAAATGGTTTCAGTATTTTCCCCCTCGAAATACATGATTCTTCAAGTGCCTCATGGTAAACCATGAGTAAATACATTTATCAACACAGGTCAAGAATACAGAATGTTCAACACATATGATGTACATCATTATTCTTCATTTGCTTTGCTCATGCTGTGGCCACAGCTTCAGCTTTCCCTGCAGTATGATTATGGTGAGTACACAAATAAAATTACGCATATTTGTATTGAAATCAGATACAACAGTCATGTAAAGGTTCATGGCTTGTGTTTGTGTGTGTTTGATGTCAATGGACAAATCTTCTTCATCTTTTCTTCTGCTCTTACCCCTCAGTGGAGCATAGGCCCTCAACCACCTCATGCCTAGTCTTCCAATCCTTCGCTATCTCTTTCAGCTCCCTCCAAGACCTCCCCATATTATTCATCCCTGTCTTTAATTCTCTTCCCCATATCTTTTTAGGTCTCCCTGTTTCATTTGTCCTTCAGTTTCCAGAGAAAGGACAATCAAGGTATAATATTATATTCTCAGTTTTCTCAGTGTATATCCTATCCAGCAGCAGGGACTTTTCCCAACCTTTTGGTTCACTGGAATCTATTTGGTTTTCTCCATGAGCTCAACATTAGTGATTCTGTTATAACAGTTGAGTCATTCTATTCTGGACAAGCACCAATTAATGAATGTTTGTAATTTATTAGTAATTATTTTAGTCTGTTTCCATGCTGAAGGTTCTGTTAAATAGTTTGTATCAGTTGAGGACATCATTTTATGCCACAGAAATTACAAAGGTTTATATAATGACTAGCTGACCCGGCCCGGCTTCGCCCAGACCCTGGTGGGGAGCATCTCATTTAATTCATATAAGTAGTCATATAAGTTCTCGTTCCCGTTACCGACTATCTGTCTGTCTGTCTGTCTGTCTATCTGTCTGTCTGACCCGGCCCGTCTTCGCCCAGACCCTGATGGGGAGCATCTCATTTAATTCATATAAGTAGTCATATAAGTTCCCGTTCCGACTATCTATCTGTCTGTCTGTCTGACCCGGCCCGGCATCGCCCAACTCCTGGTGGGGAGCATCTCATTTAATTCATATAAGTAGTCATATAATTTCCGTTCCCGACTGTCTGTCTGTCTGTCTGTCTGTCTATCTATCTATCTGTCTGTCTGTCTGACCCGGCCCAGCCCATGGTGGAGAGCATCTCATTTAAATTATATAAGTAGTCATATAAGATCCCGTTCCCGACTATCTGTCTGACTGTCTGTCTGTCTTGGGTAAATGGAGGAGGGAGGAGGGAGGTGGAGGAGGGAAGAGGAGGGAGGAGTAGGGAGGAATAGGAGGGAGGAGGAGGGATTAGGAGGAGTAGGGTGGAGGAGGAGGCAGGAGGAAGAGGAAGAAGGAGGGAGGAGGAGAACGCAGGAGGAGAAGGGAGCAGGAGGAGGAGGGAGAGGGAGGAGGAGGAGAGAGTAGGAGGAGGGAGGAGGCGGAGGGAGAAGGAAGAGGGAGGAGGAAGAGGGAGAAGGAGGAGGGAGGGGGAGGAGGAGGGAGAAGGAGGAATGTGAAGGGAGGAGGAGGTAGAGGGAGGAGGAGGAGGGAGGTGGAGAGAGGAGGAGGAGGGAGGAGGAGGAATGTGAAGGGAGGAGGAGGAGGTAGAGGGAGGAGGAGGTAGAGGGAGGAGGTGGAGAGGGAGGAAGAAGGAGGAGGAAGAGAGAGGAGGAGGAATGTGAAGGGAGGAGGATGGAGGAGGTAGAGGAGGAGGAGGAGTGAGGAGGAGGAAAGAGGAGGAGAAGGAGGAAAGGAGGAGGAGGAATGTGAAGGGAGGAGGAGGTAGAGGGAGGAGGAGTAGAATGTGAAGGAGGAAGAGGGAGGAGGTAGGGAGGAGGAGGAGGGGGAGGAGGGAGGAGGAGGAATGTGAAGGGAGGAGGAGGGATAGGGAGGAGGGGAAGAGGAAGAGGGTAGGAGGAAGAGTGGAGAGGAGGAGGGAAAAGGTAGAGGGAGGAGGTAGAGGGAGGAGGAGGAAAAGGGAGGAGGAGGGATGAGGTAGGAGGAGGAGGAAGAGGGAGGAGAAGGAAGGAGGAGGAAGAGGGAGGAGGAGGATGGAGGAGGGAGAGGGAGGAGGAGGGAGAGGGAGGAGGAGGATGGAGGAGGGAGAGGGAAGAGGAAGAGGGTAGGAGGAGGAGGAGGGGAGAGGAGGAGAAGAAGGGAGGAGGATGAGGAGGGAGGGGGAGGGGAGGAGAGGAGGGAGAAGGAGGAAGGAGGGAGAGGAAGGAGGGAGAATGAGGAGGGAGGAAGGAAAGGGAGGTTGGAAGAGGAGGAGGAGGGAGGAGGAAAGAGGTAGGAGGAGGAGGAGGAAGGAAAGGGAGGAGGAAGAGGAGGAGGAGGTAGAGGGAGGAGGAGGTAGGAGGGAAGAGGGAGAAGAAGGGAGAAGGATGAGGGAGGATGATGAGGAGAAGGAGCAGGAGGAGGAGGGAGGCAGGAGGAGGATGAGGAGTGAGAGGGAGGAGGAGGGAAGATGGGGAGGAGGCGAGGGAGGAGGAGGGGAGAGGGAGAAGGAGGAGGAAGAGGGAGGAGGAAGAGGTGGAGGGAGGAGGAGAAGAGAGGAGGAGAGAGTTCGCCATTCCGAATTCATACTCGTCTAGTTCTTCCCTTCTACACGACTGTAGATAACTTCCTTACACATAAAAGATGAATTGTTATTGATATTGCCGTGGCATGGAGGAATATCAGCAGCAGAGTTGATCAAAAAACCAAAGACTGAGATCTACGGAGAGCCATGAACGCCTACGCCAGCCGGCACGGCACTTGATGATGATGATTGCCGTGTGACGATTCTGTGTAGTCACGTCATTTTCTTCCCTTTCCCTAGCGTTTTGGTTCGGGGATTCTTTCATCATCATCATCATATATTTACGTACGTATTTTGGGAGGGGGAGGAGGGAGGAGGAGGAAGAAGAAAAAAAAACTATGACAGTTGGCAGCTCTGGAATGAAAGGAAGACGTGTAGAAAATTTCATCTCAATCGGATGGGCCGTTAGCGAAAAAATAAAGGACATACATATTTACATACATATTTACATACATACACTTTGTTTTATATATATAGATAAAGCAAGTGAAAATCAGAGTTTATAATCTATAAACTTACTGTCATATATTCTGAAGGGACTGGGAGATCACTGTGTAAGATTCACATAGATATATACAATCTTTCCAATGCAATATTCTAGAAGTAGGTTGGAAGAAACCTAAATTCCTGAAGTAGGAACTAGTTCCCCCCCCCCCCCCCCCCCCCCCCCCCCCCTTTCCTCTTTTCTCTAATCTAGTGTTGGGTTAATTTGGGGTGGTCAGAGTTTATCACACTGTGTACGCCTGGTATCAGCTGGTTCCTGCTGTATGTAAGTTCTCATTGGACCTGGGGTCAGTGAGACGTGTACAGTAAGACAGTGACAAGAGTGAGGAGGTGTCAAAATGCACATAAATAAATGGCATACATTTATAACATTTCTATCACTCAATTGGGTTTGTAGTGTGTATAAATGGTTCTCTGTGTTTTCCCAATTAACCAACTTCTCCTTCTTCTTTGTATAATAACTCCTCTCCCATTACCTGTTGTTGTTGTGGTGTGGTGTTGTGTTTTAAGTTATGTTGGGTAGTGGGTTAAGTCAACTTCTGGTGATGGAGTTCCGCGAAGCATAACTTTTCTGATGTAATGCAGTTCATGAGTGCCCTCATCTAAGTAAAATCTGACATAAATATAAATATTTATTCCATCAAACCCTATTTATTCAATATATGAAGGAGAAAGGGAAAATATGATTTCTCTTTCATCTCTCTAGATTGTAAGTAGGCATAGATAAGTCTGTTTTAAAACGAGGCACTTGTTCTAGTACATGAACTGTCTTATGAGCTGTAGATAGTGATAGCAATTTAAGCAGTGTTTCTGCCGAAATGCACAAGATTGCTTTAGAATCATCACTTCGTACAGTTGTCTAGAATAGAATATAGTATTATTATGCACTTCTTAAAGTTAATAACTATCTTTAAGAATATCAGAGATTGCAGTATTCGAAGAGAGTAGTAGATTGTCAGTTTGCCCGGGAAACGGCTCTGCGTCATCAGAATCTGACAGTCAAACATTTTTCACTTCAGAGGTTTTAATTTACAATAATACATTTCAATTGACGTTACAAACACTAGATACCATTACTTGATACTTGATACATCTGGTCATCAGTTTAATCTAAGTAGTGATAAGCTTACCTCGGATTCAGACATTCTGCCGTTCTTATTTGAAAATTCGGTCACACCAGCTTTTTGTGTCTGCTCGTCAAGCTGTTTGCAGTAGAAGTGAGGGATTAACATATTCTAAGCGGGCGTTCTAGCGGAGGCGTTGTCACGTGTCTGTTTTTATCCAATGATCTCCTGAGCTTTGACTGATGAAATGTTTCCAAGAATTGACGTCATCTGTCAATCTTTCATTTTCAGTATTGATTTTGCGTTCGTTTTCAGTTTTGGTTTCGGTTTGAGTTTGCGTAGTCAATTGTTATATATATTTTTCCCTCTCTGTTGCGTGCATTCTTGGTAACTGAATAATGGTGGTTAGCGGTTAAGCCACACTTACCAAAAATTCCCTTGAGATCTCTGAGAGTGGTTTTACAGAAGAATGCAGCAAATACCATGGACAGGTAAAATGAGCAATTTAAATGTTTTGGAAGAGGCTAAGACACAAAGACACTTATCATGAACATAATGAAGAGCCAGTCATCGTCTTTTGGCATTGTGATAGCTGGAAACATTTGTGGAAAGAAAGACAGAGAAAGATGGCAAGAGAAAATTCTTGACAGTCTTTTGTCATCGCACAGAATGGTATCAGCACGCAAACTGTTGGAGATTGCAAGATGTGAAGAAGCACAATCGTCCATGCCAGCTAGCAAGACACTTGATCAGTGACAAGGGCACAAAATATGAGGTCTCACTGCATGCTGTGTATATTAAAGCAGTTGAAAAGAGTCTATTGCTCAGGCAACATTTTAAACAAATGAGGAAACTTCACAACATGATATTTATAACAGGTTATGCACACAAAGGGATCGTCTGTTGTGCTACAGACCACATGAACTGAACTCAGACTTAATTTGATCAGAAGAAGCATCTTGAAGCACACTGAAGATAGACCTTCAGTCAGTTAGTCATTAATCTACACTAGGCATTCATCTACACCCCACAGTAGAAATGGAGCAACAAAGAGGGATAAAAATAAGGTTAGCAGGGGTGGTGCAACAAATCAAGACTGTGTGCATTCATGCTTGCATGTAGTGAGTGAGCGAGTGTGCATTTTGTGTGCTTTCTTTTTTATATACCAATGAAAACTATGCAGCCATATTTTCCCCCTACATCGAAGTGTAGAAGAGGAGCAAGAGCAAAGGAAATAAAGTTTCACTTAACCACAAGTCACAAGGTAGCTGAACCATGAATATATCTTGCATCTGTTAAGTATTATGATGGGTTCAACATTGTTATAGAATTACTTGGCACAACAAACAAGGCATAACATAGGCATTGGACATATGACTTTACTATGAGTTCAGAGATCCCAGAGCCGTCTGCCATAGAAGAATCCAACTTTAAATGACTGGATGGCATTGACAACTGATTTAATCTTTTTCACTTTGTTGTTAATATGCCCTTCTTCTGCCATCTCTATACCAATTTTATTTCCGTCTGGGCATTGGGTTGAGTCTAATGACAATGAAATACATGAAACTCATAGAGAAAACATGACTAAACTACACCTAATGCCCCACACACCATATATGCTGTGCTGAATCACGACCTGGGTACACCCTCATATTCCTTTCCACAGATGTAAAGGTTATAATACCAGTCTTGAACACTCCAGTGGTTTCTGAGCTTGAAAAAGGGAAGGAGAACATTCCAACACAGTCACAGTGGAGATGGTACTGTGGTACTGGGTGAGGAGGAAAGTGAATATACCAACCTCCCCCCTGATAGATGCAAGTCCCTTTCAAGGCTCAATGACCTACATGCCAGTGCACCGAACTTAAGAGTGAAAACTCATGTCTTCCAGAGGATGTACCTATCAACTAAATCATTATCTGTATTATAAACCAGTTGTACGAGGGGGCTTCAAATGAAAACTTTAAAAGTGTGATAGAAATTACAATAACCATGGCTTGTCAATACTGTTGCGAAGGATGTCAAGAGTATTAAGTACATGACATCTGTGGTTCAGATGAACAAGGTGACGCCATAAGGACAGTTTAAAGATGGCTGCTCCACGTTTGACATGCACCAAAAAGAGGGACAGCGTTCTGTTATCCGTTTTTTGATCAGTGAAGGGGTGAAACCTATAGAAATTCTTCGGTGAATGAAGGTCCAGTATAGTGATGCATGATTGTTAGTCCAGCAAGTGTATGAATGAAGTAGGAAGTTTCACAACGGAGTGACTTCTATGAAGATGTACAGCACGTGGTGCATGAGCGGTTACACATGTGACCAAGAGAATTATTTTCTACAGGAATCCAAGCATTTTATCGGCACTGGAGGACTTGCATTGAACTCAGTGGTGACTACATCGAAAAATGATACATTTGTTCTGTACCTTTTCAGAATATATACACCCCCCAAAAAAAACAACAACAAAAACATTTACGGTTTCCATTTGAAGCCCCTCCATATAAACATTAACTTTTACATTTCTACCTCTGTAGTTTACACCCTCATGAAGCACAGATCCTCAGCAATATCATGTCAACTTTTCATTTTCTTTCCTGTCTCTTGTATTTCCTTTGTCATGTTACTCATTTCTGTATTTATCTTTTCTGTATGTTTTTAGTGTTCATAGCATATTTTAGTTACGTTCATTCTTATAATCATGTTTAGAAAATTAATACTGTGTCAGTAACTTGATGTCTAGTAATTGTGAAGTTGCATTCAGACATGTTTCTTGATGTGTCTTTTACTTTTAGGTGACACTGTTACTGCAGAAGATGGAGAGAGGGTAAAATTTCTTATGGCTGGAGAAAATGGGATCCGGAAAGTGGCAAACTGTATACCACATGATATTGGAGATCCTGGTAGGCTAAAGTTTGATTCCTGTCATCATCATCATCATGTTGCAATTCTATTGCAGAACACCCCTCTCACCGCTACATGCTCATCCACCGGGTACTTGTCATGTCCAGGGTTGACCCCTGACTCTTCATCCAGCATCCGTGCCCTTCTAGTACTGTGTTTTTCTAAACCACTGATATTTTTGGCCAAAGTGTTTCAGTTTTCAAGACATGATGCTGTTTATGAATGAGTTTCCTTACATTTTTTGGTCTTGTAGGATGTCATATTTTTCATCTTCTTGATTCTCAGTATTTGAAGAAAATATCTGTAACATTTCAGTTAAAAATCCTTGATTTTCTTTGTTAGTGACTGTGAAATGATATGATTCACAGCCATACGTTGCCAAAGGAAAGATGCATCCTTTCAAAAATGTTTACTTTTATTAGTTTTCTGGTGCCGGTCTCCCTTACCGAGGAGTTAGCAGCCTTCTCCGTAACCCCAAATATTCTCGTGGTTGACGTGAGCGCAAGAGATTGGAAGCGATTCGAGTCGCGCCAGTGACTTTTGAGAGTATGGAGCCGGTCGCTCAGAAAGCCGTGGCGTGCTGATGAGTGTAATCTAGCCTAGGAATCAACATACAGCTGAAAGATGCTGATGTTGACCACAATATCCTGAAACAGGATGGAAATGCGGGGGAAAAAAAGTTTTCTGGTGTTGTGCTGTAGGTGCTTAACGCTGTTTACCCTCCGCTACTAATGCCAGTCTTCTTAAATATTTTGAACAGTGTTTTAAGTTCTGTACTGTGGTTAAAATGCTCTTCCTTTACCATCTTCAATCTGTTTGTATTGTTTTTCTTGCTCATAATGTGTAGCAGTTAAATTCTGGCCCATACACATTCAGTGGGCAGCTTGTGTTGCTGAAGAGAGAGAAATGGAGAAAGAGTATGTATGTATGTAATGTATGTATGTCTGTCTGTATGTGCATTCGTGCACATGAGTGAGTTTGTGTAAATTATGTACGAAAGATAAGTCATTGGAAAGGCCGAATGTAAGACAGGCCTGCCTGTCCAATTTGTGACCCTTTGAAAATAAAATTTATTTGTTCGTTTGTGCTTTAAATTAATCTGGTCATTTAACTTTAAAATAGTTCATGCTAATATTGAATATATTGATTTTAGTATACATGCTTGATGTGTCTTTTTTCGGTATTGTTTCTCTTCCTGTGTTTAGAGGATGAGCCTTGGAAGCGAGTGAATGCTTATAACATTCACCCAACAGATGACTGGAAGGATCTCAACCTGAAATTTGTGTTGCAGGTTTACAGGGACTACAGTGCAACACAGAATTTAGACTACCTCAAGTTTATGTATCCAAAATGTAAGGTATGTATTTATAAATAAATGTTTTGCATATCCTTTACAGGACATCGCTGTCAACATCAGCATCTTTCAGCTGTATGTTGATTTCTTGGCAAGATTACGCTCAGTAGTTTGCCATTGCTTTCTGAGCGGCCGGCTCATTATCCCGCAAGTCACGAGCGCGGGTCGAACCGCTTCAAGTTCTCGCCTCGCTGTGAGACCCTGCGTGGATAAACAGGATTACGGAGAAAGTGGTGTAACCCCTCAGCCAGAGAGACCGGCATGTATTTATAACTTTCTAAATATCTTGCCGATGTAAATTACCTTTATGTGGTCACAAAGTGGGATGTGAAAATAGGTTTAAGCTAATTATACAGCAATTTTTACCAAGTTAAGAGACTACATATCCCAATATTTTACCTTTGGCTAGTACATATCCCAGTGTTACTCTTGGCAAGTACATATCCCAGTGTTACCCTGGCTAGTACATATCCCAGTAGTACCCTTGGTTAGTGCCTATCCCAGTGTTACCCTTGGCTAGTACATATCCCAGTATTACCCAAGACTAGTACATATTCCAGTATTACTCTAGGCTAGTACATAAGTCAGTATTACCCTTGGCTAGTACATACCTGTATAGACTCAGAGCCACTCATTCCATTTACATCCACTCAGTGTTCATGTTTTTCCTTCCATTGGACAGGTTTTAATAGAATCATCGAAAGTCTGGGATTCTGATGGTGATGGAATTATAGACAATGGTGGCTATGCTGACCAAACATTTGATGCATGGGTTATGAAGGGAGCAAGGTAAGAATTACTGTCAGAATTGTTTCATTGCTGTGTCTTAACTTCAAAAGAAGTATAGAAACTGCAATGGGATAGTATCATAACTTAGCCCTTAATCATAGGCGGAAAACTACTATCCTGAATCAAAGCATGCTTCAATGCAATGGAAACATCCTTCTTCAGCAGTCAAGAGAATTAAAGGTTTCACCATCAGCAGGGAAGGTTATGCTTACAGTGTTTTGGGTTTCTCAAAGTCTGTTTTCTGCAGAAAGGTAAGAATATGATTGCTGCATCCTGTCGACTGTTTCATGATGACAGTGCCAGATCACAAACAACTCATTTAACCTAATAGAAAACTTAACAACTGGGGTATTAAATTCTTCACATCCGCCATACATTCCTGACTTAGTCTTCAGCAATTTTCATGTCTTTGGTCTGCTTAAAACTCTCCTTGGCAATTAACATGTTGTGAATGATACAGAGGTTCAATGTGAGCTGCCAATGTATCTACACAGCAGAGCATGTACTTCAGTGTTGCATATTTAGAAGCACTGATACAGCAAAGGGGATAAGTGAACCAGTGTCAGTGGAGATTATGTCCTGAAATAAAGTAAACAGAAGTGCAATAAAATTGGTGTCTGAGTGCCCATCTCATTTATTAAAAAAAAATATCCATTTGTATCTTACTGCTTTGGCTGCTGCATGAGAGAGAGAGAGAGAGAGTCGGGGGGGGGGGGGACAAGCATTCTTCTTCTTCTTCTTCTTCTTCTTCAGCGTTCTGAGCCATTGAGGTTCTTTGCTGCAGATGTGGACCTTCTCTTGCCAGTCGATGATTCCAAGTGCTTGTAGATCTGTATATGTATTATCTCTCCACCGCCTTCTTGGTCTACCTCGAACAAGCATTATCTACAAAAAATAATGCATTGGATTGAAACAGAACAACAAAAGTCAAGAGTACTGAGAGCCTGCATATTTCCTAAAGACATACAGGTGGAGTATTTGAACATTTAACAAATAGGCTGAAACATTTGTGCCTTTGAAAATAAATGTTATAGAATAGTGTTACAAATTCACTGCATAAAAAAGACAACACCTAGAACTATCCAGTATTGAAGAAGGCAGGTTATTAAGACAAATAATACAGTTGAGGAAAATTAAATATTTTGGGCATGTAACAAGATATGATTGTCTGGAAAAGATAACTATGGAGAGAGGTGTAGCAGATAAGAGGGAGAACACAGTGCTGATGGCATCAAGATGTGATGGATAATTTACTCAGGATAACAAGAGAGGCAGGATTTCTGTCTTATGATAGAGAGGAATTTTGAAAAACCATTATTGGGAAACAGTTCTGCACAAAACAAGTCATTGGATGACGATAATGATGATAGTGATAGTGATATGTGTATACGTTTGTATACATATTTTTTTCTTATCATGTTATGTCTTTTTCTAGTGCATATTGTGGAGGCATGTGGCTAGCTGCTCTACGCATGATGGTTGAGATGGCCAAGGAGCTAGAATTGCAGGATGATGTAGCCATGTTCCAGGGAATGTTAGACCAGGGAAAAGACTCCTTTGAAAAAAAACTTTGGAATGGTAAAGAACCTTTTTTTTTTTAATAACTGACAGTAGTTTACTCTGAAAATTTAGTTTTTGTTTGATTTCATTATGGCATCTGTATCATTGATGGATTGTGCTGGGGAAGTTTTTTTCCCAGGCTGAGGATTAAAGGGGGTGTGTGCTGGGTGATAAAGGCTACTTGCCAAAGCAGTTGCCCTGTGGTGTATAGACTGGATAGATGTTGTGGTAAGTCAAGCTCACTAACCACCAGGCTACTGTAGCAGTAGATCTGATTAAACTGAGAATTGCAAACTGGAGTAAGACCTTTAAGGAAACAAAGCAGTATAAATATTGTGTTTACAGAATAGAGCTTGCTCTATTGGGGTATGTGTTATGTAGGGAGAAAAGGTAAGATGGAGAACTAAAATAAAGAACATATGCTTTTTATTGGCTCAGTTTTAGAAATAGAAATGAATGGCACTGAATTGTGCTGTAAAAGAGTTTCACTGGTTGATCTATGTATTCATGTTGGACGTTCGAGCTGATCTAGTCATGTTATAATTAAAATAATAAGTTATAACATGAAACTTATGTTATCATTCTCAATTATAGAGTACATTTAGTGAAATCACAGTATAAAATGATCAGCCACACAGCTTTTCATAGTAAAATGTTTGCTTAGTACAATCTATTTACCTATATTTTATTTAATTAAAATGGTGTTGTCATTGCTTTAACACCCTTTAATAAAGCTTGCTTGTAAATTGACAATGTTTCCAAGGTTCCTACTACAATTATGACAGCAGCACAAGTGGCCACCATGATAGTGTTATGGCAGACCAGCTGGCTGGCCACTGGTTCCTGAAGGCTTCAGATTTGGCAGATGAAGCAGTAGGTATATTTTGTCTTTGAGTTGCTTACATCATGAGCTATTTGTATCCTACGTTATCTTGTGGTTATATTGGAGAAAATGACCAGAAGAAAGATGACTGGAAAAGGGAGTAACATAACTAATACATTTCTAGGATTGAAAAAAAAAATTATGGATGCTTGCTTTTACTAATGCTGCCCAGTGTGAAGGTTTGTGCCCAGATTTGTATACCTTTGCCTTTGTGGTTTTCAAACTTGTTTCACCTGATGTCAGAGTGCTGTTACGTGAGGTTGAAAACTTTACCTCCTGATGTGAGAGGAAAGTATTGTTATGCTTGGACATGCTTTTGAGAACTTATGTTTCTTGTTAAATGTCACTGTCATATTGGACTTTTGGTCCAATATGGCAGATAGGCTGTTGAGCTGTTAAGATATCTAGAGTGTTTTTGTCTTTGGCTATGGTTTGCTTATGTATTTTCTTCAAGTTGGACTGCTAGTACATGGTTCTGTTGTTCAACTATTGAGTGGAGTACTGTGGATTTTATGTGGAATGCTTTTACATCCATCCGCAGTTGTTTGTATTGTATTCGGAAAAATGCCAGCCAGCCGGTTGCTGAACTAGCTGGTTTTATGTTATGCAGTAATGTGAGTGCAACTGCTGATTTTCTAGTGACTGCAGGTTCCATCAATGATGAATTATAATTTTAGTGGCAGACTGTTGTGTTGGCATTCTGGCAGCAGTCTTGTGCATGTATGCCTGTGTGTGCTGTTGCTTTGTCGGGACTGCTGTCTGTTCCACTATTCACATGGGACAATGAGGAGCATTTTGTGTGATATTCACTGGCACAGGGACGGAGCATTAAGGGGTGATCCTTTACCGTGAGTTGGAACTATGACTAACGACCAACTATCACAGCACTAGGATGTAGTATTGAAGACAAGTGTACAAAATAATTAATCTTTCTAATATAAGCTGTTTTCCTTAATTCTTTATAAATGTTTTTAGCATAACAGTTGCTTATATTTATTGATTATTGCATATAAAATACACCCCAGTTCTGTTTGGTTATTAGCCTCTTAGCTGCCTATGGTGTAAACAGTTCAGTCCACTTAAGTTCTTCTGTTTGTATTTTGCAACTCTTAATTTTCATTCTGATATATTCACTACTGCTAAAAATAGACAAAATGTAGAACAAGTTCAGAAATTAACCTGTCTAGGTCAGACTGTAACAGAAGATGTGATTCATACTAGAATTAGAATTGTGGTAGCAAAGAGGGCGTTTAGAGGAAAACAAGAAATCGTTTTAAAAAGACTACAAGGTCGACTTGATTGCACTGGGTTTTACACCATATGGTTTGGTTTCTTTCTGCAGGGTGGCTTACTGAAAGCGTCGACACAAAGCATGAACTCCGTAACTCCAGCAATGACTCCCAGGAGTCTCCGAGAAAATTGCACTCGTGATCCGAATGTCATGGCCTGGAACTGAACCCATGACCTTCGGACTGAGAGTCAAGCAGCATAACCACTTTCCCACATAGATTCCCTGAAATTGTAACATCAAAGAATGTACAGCTTCATCTGTGGACAAGAATCCTGTGTATAAACAAATTGTCAGCCACATACTATGGTTCTAAAAAAATGACAATGAATGTACATGATGAAGAATATATAGGAGCACTTTAAATGTGATGTTATTGAAGAATGACAAGAACTAACTTGAAAAATTGACAAACAAATAAGTTCTGGAAACTATAATGGAACTAAGAAGATTTCTAAAAGTAATCTAAAAGCAAAGACTATCATGGTGAGGTCACATCTTAAAACAGAAGGAAACATGAGGGCAAAATTTTGGGGAAAGAGGAAGGGGTAGACCAAGAACAAGATTGATAAAACAGGCACACACAGATTTATCAATGCAGAAGTATAGTAATGAAAGAGATTGACATAAGACAGACAACTGTTGAATGGAATGATCAGAAGCTTCATGCCCACACCCCCTTCCCCCATCCCATTCTCTCCCTTTCTCCCAAAGTGTTAAAGTTCTTGATTGATGTTGATTATAATACTGATGATGATGATACCTGTTAAAAATGAATCTCGTCAATTATTTTAAAAAAAGACTGTTTTTTCTACACTGGGTAGTGTAAGAAAGGAACTTGCTTACAGTTCTGACTAGTTGCTGAAGCAAAGTAATTAATTTTCCTCTATAGCCCTCTCAGCTCTGTTACTGCCTTTGTTATGTTGTAATCATAATTTCTGATGATTTAATCAATTTAGTTGTGTTAGCCATTTAATCAGTTTTTAATTTTTTATGCCAGTTACCACATAGTTTGCTTTTTTTTCCATATAGAAACTAGATTCAGTTATTACACATAAGTCAAATAAAACCAAAGGGTTTCTTTCAGTACGGTTATATGTTGTATGTGTTCTCATTCTTCAGGTATTCCCTGCTGATCATGTGAGGAAAGCACTGCTGACCATCTACAAAAATAATGTTATGGGCTTTCAAGGAGGCTTTATGGGAGCAATCAATGGCACACGACCTGATGGGAAGATGGACTTGAGCTCACCACAATCTGAGGAATTTTGGTCAGGAATTACTTATGCATTAGCTGCTACTATGATTCAAGAGGTGAGTGAAAGATACATTATTTTCATGTAAGATGTAAATACCTGTAATCCTATTTTACTATGACAGTCATTATTTTTACCGGGAGTTTAAAAAAAATACAAGATTAATCATATTTGTTTTTATAATGATGATCATCATGATGTAGGGAGAGTAAGTAGGATGTATATTCCTTGTGGCTTTGGCATTCATTCTTCTTCTTCTTCTTCAGCATTCCGAGCCATTGAGGTTCTTTGCTGCAAATACAATCTGTCTCCATTCGTCTCTCTGGTGGACCTTCTCTTGCCAGTCGTTGATTCCAAGTGCTTGTAGGTCTGTGTGTATATTATCTCTCCACCGCCTTCTTGGTCTACCTCGGGGTCTACGGTCATTTATTTCCTGAGTGTAAGCGAGTTTTGTTTCCCTATTATCTTCCATTCTTTCTATATGCCCCAGCCATTGTAGTCTATTAGCCTTCATGATACCAGTGATTAGCGGGGACTTAAACAAATCATAAATGTCTTTGTTACTTCTTCTTTTCCACTCTCCACTTTGTGTATCCCTAATGGGTCCAAAGATGCGTCTTAAAATTTTGTTCTCAAAGGTTTGTAACAAGGCTTCGTCTCCTTTCGTTGTACTCCAGGTTTCAGAGCCATACAGCACAACTGGTCTGATCAGTGTTTTGTATATTGTGATTTTGGTGTTACGAGATAGCGCCTTTGATTTTAGTAGATGTTGTAGTGCATAGTATATCTTATTTCCAGAGTTGATTCTAGTTTGTATTTCTTCCCTTATGATGTTGGAGCAGTTGAAGATTGTACCCAGGTATTTGTATGTTTCCGTTCTTTTAATGGTCATATTATCTATTTGTATGTGGCCAGAGTTTTTA
Source organism: Cepaea nemoralis (assembly GCA_014155875.1). NCBI lineage: Eukaryota > Metazoa > Mollusca > Gastropoda > Stylommatophora > Helicidae > Cepaea > Cepaea nemoralis. The sequence goes on along the minus strand of JACEFZ010006658.1, from coordinate 184,343 downwards.
GCCATTCCGTCTCTTGAAATTACCATATATTCTGTCTTATCTTGGTTGATAACCAGCCCCATCTGTTGGGCTTTTTCCTTTAAGTGAGTCAATATTTCTAATGTCTTTTGTTCACTTTGCCCTATAATATCTATATCATCTGCATAACCAAGCAGCTTGGATGTTCCTCCAATATCACATTCCTCCTTTACCTTCCTTACAACTTTCTCTAGAGCCAGATTGAAGAGTAGCGGCGATAGTGCATCACCCTGTTTCAAGCCAGATGTTATTTGGAAGGGGTCTGATTTCCTGCCTTTATATGTTACTATATTATAAGTATCTTCCATGCATAGTTTGGTCATGTTAATTAACTTCCTTGGTATTCCAAATTCCTGCATAACATTCCATAGACTATTCCTATGGACACTATCATAAGCCTTTTTAAAATCCACAAAAATGTTATGGAGATCTCTTTTATATTCCCAATGTTTCTCGGCTATTTGTCGTAAGATAAATATCTGATCTATTGTTGATCTGTTTTGTCTAAAACCCGCCTGGTAGTCACCTAATATGTCTTCTGAATATGGTTTTAGTCTATTTAGTAATACTGCGGATAGTATCTTATAGCTTGTGGACAGTAGTGATATTCCTCTATAATTTCCACATTGGAACTTGTCTCCTTTCTTAAAGATAGGTATCAATAATGACTCTTTCCAGTCATGGGGTAATTCTTCTGTCCTCCAGATTTTTATTATTAGTTCGTATAGCTTTAGATGTAATGCATGGCCACCTGCCTTTATAAATTCAGCAGCAATTCCATCAGTCCCAGTTGCCTTATTGTTTTTAAGTCGTGTGATTACATATAGGATTTCTTCAAATGTAGGTTCTTCAATTTGTGGTTCGCATGTTAGAACCTCTTCCTGTGGGAAAATGTTACTTGGAGCTTCACAATTTAGTAATTCAATAAAATATTCTTTCCATGTGTTGCACATTTCCTCATTGGTATTTATCATATTCCCATTTTTGTCTTTTAAACCATATGTGTTTTGTTGGTGCCCTCGTTTCATTGACTTCAGTACTTTAAAAAATTTTCTGGATTCATTTTTCTGGTGATTAGTTTCCATATCTTTGATTATATTACTCATATATTCTCGCTTCTGCTGTCTGACTATTTTTGTAGCCTCTTTACATTCATTTCTATAATGCTCTTCCTTTTGGATGTTATTGATGTCATTTAACCATACATGTCTGGCATTCTTCTTCCTAGTGACTGCTTCTTCACATTTTTGATTGAACCATCTGTTCTTTCTATGCGTGGTTGACACACCGAGACATTCTTCTGCGGTAGATTGAATTGTATTCTTGATGTTCAACCAAGTTTGGTCAACGCTTTCCTCCAAAGGGTTTTGCAAAATTTCAAGTTTACATTTTATTTCATCTGTAAATTTCTCTTTGACTGTAATGTCTTGTAGTTTTTCTCTGTTATATGTTGGGTGTAATCTTTGTAATTTAGTATAGAAAGCTCTCTTAAGTTTTATTTTAAATTTTGCTCCAACGAGGAAATGGTCACTGTGGCACTCAGCTCCTCTATAACTTCTGACTTGCTGTATGTTTGATGCATTTCTGTTGTTAATTAAAATGTGATCTATTTGATTATAGGTTCTCTTGTCACATGATTTCCAAGTTTGTTTGTGTATATCCTTTCTTTGTAGTCTGGTACTGCTAATCTGCAGTCCTTTGGCTTCTGCCAGGTTGATGACTCTCCATCCATTATCATTTGAAGTTGTATGTAGGCTTTCCATACCGGCCACTTTTTTATTAGTTTGCTCTCTACCTATTTTTGCATTGAAGTCTCCCAGCACAATCAGGATGTCCTGTTTGGGGGTTTCTTCTATGACATCTTCCAGATCATTATAAAAGTCTTCTTTAATATCATCTTCTTTCTCTTCAGTAGGTGCATGTACATTAATCATCGTTATATTTTTCCATTTACCTTTTATTCGTAATTTACTAATCCTGTCATTAAAAGCTTTAAAGTTTAAAATGTTCCCCCATAACTCTTTTTTGATGACAAATCCTGTTCCTAATTCATGTTTATTTTGGCATTCATTGACATGAAAAAAATATGGGATTGCAAATAAATAATTCATCTTTCCCAGCATTATTTTAAGAAAAAAAATGAAACAATTTGCAGACTTGGAGCCCCACAGATTTCACAGACTAAAACTCATACCATTCGATTAGCACAAAAGGCTTCAGAATCATCTTTTGCACTATACATTTCAAGAGAGAATCAAAAACAGACTCCTAAGAAAAAATCCAAATCACTTTGCATGAAAAATCTACAGACAATATGCTATATATTCTTGCATGAACAGGACAGAGTCTGAAGTCTTCACTAGTACCCCATCATTTCTTTGTTAAGGTTCCCATGATTTCTATATTTCAATGATCTGTCTGGCAAATTCTGGGCAGTTTTGTAGGATGTGCTGTGGAGTTTTCTTTGATGCTCTACAGTTGCAAGTGGCAAAGACTGTGAGACCCATTTGATGAAGGTGTGCACAGTGTCTTGTTCTGTCTGAAGATCCTGGTCTGCTAGTTTCTGCCTAGTTTGTGCTTCCATATTCTGTCTGTAATCTTCATTTTACTATTTCCACTTCATAATCACAGCTGTCTTAGGAGTGTCTTTACCTCAAATTGCCGGCTCCATAGTGAAGGGGTTACAGATGCAGTTCGTAATCCCGCATACCACGTGTGAAACACAGCTTCGGGTAATTTGGCTGCAGACCACCTTGCATTGAGTATTTTATAAAATGGTATGGGTGCCGGTTGTTCAGAAAGCAATGGCAAACTACTAAACGTAAACTTGCCAAGAGATCACAAATAGCTAAAAATGCTGGAGTTGACTGTGACACCCTGTAAAGGATATGCAACTAACTTGTTTATTTTTATTTTACCTCAAATAACTACCACAAACAATGCTATAGAATGCACAGAACCAGATAAGACCCAGATCTCCTTGGTCATCCACTGCAACATGAATGCTGGTCTGTCTGCCCTGGTCATCCTCATATCTTGCACTCGATCAAATATATTAAGGACAAAAGAGTGAGGCTGAGCTTGCATAACTTTCCCTCACTTAAATCCAATCCAGGCACAAGTTATATTGTTACCTCTAAACCCACCCTAAGCTGGAAAGAATACCAGGCAGTGTGGTTGGAGTCTTCCTGTTCATGGGATGCATCATGCAGTGTTTGTTCAAAGGGGAAGACAAATCTGGTCCAACACAATGCTGAAGTTGAATGTATCAGTTCAAATGCTCAGATCCACTCCTTGAGATGTATTGGGTGTGTGGCACTAGCCCCTCTGTGTCTATAGACTAAATTGCTCTCTATGGGTGATGTGGTCAGTATCATGCTAGCTGCTTTTACTGCCCAGAACATTTTCTGGTGTCCATGTTAGGCTGGGTCAATCTCTAAGCTCAAGTTAGTTAAACAGAAAATTACTAATTCCTCAGGCTCAAGACCCTCCTGCCATACACCGCAAGGTACTATGTTGGCAGTAAATGACAGTTTTGACAGTTGTCTTTTTTCAGCACTGCTATATGAGTATCTTTAAGAGTTTATTGGTTGGCGAATCCTTCAGAATACTGAGTTTTAACTCAAGTCCAATGCACTATGTTCAGGTCATTTGAGCGCTGAATAGATTTTCATCTCTCAGAGCAAGGATGGAATAGAGACTTTCCTTCTGACTCAACACTGAAGTGCCATCATCATGAGGACTGTGCTACAGAGCCCTCCTTCTCCTCTCCAAGCTCAGAAACTTGTGGCGTTGACATGTATGGAGAGACATTTTAGGATGCCACTGGGGCATGATTCTGCACAGTACATACTAACTGATTGGGATTAGGCCTAGATCTGTCATGTATTCTCCCCTGGTTTTAGGTATTTCATTGTCAACAGCTCTGCATCATAATGCTCAGATGGACCTTTTTAAGTTTAATAGTTCTTAAGCTTCTAGGACATAATTTGTTTCTTAATGTTCTGAATTTTCCAAATTGTTCATTATCACAGGGTCTTCTGGAGGAGGGTTTCCGTACAGCCTATGGAACATACCACATATGCTGGGAAGTTCTAGGCCTGCATTTTCAAACCCCTGAAGCATACACCGTAAACTGTGGTTACAGGTCTCTGGCTTACATGAGGCCTTTGGCCATCTGGGCCATCCAGTGGGCTTTAGAGAAGTTCCATCCTCACCTGTTAGCTCCAGCTTCACAAGAAGAATCACAAGAAGACCTACCATCAGATGCTGCAGATGATGACCAGCTTTCTGATTCTTTGGCAAGGGACATTACATTACAGGACGGTGATGATGTCAGTGGTTTATCTTTGACAAGGGACATTATAATAAAGAATGATCGAGGGAGTGATTTATCTTTGACAAAGGACATTGTAGTAAAGGATGATCGAGGGAGTGATTTATCTTTGACAAAGGACATTATTGGGAAAGATGATAATATTAGTGATTTATCTTTCGCAAGGGACAGTATTGCAAAAGATCAGGAAGCATGTGATTTATCTGTGCTAAGGGACATAATAAAAGATGACGAAGCTGTTGAGGTATTATTGTCAGGAAGTTTGGTCAATGATGCTGAAATCAACGGCCATGCTATAACAGCACAGGATAGTATGGAATGTTTGGGGATCACTCTAAACGAGGCCTCAGGTGTTATACACAATCACATTCCTGAAATAGGGTTTGTTGTGAACAGTGACAGCATTATAGAGACAGTACTTACAGATTTACATAGCACAGACCCTGACACTGAATTCTTGTCTCAGGAGATTGGGAACAGTGAAAGCATTATTGATGTCACTGAAGAGGAACCATCAGCATTGGATAGGACACAGCCCTCAAAGTAATGTCCTGGTTTGTGACATTTGTACAGCAGCCAAGATTGATTCCAGAATGTTAGCGATATTTCTGATATGTATTTTGTCAGAATTTCAATATTTGTATTGTATGCTTTAATTGTTAAGAGGGTGTGTGCCTCCAGCAAAGAAAAACCTGATTGTGTCAAATATGTTCAGTTTTTATTAATGTGAGAAAGAAAGATTTGCATAATTACAAACATTTACTGTGTGGAATGGGAGCCGTGGTGGTGCAGTAATGGCAGCCTGTGTGATGTTGATCACAGCACCCATTGAGTGCTGAATGGTCAGTAAAAATCTAGGGCTAGCACAATATACTCAATACATTTCATTGCATGGAAAAAAGGTCCTTTACTTTTTACCATGTGGAATGGTACAGTGGTTAGAACACTAGCCTGCTAGCTATGTGATTGAATCCCCCTCAAGACAGTGATTTTTAAAAAAAATGGACCCCCTTGTGGCTTGTTAAATTGGTAAAGGGCCCATTACTTCACTGTGTGAAATAACCATGTTAAAATGAGACAGTTTGAGTTGCCATCAATGAGAATATTGTTTAGTTTGTGACTGGGACAACTCAAAGCATGAAGATAATGGTTATGCACATTGCTGTGCAGCTATGACTCATCATGTACATTTAGGCTTCTATAGGAGATTGGGAGCCATCTTTGCACTTAAATGCCTGCTTAAAGTGCTTTCTTATAGTTACTTGTTTCTGCAACAGCATATTTTCCATGATGAATTGACCAGCCAGATTACCACTTTAAGAATGTGGATGAAAACATATGTATACATTCACTCACCCTACCTGTGCTTATTATTAGAGAATTAGAACGGAATTTAAAAGAAATTTTTTGTGAGGCAGTTTTCTGCTATGAGTCTTGGATGTGATAAGGGCCATCACATCCTGTAGGTCTGAATGCATGGAGGAATGCCAGTTTTTTTCTCACTTTAGCAGGCACAGAGCCTCGGCGTCGAATCCTCGTCTGACCAGGCTCATGACATTATCAGTGCAGTTCCCTTTCAACTTCAGTAACGCGCCCGCTAGAGTGGATGAAAGTCATCAGAAGCACAAGAATGAACAAGGTCATGTTAGCAGCTAAGATCTTGTCTCACAGCACTAAGTCATTGCAAATCAATGTTTGTGTAAATGATCTTTTCTGCATGCATGATGTGTAGTGATCTGTTGTCTGTATAGTGCTGCACATGAGTTCAGTTTAAAGAGTGATTTAATTCATTCTACACCATGCCTCATCATATGTTGATATTACCAAACACTTTTATTTCCTTGACTTATTCTGTTCAGGGAGCTGCGCTAACGCCAACCCGGTGGTTTTAAGGCGGGAATTTTTAAAAAATTGAATGGGCTGCCAGTCTAAACTGGGGACTAGGACATTTCTAGGGATGTAAAGATGGTCAATGAGACATTGATGACATCACCCAGGGAGTGCCGATTGTTCTGTACAACTATGGGGCTAGCTCTACATACCCAATATGTCTTGTGTGGTGGAATGGGGTCCTCCATTTGTTGTTGGCATTTGGATCAAACAAATCACCAAATGGTTACTTCATGCATTACATGCTGTCGCAGACAGCAGAGCACATACTCCAAGACTGCCCAAACTACAACATATCCAGGCAAACCTTCTGCCTAGACAGACAACAGTGGAAGATAAAATCCTATAAACCGCTGAGTGAACTAAGAAAGACTGTTAGATTCATACAAGAGACAACATTGCAGTTATAGACATATTTCAAGCGAACGAAAGAAGAAGAAAATGCTTTCCTGAAGACATCAGTGGGCACAGTGTCTTTGAGGTACCATTTTAAAATGACACATTCTTACTGGAACAGACCTTGACCCATGAACTGTTTGATTGTTTGCAATATAATAAAAGGATGGTATACTGCCCTGTAATTGTTGGGGTAGTGGATTTGAGTCATCTCAGGCAAGGCAAGCAACCTGGAAGCCCTGTGTGTGTGTATTGTGCACATTAAAATCCCTCAGAAGTTGGAAACAAAAGATAGCCAGGCCAAACAGACCACTTCCAAAATGTTAAAATTTAGAAAACCTACCCACAATAGTTAGTTGCATATCCTTTACAGGAAGTCACACTCAACCCCAGAATCTTTTTGCTGTTTATGGTCTCCTGGCAAAGGGGTGGAAAAGGGGTTATGGACAGAACTCGTAATCCCACATACCACGGTCGAAACAGCTGAGACGTTTGGCAACAGACTGCCTTGCGTTGGTTTTTAAATTAAAATGGTATGAATGCCGATCGTTCAGAAAGCAGTGGCAAACTACTGAATGTAAACTTACCAAGAAATAACAAACAGCTAAAAAATGCTGGAGTTGATTGCTGCGTCCTGTAAAGGATATGCAACTAACGTTTTAACCCACAATATAATATTTATAGCATGCATGATTCTGGAAAATACTCTTGTGGATCCTCGTGGATGTTATGGAGTTTATGGACAGTGCTGAGATTCTCCTAGTGTGATCTTTGGGAGGAGACTGGAGCATTTATGGAGATATCTGTGTGCATTGAAAGTGGTTCTTTACCAGTACTTAAGAAATCAGTGCTGAGTTCATGCAGGGAGTGGTTGGTTACATCATCAGGTGATGTGCTTGGTGTCAAGTAATACATTTGTCCTGAAGCAGTTTCCTGCCAAGGCCCTGTGATGTGATAGTGCCATCACATGTTGTAGGCCTGAATGCATGGAGGAAAAGGTGGCCAGTCTTTTCCGCATTTAGCAAGGTGCCAAACACAGGCACCGAACCCTCGTCTGACCGTACTCATGACATCAGCATTGCTCTCTATCACTTAAACTAACGTATCCACTATTTTTAATACAAAGAGTTGACTAAAGACAAGACCTGCAGTTCAGATAAGTTGAACTGCAAATCACTCCTGTGATAATCTTCAGCTTTCATTGCGTATTCAATGCATATTTTTATGTGTGTGATGATGTATTTGATTATATCGACAGTTTGAAGCATTTACCAGCTGTCCGCATTAATTCTGTATCCTGTCTTATCATGTATGATCACAACGAAATGGTGACACTTATGTTTAATATATTACTTCCAGATGTTATTTATGATTTTCAGTATGTTAACATGTTTTATTATTAATATTTTGACTGTGTAAAAAAAATACAACTATATTAATTCAGTCATTCATATTTGTATATTTTATTATGGACATTTTTACAGTCGCTGCAAGCAGTGTTTTTTTTTAAAATGTGCATTCCTAGTTCAGAGAACTTCTGAAAACAAAACTATTCTTTTCTGTTTAACATTTCTGTTTCCATCCCAGTGAAGTCATCGAGGTTTGGCCTACTGTATTTATCCTGGCAGCCAATCAGATGTGACCACCAGTTTTGACCAGGAGTTTTGGCTAACTTTTCAAAGTTTAACATTCCTAGTAAATATATCATGATTATTACCGCATCAAGACGTGAAAGGAGTATAATCTCTCTTTCAAATCTAGTAATATGCCCTTGTCTCATTTTCTCAATTGTCTTTGAATAGCATATTACCTTAAAGCTTATTACCTTAAAGGCTTGTTTCCTTAGCGACTCAATGAACATGATCAAGAGGATAGAGGAGGGGTCGATCCGAAGAGAATGGTTGCTGCCTCTGAAGCGGTCTCGGCTGGCAAAGATTAGTTTCATCTTCGTGCCAGGTCATGCGGGAGTACAAGGAAATGAGCGGGCTGACAAGCTCGCAGGTGAGGCTACTGTGGAGGGCGGACGCGCCATGGACCAGGCTGACATTCTGAATGCTCTACGAGAAGTGAGACTTTTGCGAGAACCAAGTGATGACTGTGAATCTACAACAATGGCCAGACTGCGGGAGCAGCAAATTAAAAGAGGGGTGGCCAAACAAGAACACTACGCAGGAAGCCAAAGAAGATTGATAAACCAACACAGAACTGGCGTCGTTAGCCGCTACACGCTGCGGGATTTGCTGAGGAGGGGATCCGAGCACTTATGGACTGAATGGTTCGATGTGCAACGAGGATGATCTGTCGACTAACTAACTAACTAACATTACCTTAAAGCTTATTGTCTTGAATCAAGTAACTCTTTATAATTCTTTTTCTTAAATGAACTAACTGGTTTCATATGCAAGTTTGTATGTTATTCCAATAATTAATTTTATAGACCAAGTTTACAACACCAACAAAAAAAAATAAGTGTAGTCATGTAACTCTTTCTGTAATAAGCAAAATGCCTTGTGTTTGTTGGAGACTTCTGATATGATATAATAATATTACTTTCTTCTCTCTCAGATATTTGACATATGAACCCACTTTATCCAAATGGTTAGTTTAACGCAAACACTTGACATATTAACCCACTTTATCCACATTGTTAGTTTAACCTAAACACTTAACATATTAACCCACTTTATCCAAATTGCGCTAGTTTAACTTAAACATTTGGCAAATTTACCCATTTTATCCAAATTGTTAGTTGAACCCTTCTGTCCCATAGGGTTATTATTTTACTCCATTAGACCAAAATGTTTTCACTTTCAAGTACCGCATGTTTGTAAAGTCTCACTACACTTTGTATGTAGAACAAATTTGAAAAATGAAATACATGAAGTCATTAAAAAATGTGCTGCTTAGTCCATCGTGAAGCAATATGCAGTGCATGACTGTCGTCTGCTGGAGTAATTCTTCGCACTCCAAACAGAATGGTGTTGTCAACGGAAGAGATAATTTTTAAAAAATTTATTCTACATACAAAGTGTAGTAAGACTTTACAAACATCCAGTACAATTACTTCAGGTAGGAAGAGTTTCTGGCTACAACCTGTGACTGACATTGTTCAGATAAAAACAGTGAGTAAATCCATGAAAACGAGAAGCACAATTGGTCAGCTTTACTAGAACACAATCACAAGTGACAAAATAGATGTTGCAGCTAGAACCTTCATCAGCACACAAACAATAAACATTCACTGATACAGCTACATAAAAATATTATATATATATATATATATATATATATATATATATATATATATATATATATATATATATATATATATATATATATACTCTTAGTTGATGTTAATCTGTCGTCCAAGCCAAATATGTGATGATAAGTCTGAACGCCTGTAGCTTGAAATTCTTCTGTTGTCTACTTTGTTCTCTTGTATCGATTTATATTCCTTTGTGTTTTATAGCTAATAACATAAGGTAAAGACAGGGAAACAACAAAGAATCATGCATATATAGGTGGCTGAAAACAGACAAGAGAAGGGAAACTGGAAACTGGCTGTACAACCAGCGAAGAACAACTAACTAACCATGTTTTTGCGACTGAGACAGAAGAAAGACACATTTTCTGAGGAAATGTTATGGAATTGTCAAATGTAAAAAAAAATCTGATTTTCTTTGGTTAGCTTTCTTGAAGTTGTGGGTCTTCCAGATGCACATTACCAAAACAGTGCTCTTCCTCTGCATGAGACATGGTCATTTACTGGTTTTGTGTGTTACTGAAAACGTATGCTCCCTTCTCACAGATTACCCATGTCAATTCATGCCTGGTGTTTATTGACAGAGACAATCTCCATAATCCTTCACAACACACAAGTTTTTGTAATTATGATGGCATGTATTTGTAATTATCTTGGCATATATTTTCATGTAGTAGTCGAAAGTTACTTGCATGTCCTTTACAAGACATCTCAGTCAACTCCAGCATTTACTGGCTGTTGGTGATTGTCTAGGCACATTTTATGCTCAGTAGTTTGCCATTGCTTTCTGAATGGGTGATGCTCATAGCGTTGTGAAAATCAATGCAAAGCAGTTTGCTTCCGAATCTTCTGAGTCTGATTTTGTCAAGAAAGCCACAGACCCTGACAATGTACTGTTAGCCTAAGACATTTCTGGAAGACAATAGATAAATACTGAATTATGAGTTGATTGTTTTACAAAAACTTATGCTTCTTTGTCATACATTTATGTTGCTGTGTTTTCATTGAGATATGATAATGTGCACAATACATAATGTCATGGACATTCTTTGTTTCTATTTCTTGGTGCTTCTGTCTTAGATTTTGAGGCAGTGGTGCTAATACATTTAAACAATAAAGAATCTTTGGGGATTGTCTTTTATGCTGTACTAAGAACTTATGATCCACTCTCACAAACTTTGTATTGGATAAGACAATTTTTATTGCTGATATACTGTGAGAAAATTCTATTTCTTTACAAATGTATTGCATGACAAATTTACATCATCATGCTCAGTTATGTTTCTTTAAATGGGCATTTTGTTTTGACACTATAGTTAATGTATGGAAGTAAAGATAATTCTTCCGGTCCCCAGCATGGCGGTTAAGCATTGAACTGCTACAGCCTCTGGAGTATTTATCCTTGTGGCTGCGGTTTGCATTCACATTTTCCTCATGTTGAGCTGGTAGTATATGGTTCCATCACCCTGCTACTGAGTGAGTGGTGGTGCGACTCTGTGAGCTGTGAAATTCATGTGGAGTGCTTTTACATCTGCCCGCTTTTGTTTGTACAGTGAACTGCATGTGCGGAACAATGGCTACCGGCTGTTGCTGAATTGACTTTTCGGTTCACGAGTGCATTTTTCGGGAGACTCCTGGGAGTCGACGCTGGAGCTACGGAGTTCGTGCTTTGTGCAGCGCTTTCGGTGGGTTACCCTGCGGAAAGAGACTGAGCCATGTGAGAAAACCTGGGTCAATGAAGTCTTTCTGATGACTGCCAATTCCATCGACGATGAACTGTAATTTTCATGGATGACTTCTGTGTTGGCATTCTGGCGGCGGCATTATACACTGTATACCTGTGCGGGCTGTTGGATTGCAGAGACTCCTGTCTGTTCCACTTTTCACATTGGACAGTGAGGAGCATTTAGTGTGATATTCACTGGCACAGGAACAGATCATAATGGGGACGACCCATTGCCGTGAAGTTGGAACTTCGACTAACTAACTACTAAAGATAATTCAATCTCACTCAGCAATAAAGGTATGCAGTGTTATGCCTGCACATTTACTAGGTTACTATCTAGTAAGGTAGGATGACCACCTCCCTTCCAGCACCAATTTTACAAAGCTGGGTTGATCCCAGAGTTTTCCTGGTTGGAAACCATATTCTGCCACTACTGGAGATTGTACTCAAGTTTGCAGTTCAGCAGACAAAACTTGCCATTATTATAAATAAACTTCTTATTATACATACACTTAATTATTTAAATGCAATTCTAGATGTGCAGAAAATCAGTCAATGTACTTCTCTTATCTAGATTATTGTATAGATGTTTCATTCATTCATAACCTTTCACCGATGGGCTGAGTGGTCTCGAGGTATGGTGCCAGCTTTGAGTACTGGAGGTTCTGTGTTCAAGCCCCGGTGAGGGCCAGGATATTTTCACGTGGACTTTTAGTAACAAACATTCCCCTGGTCTCTGGGTAGTGAGATTGGACCCTCGTGTGTATTGTTGCGGACGTAAAAAATTCCTTGGCGGTTGGAAATCTAAAAAGAGTAGCCTAACGGCTATGCCCGGGCAAAATTATTTTGAGTTAAAAATCTACCCAAATATTTCAGGATCCTTGACAGTGCTACAGAGTTTGTGCACTGAGCTGAGATTCACCAGACTCAGGCTTGAGTTAGGAATAGAACGGAGCACTTATGGGTTACACACATGTGCCGTGATGTTGATCCGTCGACTAAACTATACATAACCTTTCCCTGCTAGCTTGAGAATGTAGATGTATCTTGTTGTCGTAACAATATATTGTCATAATTACCTACAACCTGTCTTAATTTCCCAGCTAGGGCTCTAGAGACACAGTGTGAGATTAAAACCGGTGCTGTCACGGTAGTGGGTGGGTTTTCATTGACAAGTTATTCATTCATTCTAAAGACTGATATGAAGTTTCTGAACATGTCATTTTTAAAAATTTTAAATTTGTGACATTCTCATAAACTTATAATATGATGGTGTCCACTTACCTTCCACATCAACATAGGTGGTTTGTGAACTCCAACTTTGACAGAAATTTCCAACTGTAGGGATAAGTGAGTGCCCTGTACTGCTTACGTGCAGAGGTGTCCACTTATTCCAGAGGATACAGCGAACGGAAGAAGATTCCAGTGGATTATACTTATTCCACATTCCTTTGCCTTGCCCAGCCTCTTCCACTAGGAGGTGCAGTTGGGAGTTTCCGTTTAGCTGAGACCATGACGGCAGTTCTTATAATGTCCAGTACTTGAAATGATAATTGATTATAAATTTTCACTCCACTTCAGTATAGATCCACACAGTTTATGGTGCCTTGCATTGCCTACCCATATAATCTAAGAAGTAATGTCTGTCTTCTGCCAACATTTGTTTCCAGCAGTATTCTCATTGCAAGGTCTGTTGTCACTGGGCACTATAGCCAGCATTTCCTGTTACCAACAATTGAAAGCTTTGTGTGTTTGGCTTTTTGTTTTTCAGTGTTCACATTGGATAGAATATCCATCAATGAAAGTAATATATAACCTGAAAATAATGTAACTAGAAAGTCCTTTCCCTGGAATCCAGAGGACACATGAAATTGAGGGAGACCTAAATAAATATGGACACGAGAATTCCATCCATCCATCATGTGCCATGCCGGTAAGCGTGGGCGGTCATGTTCTGCCATCTCACTCGATCACCAAAGTCGTGGATCAGCTCCGTGTTCCTGTCTCGACCATGCCACCAGGCGAAGCCATCCAGGTACTTGCTTCTAGGTCTTCCCTTGGTCTGTTCCTCTCGATATTGCCAGTTGTCACCAAGTTCTCCAAATCATTTCTTTTCATAACATGCCCAAAAAATTGTGACTGTCTACGTCTAATGTCTCCAATCAGTTTATGATCTTCATTTGTTTCTTGAAGGACTTGTTCATTGGTCTTTCTGGCTGTCCATGGTATTCTTTGCATTTTCCTCAGAAACCACATTTCTACAGCCATCAGATGTTTTTCAGCCTGACTGCTCATTGTCCAAGCTTCACATTCTTATAAAAGTACAGGTTCTATGTAGCATCTCATAGAAACACGAGAATTAGAGAGATGAATACTGTGGGCAGAACATGGAGCCAACTACATGAGATAGACAAGTTAGGAAGTCTTGAGAATATCTTGAGAACGTCTTGAGAACATCTTGAGATTGTTGATGACCTATGCTCCCAAAGATAATATATTGCCATACTGCTGGTTTAGAATAATCATAATAATAATAACTCCAACAATCCAACGGTACGCATGTAATTCTTTCTGGCTCAATGAACTGTACAACCAAGAGCAACTGGAGCCGTAACTTGAAAGTGATGGACGAAGCAGACTCTTGGCTTTAAATTATAATTCTCGCTGTTTAATTGTTACAACGTACACCGTTTGCTTCGACAAACACTACAATTCATTATTACTTAAGAGCCTGTGACACCAGGCGGGGCTTAAGAACATTTGATATGAATATGCATGAATAGAAGACAAACCTGGTTTTCTAACTATCAGCCATTTGTTCTATTCGTCCGCAGACGACCTTCTGTCCATCCACTCAGTGTTAGTCTCGCTGCTCTATGTGAAATATGTCTAGTTTCTCTGCCTGCAGGTTCGTTACTTTTGTGGCGATATCTTGTAGCATGTCTGTCACCTGTTCTTTCTCTGCTATTGTAACTCCAGCCACTGATCTTTATGCCAACTCTGATCCATAGCCACGCCAATGTTTCACTACTAAAATTTGCACTGCCTTCTCGGTTCCATGTCCCCGCAAGTCTGTCCGTTGTTACTCTGATCGCTATGTGACGTTTTAGTTGTTTCCAACGCGTCCCTTAGTTTTTATCGTATTTTGGCGTCGAGGATTTCTCTCTAATTTATATGACGTCATTTCGTTTGCACTCACTATATGGCATATATCTTGTTAATTATGAAGTACCTGTTCCTGTTTTTTAGAATCTTGATGATTTGAGCAGTTCACCCTTGTGTGGCTTGGGAAGTATTGGGAATTGGTAATGACATATGTAATTCATTCCTGGCATGACCTAAGCTCATCAAGCGAGCCATTATGTGCTGACTGCCAATCATAGTTTAACCTGGAAAAATGAGAGTTCTGTGGAAATGTTTATACTCAAACTTTAAAAGTGTTATTTTAAAAATAATTTTGCTTGCATAGTTAAATGCCACATAATTTTGTTTGTATTAATGTTTGTTATATAAGTAGTCTAGCATTTAAAGCTCTTGTAACTGTAAGAAGTTGCATTATCTCATGAAGAAATAGATCTCAGTATTTGAATTCACATCATTCTACTAATTATGCTAGCAAAGTTACATCTCTATGAATAGAGACATAGTGCACTGTCCATTATAATAGAAGTACAGGATTCATACCAATGAGGTTTCTCAATGGTTTACAGATCAAGGCAGTGTGGTCACAGATATGCCAAAATAAAAACATGACACAAAGTACCTCTATACCTAGGGCAGTTCATAAGCTACCTCTACACCTAAAGAAGTCCTTAAGCTACCTCTGTACCTGAGGAAGACCATAATACCTTTACACTTGAGGAAGTCCATAATACCTCTTTACTTGAGGAAGTCCATTAACACTTCTCCACCTGAGGGAAGTAAGATATTTATTACACCTGAGGAAGCCCATACTAGCTTTACCCTTGAGGAAGTCCATAATATCTCTGCACCCAAGAAAGTCCATAATACTCCTACACTTGGGGAAGTCCATAATACATCTGAGGACATTTATAAGGTACCTCCTCACCCAAGGAAGTCTATAAGGAGGAAGTATGTACATTACCTCCACACATGAGGAAGTCCATAATACCTCTACACCTGAGGAAGTCCATAATACTTCTATACCTGAGGAATTCCATAATATCTCTATACGTTAGGAAAACCATAATACTTGTATATCTGAGGAAGTCCATCATATCTCTACACCTGAGGAAGTCCATCATATCTCTACACCTGAGGAAGTCCATAATATCTCTACACCTGAGGAAGTCCATAATATCTCTACACCTGAGGAAGTCCATAATATCTCTACACCTGAGGAAGTTCATAATATCTCTACTCATGAGGAAGTCTATAATATCACTACACCTGTTGTTGTTGCGTATCCCTTATGGGACGTTGCAGTCAACACCAGCATTTTTCAGCTGCTGTTGATGTACTAGGCAAGTGTTACGTTCAGTAGTTTGCCATTGCTTTCTGAACAACTCAACTACACCTGAAGAAGTCCATAATGCTTGTATACCTGAGGAAGTCCATAATATCACTACACCTGAGGAAGTCCATAATATCTCTACACCTGAGAAAGTTCATAATATCTCTACACCTGAGAAAGTTCATAATATCTCTACACCTGAGGAAGTTCATAATATCTCTACACCTGAGGAAGTTCATAATATCTCTACACCTAAGGAAGTCCATAATACTTGTATACCTGAGGAAGTCCATAATATTTCTACACTTGAGGGAGTCCATAAGGACCTCTATGCCTTAAGAAGTCCATTAGATATCAATGAGCTATCAAGTACATGAGGTCACCAAACAAAAGGGGACACATTTACAGCATGTGTTATGGGGTCTGCTGGCCATTTTTGACAAGTGCACTTGTTAGTTTGGGCAGCTTTAATTTCGTAGACATAGACTTGTATTCACAGTATCCTGTGTGGAGTCTGAAAATGGTGGTTTTCTGTTTGTTCTGTCTAGTATTGGGATGGAATCTTGTGGACAATTGCAGCCTGTTCTCTTCTTGTTATAAGGGTCTTTGCTTCTGTCAGTTGAGATGCTGTGGCAAAATTGTTCCTTCTAGGTGCCTGGTTTTGCCAGTCTGTCAGCTGTCTCATTTCTAACAACACCACAGTGTAAGAAGTCCGATGTAGTGCCACTGTGTTGTTGTCAGACAGGTGATTTAGATTTTTATGTTCGTGTTAGGAAATCTTCAAGTTCATTTTGAAGTCAGTAAAACTGACATGCAGTGACATAGGAAAATTATACTGGATTTTGTGTGTTTGTGTTCCCCTAAGTAGCTTTGTTACCTCCAGGATCTCCTGAAACTCTTCTTCATAGTTATTTTTTAAGAATTCTATAGTAGCTACTGACTGCTTTACTTTGTTAGCATTTGTAATTAGTATTTGGATCCTGGCACCTCCCTTGTTTTACTGCTTCTTCTGTAGATAGATTGTTCAGTCTGACAACTGATTAAGTTTCTTTTGATATGTTTCTCCATTAAATTTTAGATTTCTGAATGTCAAGAGCTTATTCTTGGGAGATTAATTTGTGGTTTTCCCTTGCTACCACAAGCAATCACGAAATGTACATATTAAAAATTTTTTATTGTAGGTAGTTTTTCTAATATTTTTAAAAAATGTGGTCTAGTTCAGTGGCCATAATAGTAAACTATACTAGAGAACAAAAACATTCATAAGAATGTAAAAATTCATTGAAATGTAAATGTTTATGTGAAGGACATGTTTATTTGGATACCTCTGTTCTGACTAACCATGGTGCTTCAGCAATGACTTGAGATGTCTGTGGATGTATAGAGTTTCAGCTTCAAAGTATCTTTGCCTTTATTTTTTTTTGTTTTATAAGCAATCACTTTTTTAAATTGTTTTGAGAATTGTTTTCTAAATTGAAAAAGTCTTTTTAATTAACTAACTTGTGTTTACACTTCCAGATCTGTTTAATTTGTGCTGCTTTCTCATTGTAATTTGGAGATGAAAAAAAAAATTGTTTTCATCACTGTGATTGAATAATAACTTTGTGATTAATTGTGTGTCAAATGGCTAAATACTTTCATCTGTATGATTTGAATAAACTGTGAAATACATTATATGTTCTTACCTATATTAACTGCAGAATAGAGCCATAATATGCAAAGTCATGCCTAGATGTAGATTTGTGTTCATTTAATAAAACAATAGATTTGATTACAGCTGTTCTACAGGAATAAACTTACATCTTAGATGAGCTGTGTAACAGTCAGTAGAACACATTTTTAGTGAAATGGAAATGTAGTCATCCAGTAATAATATGTGAGCTTAATAAAAGATACTGTACGTTGTTTAAATGAGTTTGAACTGTAGCTAGATTATAAGAATGATCTAAACCCCCAGGAAGGTTAACCCGGTCAACAAATGCCCGCAGAAGTCGGATGTGTCGGCCTAACGGCGCAAGAACGCAGCTCTGCTGTAAACAGGCACAACGCAATCAGGTCCGGAAAAAAAACTCCGGATGAACGCAGAAGAAGAAGAAGAATGATCTAAACTAATATTTGTGTAACAGAGCTTCTGTCAAACTAAGACAGTGAAATCTAATACACGAGAAGTTAAATTCACCTGAGAAACCGATGGCCGAGCAACTAGAATCTTGTTTCACAACTTCACTAGAATCGTGTTTCACAACTTCACTAGGATCAAGGATGTTATCTATCACACTCCCCCTTGGCATTGGATCGGATTTTGTTGACAATCGGAAGATCATCATTATGTGCCATGCCTATCAACATGGGCGGTCATGTTTCGCCATATCACATGATCATCAGTCGTGGATCAGTTCTCTATTGTTTTGTCTTGACCATGCCATGTGGCCAAGCTATCCAGCTATATACTTCTCTGCCTTCCCCTTGTTCTTTTCTACCAGTTGTCACCAAGTTCTCTAATTTATTTCTTCATATAACATGTACACAAATGTTGACTGCCAACGTCTAATTTATGTAATCAGTTTACGGTTTCTATCTGGTTTTTGTAGGACTTGCTCATTAGTTTTTCTGTCTGTCCATGGTATTCTGTGAATTCTCCTCATTAGTTTGTCTGTCTGTCCATGGTATTCTGTGAATTCTCCTCATTAGTTTTTCTGTCTGTCCATGGTATTCTGTGAATTCTCCTCATTAGTTTGTCTGTCTGTCCATGGTATTCTGTGAATTCTCCTCATTAGTTTGTCTGTCTGTCCATGGTATTCTGTGAATTCTCCTCATTAGTTTTTCTGTCTGTCCATGGTATTCTGTGAATTCTCCTCATTAGTTTGTCTGTCTGTCCATGGTATTCTGTGAATTCTCCTCATTAGTTTGTCTGTCTGTCCATGGTATTCTGTGAATTCTCCTCATTAGTTTGTCTGTCTGTCCATGGTATTCTGTGAATTCTCCTCAGAAACCACATTTCTACTGCCATTAGATGTTTATCAGCTTATTGTACAAGATACACATCCATACAAAAGTGCAGGTTCTATGTAGCACCTCAACACTCTTTTCTCGTTGCAATTGACATTTTATTGGTCACTATGTTTTTCATCTTGCAAAAGGCAACCCTTGCCATAGCGATTCTGATTCTCATCTCTTCAAGACACCTCTCATCAGATGTTATGAATGTTCCAAGATAGTTGTAACCATTCACTTGATTAAGAATATTCCCATTTACCTGTATATTACATTATGGTATCTCTAGTCTTCAGACAATTTAATTCTAACCCTCATAGGGTTAGAAAAATCCAGTCTTGGCCTAATCCCAGCCTGTCTGTATATGCTGTTCTGTGCCTGAGTGGTCTTGAGGTATGGTGTCCTGTCTTGAGTGTTGGAGTTCCCGGGTTCAGGCCCCGGTGAGGGCCGGCAATTATTTCACTGGGACTTCTAGTAACAAAATTTCCCCTGGTCACTTGGTAGTGAGATCGAGTGCCCGTGTGTATTGTTGCACACGTAAAAAAATCCCTTGGCAGTTGGAAATTGAAAAAGAGTAGCCTAAGTTAAAAACCTATCCAAAGTATTTCAGGATCCTCACCGGTGCTACGGAGTTCATGCACTGAGCTGAATTTCTCCAGACTCAGGCTTGAGTTAAGAGTAGAACGGAGCACTTATGAGTTACACCCGTGTGCCATGATGTTGATCCATCGACTAAACTATGCCTCTCCACAGAAAACTTGAATGCCAGAGCCCCATACTTAAAACTCGCAGTCTTTCAGAGGATTCACAAATAACCAACTCTCGATCAATTGGCTAACAGAGGAACCTAAAGTGCACATTGTGAGCCTCAGCAAGTTGTCTGTAAACATCAGCCTGTATAAACTACTATGATTATAATTTTTTACAAAAATTATTGAGTGAATCAAATAATGTGATTAAAACCTAACCCTGTGTGTTAAATAGTTATATGCCTATGTAATTATTGGGTAAATAGACAATAATTCAATCTAAAGTATATCATGTTTGGAAATATATGTTCATTTGTGACAGTCTTGTGTGAATAACCCTGCTATTCTCTTGCAATTTGTTTTAATCATTTTGCTGTTATTTCAATTGTATGTTTAAAGAATATGAGAGAAGCTAACGATATATTTTGCACTTTCTTCAATATTCAGGAAAATAAAACACTTGTCAATAAAACAGTATATTTAATCATTTCATGTTGACAGCAATCTAGTGTGCAGTTTTGCTATGCATTTTTCAAGCAATTTTGTGTGCTATTGTTTGCTGCTGAAAAGTGCATTTTAAATACGTTGCTTTGAATACATAAACATGCCCATGCACTCAGATACAGGCATGATCTTTTTATACATTTCCTGTTTATGCATAATTTGCGTGTGGAATAATTGTGACATTGTATTTTAAACCTAGTAGTTTCAGACGGGTTGTGTGTATATATATATACACATATATATAATATAATTTGCATCACAGTTTCAGATATTAAATGTTAGTAAGTTTCCATTGTATTTGCAAACAATGAACAATAGTAATGTAAGATATTAGAACAAGGCGGAGCTTCTTTAGCACACACAAAAGTTATATTTAAAAGAATTTATTTCAATAGAAAGACAACTGATACAAATGTTGGAAGTTTTGTGTTTGGTGAAGAGTTGATGGAAAAGAATACAAGTTTGTGAAATGAGAAACTTTAAGGCCAGCAATAAACATGTAGAAATTAGAACCTCCAGCTGTATTAGCTGATGCATTTTTATATATAATCTTCACCAACAAATGTTTCCGCCATGAAGAAGCTGAACACCACATGAAGTAGACAATAATGTACACAGGTAAAATGTCTCAAACACAACTTATTGCAGTCTATTGTTCATTAAGCTTTGGTAATGTACTCTGTGTTGCACTTTTTGGCATTCCGCTTTGTGGAAAGTGACCAAGCTACATGGGGTAAAACTTGATGTCGTGAAATCTATCCTCTTTCTCTTCAAATCCATTTAAACCATTACAGTATGATCTCTGGTTGAGGAACTATTCTGAACACACTACTTGGGGGCGGACCCAGCCATGCATCTGGTATATGTGAAGTGCTTTCACTTGTCACCTCTACAGCATTAACTGCCACGGGATTGCCTTATTCTTTACCTTTTTAGTATTATTATATTTTGCATTTGCTTACCAAGAGAGTGGTAAGGGTTCAACCCCCAGTCTTTTTCTTGTGCCTTTCATCTGCCAGTGGAGCATAGGTCTTTAACCAGCCCATGCCAAGCCCTGTGCAGACTTGCTCATGATTGGTTGGACTTGGAGCTCAGATTTCTAGGAGATGAGGTGGCCAGTCTCATGCCAACCGTCCTCAGTTGTCTCTGATGACATGCATGGTTGGTTAAAATGTTATTATTCCCTGCTTCCTTATGGGCCCTAGTGACTTGCATGACAACCCCCAGTAGCCGCAGTATAAACTTAATGTTTTCCAGATCAGTGTGGTTCAGGGTGCACCACAGCTTCATAAAAATGGGTCATCATCGTACGATTATGTCTCACCTAAGTCTTGGATCAGCTGTGTGTTCTTTTCCAGATTATATCATGTGCCCAAGCCGTACAGGTATTTATCCCTTTGTTTTCCCCTTGCTCTTTCCCCATCTAGTTTGCCAGTTGTCACTCAGTTTTTTAAGTTGATTTCTCATAATCTCATAACACCCTAACAAAATTCTCAACTGTCTGATTTCTGTAATTAATTTATGATTTTCAGAAGTTTCTTGGAATTGTCCGAGAAGAAATGTTGATGAGAAAGAAAACTGGTTGCCTCGCCTCAGACTTTCCTGGCCTAGAATTTGTGAAGGCCTAACACCTCACAGCCCAGGGGTAGTGTGTGCCGTGGGATTACCTGTGCATGTTGTTGGGTATCATTCTCTGTATAAGCCAGTTCTTAATTATGTAATAATTGGGGGTGGCAGGTGGTGAATGATCTATATTACCAGTAGAGGTCTTTGTGACCGCAGGGCATAATGTGCTTGCACTTAAACTTCCTGCTGCGCTGATGTCGCGGTAGGAACCCCCAACCCCCCCACTCCGATCAATTGGGCTTCAGTGTTGACTTCTCTTTCAGAAAGCAATGTCAAACTGCTGAACGTAAAATTGCCTAGAAATCAGCCTCAGGTTGGGGTTGATTGCAACTTCCTGCAAAGGACATGCAACATGATTTTTTTCTTTGCTGCCAATAGGCTGCGTGACGAAGCGGTTACGGACGCAGTTCATAATCCCGCATCCCCGCGTTCGAAACACAGCTGTGTTGGTTTTTTATTAAATGGTATGGGTGCTGGTCGTTCAGAAAGCAGTGGCAAACATAATCTTCCCCAGGAATCATGAACAGCCAAATAATGCTGCGGTTGACTGCTATGCCCTGTAAAGGACATGCAACTATTGACCAATAGACTGCCAAACATTTGTAATGACACTAGTGTTCTCATCATCAACATGGAAGAATTTCATGTACTTGGAGTAATGGCTTCTTAAGCTTTCATTATTTGATGCCAACATTCTGTCCTTGTTTCTGCTTGAGTGCAAAGAAAAGTATAACCACTACTCTACTACTTTTGGAATATGATGTGTTCCCTGGAGTGGCACATATTTTTTTTACCAAGGTGGCTTCTGAAAGATATTTTGCCTGAAATTGTATCATATTAAATAATTTAGATAGCTGTTTTGCAGAGACCTTTTAATTTTTTTATATTTTGCAATGTTTTAAATGATTTACTGATTAACAACTTTACTCACTATAATATGTCTCGAACATTGTTTTATTTCCAAATATGTGTATGTATATATGGTTTTATTTAGTTAGAGCAAGAACTGATCATGTACCAGTTCCTGTATGAAGACATCTAGTAGGAATGATTCATTCCCTTTCTCTGAGTTATGGGAATATTATAAGCTAACAAATATTTAGCATAATATTACATGTATAATGTTTCTTTCACCAATAATAGACACATGATTTAGAACCAGATATTTGATGTTCATGTTTTTGACATACAAGGGGCTTCTCATAAGTCTTTAGCCTGACTATGAAGGAGTAGGCTGAGAAAATTGAAATTTGGCACATGTATAGCTCATTCAATTTGTAATGGACATGTGAATTATGAATTTCCCTCCTTAACTGGTATTCCCGATATGATGCATGGCACAACACACCCTATTGACCAGATCTGCACATCCAACGGTTTGTCAGAACAATGGCGAAATCAGACGCCAGGATTGTGATAAAATTCTTGATGTTACAGGAAAAAACACCTACAGAAATACACAGGGAGATGGAGCCAGTGTTTGAGGAAGTCTGTCCTTCGTATGCTTCTGTAAAAAATTGGTGTTTGCAGTTTAAGTGTGGCCGTTCCCAAGTTGCTGATCTGCCAAGATCAGGACGACCGTCCTCAGAGTGCAATGATGCAAATGCTGCAAAAGTGAAGAAAATCATAGACCAGGATAGGAAAATGACAATTGCAGAGATATCGGGTTCAGCAAAACTGAGTAAGAGTACAGTTTTTAGAATTTTACACAACAGACTGAACATGAGAAAAGTGTGTGCCCGCTGGGTCCCGCGCCTGCTGACATGTGAACAGAAACAAACACGGGTTGATTGCTGTGGCCAGTTGCTCAACATGTGGCGGTCGAAAAACATGTTGACGACCATGGTGACGGTAGATGAGACTTGGATTCACCATTATGACCCAGAATCCAAAATTGCCAGCATGCAGTGGAAAACCCCGGGCTCGCCAACACATGTCAAGCCAAGAGCACAAAAATCTGCAAGAAAAGTGATGCTGACTGTTTTTTGGGACGTCAAAGGTGTCATATTGAAAGATTACATGCTTCATGGCAACACGGTTAATGGGCAGTACTATGCAGATCTCCTTATCAAACTAAGAAAGGCTGTGACCAGAAAACGAGGGATAGCGCGTACGCAAATTCTGCCTTTGCTTCAAGACAACGCGCCCTCCCATAAAGCACGGCTTGTGCTGCAAACTGCCAACGATTTGAATATTGAAATTCTTCCACACCCACCGTATTCTCCAGATTTGGCTCCATCAGACTTTTTTATTTTCCCAAATTTTAAAAAATAGCTGAAAGGAAATTGTTTTGACAGTGACGAAGATGTCATACTGGCTTGTGATAACTGGTTTAGTTCGAAAAATAGGTTGTTTTATTCTGAAGGTCTTTTCAAGGTCACGCAGAGATGGCAGAAATGCATAAATTTACCTGGTAGCTACATTGAGAAAGAATAAGCACTGTGCCAAGTTTCAGTTTTATCCGCCTACTCCTTCATGGTCAGGCTGAAGACTTATGAGAAGCCCCTTGTATATCACAAAATCAAAACAATGTTTTCCTGTAGTGAATTTGAATAACGAAGACACAAACAATAGATTGCATGATTTATTGCCTGGCATATTTCGCTGCATCTCATCAGGTACATACTGCAGAATTCACACAACATAAAGTAAAATAACTAGATAAATCCTTCAAGCTGAAATATACACATGTTCGCACAGTAATGTCAATTGTCTACCACAGTAATTTTAAACTGACTATCATGTCTTTCTGTTTGCACAAAACTGGCCTATGTAGATTAATCATTATGGCTTCTGCAAACTTTAACAAGCGGTTACTTTTTGTATTAAACAACATGCGAAAGGCACTGTCTATATCAATAATATGGCCGGTTTCCAACAGGTGCCGTGCAATCGACGAAGCGGGAAGTTTGTAGTGTGTCAGCCTCCCTAGGCTCCCATTGCCTGTGTGTAGTATCTTATTAAATTGTTCAATCTATTGTTTGTGTCTTCGTTATTCAAATATATCACAAAGACACAGGTGGAGCTGTGGTAGTGCTGTGGCCAATTAGCCTGCCTGCTGGCCCAATAGGTTTGTGTTTGAATCCCCTTTGAGGTGGGGATTTTTTCATGGACCTGGGCTCAAGTTACTGAAGGAATATTAAATTTCTTATCAGTTTGCAATTATTATTGGCATTTGATGCAAGAAAATGTAAGAGGTTTCTGAACTTGTGGTATCACACAACATTGGTAGGACTTCTGGTGCCACTTTCTCCTCATCATAATATGTCTGTTTTAATGTTGGCTAGATCCTACATTTATAAAGAAATGTTTGTATTGTTTTTTAAAAAAAATAAGTTTTTTGCTTTCAATCAATCAATCATGTGCCATGCCGGAAAGCGTGGGCGGTCATGACTCACTATTTCACTCCAGATCACCAGGGTCGTGGATCAGCTCTGTGTTCCTGTCTCGACCAAGCCAGGCCAAGCCATCCAGGTATTTACTTCTTGGTCTTCCCCTTGGTCTGTTCCCTTCGATCTTGCCAGTTGTCACCAAGTTCTCCAATCCATTTCTTCTCATAACATGTCCAAAAAATTTTGACTGTCTACGTCTAATTTCTCTAATCAACTTACGATTTTCATTTGTCTCCTGTAGTATTTGGTCATTGATTTTTCTGTCTGCCCATGGTATTCTTTGCATTTTCCTCAGAAACCACATTTCTTCAGCCATCAGATGTTTTTCAGCTTGACTGCTCATTGTCCACGCTTCACATCCATATAAAAGTACAGGGTCTATGTAGCATCTCAACACTCTTTTTCTCGTTTGACATCTTTTTATTGGTCAGAATGTTTTTCATCTTGCTAAAGGCTACTTTCGTCATGGCGATTCTTGTTCTAATCTCTACAAGGCATCTCCCATCAAATGTTATTTTGCCTTTCACATTGCCTCAAATCAGTTAGTCACATGAAAAACATGAATACAGTTGTTAAAGGTTTGCTTATAACTTAACGTTTAGTCGGAGGGTAATTTATTATTATGTACTTACACTATTTATTTTAAGTCTTTTTACAGAGAAAAAAATGTCTTTTAAAAAAAATAATTATAACAATTAAAATTATTTTAATTTACTGTGGTAAATGGTTAAACGGGCACTGAAATTACAGCTGTATATAGATGGTTGATTTTTCACGCATTTTCAACAGATATCAAAATGAGCGCTGTCATTTTTGTATTTAACAAAACAAAAAGTTAAAATGCTCAAATTGATAAAAGGTAATGAGCACAATAATTAAACATATCATGAAAGAACAGAAGCATTGGAAAAGCAGTGAATGATGTGTCACAGTTTTGGCAACAGTGTTATGAAGTTGTGGAAGGGCTTGATCTCACAAAGAAGAATTATTGTGTTATTCTCTTTATTGTTTTCTTTTTAGGCATATATTATAATTCATGCAGCTAGCAGTATTTTGTTTAGTGCCTGTCCAAAATCTGCTTTTTTTTTAAAAAAGAATATGAGAGAAATTAAATATATTTTGCACTTCTTCAAAATTGCTCATTTAAAAAAAAAAAGTACAGAATACACATTGCATAAAACAGTGAATTTTATCAATTCCTGTTGACAACAATTGTTTCTGCAGCATTGCTAGTGCATTTTTCAGGCATTTGATTTGTTATTGTTTGCTGCTGAAAAGTTTGCAAAAACATTCTGTTTTCATTGTGCTTATTAAATATGTTGCCAAAAACAAAGATGTTAATTGCTGTATATTCTTTCTTTCAGATCACATAAGGTACTGTTTGTACTATTAATTTCACTTTTGATTGTTTTTAATTATGCATTTCACAGATTCCACCAACTGCTATCACTTCCTGGCCATATTTTTTCATTAGCTTCAATTGGTGACTGGTGAATATCGAGCTCACAAATGAATGATTGGTCTTGACGTTTAAATAAAGGTGATGTGTTTTCACAACAGTCAGCACGATTGTCACTTTATTTGAGAGCATGTCTGCAGCTGCTGTAAATCAGTATATCATTAATGTGTTTTCACAACAGTCAACACAATAATTGTCACTTTGAGAGAATGTGTCAGCCTCAGTAAATCAGTATACCATTAATGTGCTTTGAATGAGCCCTTCTGGTATGTGACATTAGGCATCTCCATGGTAGAGTTTAAAAAAAGGACCCCAATTACAGGCCTTAATGTGCATTGGGCATTTGGTGCTAGATATATATTTTTATAAAAAGTTGGTACAGGGTGTATTTTTAATGACTGTGCATTGTTTGAAAATATTGCCAATCCAAATTTTGTATTTACCTATTATGTTGCATGAACTTTACAGAGGGTGAATACAAAACTTGGACCAGCACTATTCTCAAACACTGCAAAGTCATTAAAAATACACCCTATACTTGGTAGGTAATCTGGCTAGTATAAAGCAAACTACTTTTACTTCCCAAGACATTTCCTGGCACCCAGTTTAGGCCTGGCTGAACTGGGAGCCTCAGATCGACTTTAAAAAGCCGCTGTGATGCAGATTTGAACCCATGACCCTGGGCTGGCAAGTGAGTGTCCTAGCCACTATGCTACTGCAGCCGCCAGATCTAATGTGCCTAACTTGAACAGTTTATTGTAAGGATATTGTGTTCCCTCGTACTTTCATAAATCATGGAAGTGTTTTTCCCTTTCTCTTGAGTGAGAACTAGATACACAAGTCAAAGTGCATAGATGATGGTGTGCATCTGACATATCACAAAGATACAGCCCACACTTGGATGCCCACTCCAGTAGTGCATGTATTTGACATATCACAAAGATACAGCCCACACTTGGATGCCCACTCCTATTAGTGTTACTCTTCAATGGCTTCTGATCATGACCTACTGGAGGTAAACTTGGCTGAATTTATAAGAGCGTTCACTCTTAAATATCAGGTGTGCTGATGCTGAGGTAATGGGTTTAATCCATACACTGGTCAGTTGGACTAAAATAAAATGTTGACTTCTCGTATGATTTGGGGGTGTAAATTACAAGTACCTCAGAAGTCAGAGTGGGTTCACCTGATGGCAAGGGACACTGGGAATAGGGAAAGTTAATCCACACACAAACATCAGTCCAGTGCACTAGAAGTAGTAACATATGTATGGACTACGCTTGAGTTCAAAGCGAGTGAATGCAAAATAATAACTACAAACATTAGCCTCCTACTGGGGTATGTTAGCTATGTCTATGCAGGATTCTCCTTCTTCTTTCACTCTTTATCCTCCATTGAGGCATAGGCTCTTGACCAACTCACTCTGTCTTACTATGCCTTAGCTATCCCATGCTGCTCCATCCATGTCCACCCTATGTTATTCATTTCTGTTTCTACTTCTCTCTTGTTCATGTGTCTTTAGGCCTTTCTTTATGTCTTTTGAGATCACATAAGGTACTGTTTCTTCACTTGGGCTTCAAATTTGGCTTCGGCAATTTGGGAGTAGACCATTTTGCATTGATTTTGACGGCCGGAAAACAATGGCAAACTACTGAACACAACAATTGTCTAATATAACTCTAACAACCAAACAATTCTGTGTTGATTATAACGACCTGTAAAGGTCATGCAACCAATTCTTTTGCTATGTGGAGTTCAGATAACAGTTTTTCTACTCTCAGATTTCTCAATGGGTGTCTTACCCGGCACCAGCATTTTTTCTTCACCTCTCGGTTCACTGGTATTTGTCTAGTTCTCTCTCCAACTGTTACACCCCTGGGGGTTACTGGTTCACTGGTATTTGTCTAGTTCTCTCTCCAACTGTTACACCCCTGGGGGTTACTGGTTCACTGGTATTTGTCTAGTTCTCTCTCCAACTGTTACACCCCTGGGGGTTATTGGTTCACTGGTATTTGTCTAGTTCTCTCTCCAACTGTTACACCCCTGGGGGTTATTGGTTCACTGGTATTTGTCTAGTTCTCTCTCCAACTGTTACACCCCTGGGGGCTATTGGTTCACTGGTATTTGTCTAGTTCTCTCTCCAACTGTTACACCCTTGGGGGTTACTGGTTCACTGGTGTTTGTCTAGTTCTCTCTCCAACTGTTACACCCCTGGGGGTTACTGGTTCACTGGTATTTGTCTAATTCTCTCTCCAACTGTTACACCCCTGGGGGTTGCTGGTTCACTGGTATTTGTCTAGTTCTCTCTCCAACTGTTACACCCCTGGGGGTTATTGGTTCACTGGTATTTGTCTAGTTCTCTCTCCAACTGTTACACCCCTGGGGGTTGCTGGTTCACTGGTATTTGTCTAGTTCTCTCTCCAATTGTTACACCCCTGGGGGTTACTGGTTCACTGGTATTTGTCTAGTTCTCTCTCCAACTGTTACACCCCTGGGGGTTGCTGGGACCTAAGGGGAAACAGATAAGTAACACTGTAATCTACATGCAGGATCCTAGCACACCTTATCTGTTAATTTTATACTAGGAAGTTAGAAAGCTGAACTGTAGTTTTGTATGGATTTGACACACAGACAATGAGCAGACAAGCTAAAAAACATTTAATGGCAGTGTAAATGTGGTTTCTGAGGAAAATGCAAAGAATACCATGGATAGATAGAAAAGCCATTGAGCAAGTTTCACAAGAACCAGATGAAAACCGTAAACTTGTTAGAGAACTTATAGACTTAGTAAAAAATGTGTACATGTTAGAAGAAATAAATTAAAAAACTTGGTGACAACTGGCAAGATTGAGGAGATAAGAGCAGGGGGAATTAAATATCTGAATGGTTTGGCCTTATGGCATGATCGAGACAAGAACACGGAACACACTGCTGGTGATTATGTAAGATGGCAAAACATGACTGTTCATGCTTATAAGTCTGGCACTTGATGATGGTGAAGAGAGCTGACACATCTACTAAGGTAAGATCCACAAGGAACTAAGTACTATGCAGCATGAGAATAGTCAGATTCTCAGAAACAATATACAAGAAGAAGACTGACTGAACAGCTCAGCAAAAGGAATGACCAAATAAATTCTCTTTATTGAATTGCCCAACAGAAAGTCAACAGTATGAATCATATGTATGTAGCAGGGCCTTGGTTCTGTCACACTCACCACATCCTCCTGGAAATAATCTAGACAGTTCCACTACCTCGTGCATTTTCCAGCCGGGTCTGCCATAATCATCCAGTGCGGCGCCGCCCCCCCCCCCCCCCCCCCCAATTGCACTGTTCGATCCCGACCTCCTCCTCTTCCAGGAACCATGCCTTCCAGTACTGTTCTTTATAAACCAATGACATTTAATTCATTCATTGGCACCTTGCCATCTTGACAGACGATAGTTTGTTACATTGTGCTTCAAAAAGGTATAATAACTACAACACATGGCAGTAGCGAATGTGACTGATCAGACCAATTCGTGCTGTAAATGTTCATCCACAATGGATGTGTGTGAACACATGGTCATTTTCACCAACACGCACCGTCTTATGTCTCACACGAGACCAGGGATGGAGTTTACCTCTCTATAGCACAAAGCCTAGGCTTAAATATAGAGATCATGTATTGCCTATGCAGCATGATTCCCTCTCTCACTCTAAAGGAAAGGTAACACTGATACATCTGGAACAAGACAAGCTGCAGAAGCTGTCAGATCAGCAAAGCAATGCTCTGTCTGCCTGTCGGAGCTTCTATCCTAGACCAGCTGCCAACCAAGGCTTAGGGCCTGGTCTGCCCTGCCATGACATTTTGTCTTTAGGGTGCATTTCCTCTCACCAGGGTAAGGCTTATACCCTCCCAATTACGCCCCTCCAACAGAAGCTGTTGACACAATGTGGGATGTCGGGTTTGGTAAGCGCTGCCTAACATTCGGCGCTAACAGAAAGCAGATTGATTGATTGATTGAGGAATTGACATCACAGCATTCAGGGCATTCCCATAAGCGCTCCGTCCCCATCCTCAGCAGCCAGCGAAGAGTTCCAACACCAATAGTACCAGTAGCAATCTGATTATATGTCCGTCTCGCATTTCCTCTGAGCGTTGAGCGTCGGCCAGATCCCTTGTCACTCCTCGCTGTCTCATTCTTGCCAGACCATGGTAATCCATTGGCTCCTCTGAGGTGTACACGTGCTCCCACAAGGCCGCAACCACGTCTGCCTTGTCATGTATCAATACTCCACCAAGTTCTGCAGAGCCAGCCAGTCTGTCCACCTGTTCATTTCCCAGCACACCGGCATGCCCTGGAGAAAAGATCCAGGCGATGCTTGTCACCTGTGACCTCCGAAGCGAAGCAAGCCACTCCGCACGAAGCCTGCCCGTCCTCACCCTCGTCAGCATGCTTTCTGAGTCAGTTACAATCACGATGTGTGTGTGTGTCATATTCTCCATCCAGCGGTGAGCCGCAGTGACTGCCTCCACCTCCATTCTTAAGCTGGATGTTGTGGTATCATAGGCCAGGCTCTCCTGCACCAAACGTCAACTATTAGCTTTGGCTATGAACCCCCAGCAACTTCTCTCACCTCTTGACACCGAACCATCTGTGTAGATAATCACATAATTCGAGTGAGCATTGTCCTGAATTAGTTGCTGGATTTCCACTTCCATGGCCCCTGCTGGCCACTCCCTGGACTCCCGGCTTAATGTGATTATAACTCTGCACAAGTCTGACTGCTCCGCTGGCACTCTGATCCACTCCACTCCTCGCCTAATGTTCTCCAAGGGGCACACCTGTCTGATCGTATCCTCCGCCTGAGCCATCCATGATTTCCCTCTTATCAGTCGCTGACCCTTAACTGCGTCCAGCGCCTCATGCAGTGGGTGGTCTGTGTCTGCAGCTACTCTGAGGTATGCCTTCGCCTGCATCACCTTGAGCCTACCAGCAACAGTCGGCAGACCAAGGATGTTACTGCATACACACTACTGGGGTGTCACTGGTGCATCCCAGAATGACCCGCAAAGCTTACATCAGCTCTCACAATCCTGTTGTCCAGAGAACACCACAAAACAGCCGCCTTTTCTGGGTGGATGACAGCACTCATTTCTGTGCACCAATCAATCACTTTACCTACTGTTGCCAGAAAGCAGGTAGTACTGTCTACTGTCATACGGTAGCTCAGTCAAATCTTACTAAGACCTGACACACAACATTTAATATGGCCAGAGTATTTCAGTTTCTGAGACAGGATGCTTTCTATGAGCCAGTTCTCTTCAATGTTCAGATTTGTTAGAATGTCAGTATTGTTCCTCTTCTTGATCCACACAACCCCTGAACATAACGCCCATGCATACATGACCATCAACCGCATGAGAAACAATTAACCATTTTCTTCTCAAATTGTCTTCATGTTCCAGCGCCTAGGACAACATCACTACTGTCACTCTCAGCAGTTGCTCCACCAGGTCCCCAGACCAGCATCTTCAACAGATTGACTTTAGACTGTCAAGAATAGGCAAGTCAGCAACTTTGACATAGCTACAGTAACAATGTAGGACTAAGATTCATAACATACATATCGACAAATACAAATAGATCGTTTATTACTAAAGTAGACAATTGTTTACATTAAAATTGACATTTTTTAAAATCATGTAGAATATTTAGCATTATGAAGAGAGTTGTCTTAGTTTTCACCATGTAACAAAACTGACAGTGTGCTTAGTAAAGTATTGTAGCAAATGTACACACAAAATGTGATCATGCTGGAACAGGCATCACCACAGAATGCAGACTGCCATGGGCACTATGACTTCAGTTATACTTGAAGTTCTTTGGCAGTTGAAGTTAGTTGCTTGTCATTTACAGGACGTCACAATCAACCACAGTATTTTTGGCAATTTTTACATTCAATATTTTGTAATTGCTTTCTGAACGACCAACACCCATACCATCAAAATCAATGTCTGCTTCCAAATCATCTGTGGCTGATTTTGAACCCTTAGCTTGGTACACTGGGAAACCATTACATCTGCTCACTGCCCCTAAGCCACTGCACTGATTCATTGGCAGTGGCTTCCTTAAAAGGAACCAAATACAGTGATGATCCTATGTTCTAGAAGGAGTCTGAAGAGTACTGGAAATGAAATAATTAGCTAACTTTGAAGAGAATAATGGTAATAAAATAATTAGTTAACTTTGAAGAGTACTGGTAAAGAAATATTTAGCTAACATTGAAGAGTACTGGTAATGAAATATTTAGCTAACTTTGAAGAGTACTGGTAATGAAACAATTAGCTAACTTTGAAGAGTACTGGAAAAAAATAATTAGCTAACTTTGAAGAGTATTGATGATGAAATAATTAGCTAACTCAATATCCTCCGAGCACTCCATTAAATACATAAGCATTGTTTACTAATTATTTCATGTGGATTAAATTTAAAATAATATCAGAGTACAGCTGCAAATCTCTGGAATGTGTTGTGTGGAAATAGTAAAACCTATGACAAAATGTCATAATCCTTGTAACAATCAAACACTTGCAAGTAAACACAAATGTACATGCCTCAATGGATGCTTGTGTGCACATGTCAATTAGTACAGATAAAAACATGCATCAATGCATACAGATAGATATATATACAGATATTATATAATACTATGAGGATAAGTTAATAAGTAAGTCACAAATGGCTATAGAAAAATAACTATGATAACAACTTGAAACCAGTTTATTTTTATATATACACTGTCCCTTTATTTCTCAACATAATTTCCACCAACATTGATGCACTTATCCCATCGTTTTATCAGTCCTCCCAAACCGGCTGCATAGAACTGCGTGTCCTGTTTTCTAAACCACGTTTTCACTTCACATTCAACTTCGGCGTCATTCGCGAAATGTCTCCCGCCAAGGTGAGTTTTCAATGGACTTAGCCGATAGTGATTTCCCGTAAAGTGGTGCATCGTTGGGTAGAAAACGTTATATGGGCGAGTCAATAAGTAAGTCACAGTTCTGTGGTATTGCAGGTAAATGAAAACATGGCACCCAATTCTATACAGCTGGTTTGGGAGGACTGATAAAACGATGGGATAAGTGCATCAATGTTGGTGGAAATTATGTTGAGAAATAAAGGGACAATGTATGTATAAAAATAAACTTGTTTCAAGTTGTTATCATAGTTAGTTATTTTTCAACAGCCATTTGTGACTTACTTATTAACTTACCCTCGTATACACACACAAACAAACATGTCTTCATGCAAGATTTGGAGTTGACCTTTCCCTTTCTTCTATCCGATCCATCTTTCATTTGCACTTTCTGTGTTAGGTAGTAGCAAATAACATTGAAAGACAGTTGTGACAGATAAACAGAAACTAAATAATATCTTTAAAGGGTTTGCTTCCAGACACATTTTAAGATCACTGTAAAGGGGGGAACAAACAGCCTCAGAAGGTACTGGGTTCGATCCCATCATAGGGCTAGGAATATTTCCAAGAACCTTTGGTATCTAATAATATCATATGTCCTCCTGGTATCCTGGGTAGTGAGATCAGATACCCAGCATTCTCAGATAAAAGTGAAAAACAGGACTTCCTGTGTAAGTTGTTGTTGCACGTTAAAAAGTCCTTGGCAGTAGACCGTAAGGCCGTTACCTTGGCTGGAATCTATCTAGAGGAAGCAAACGATAAACAAATGCATGCTGAAGTAGGACACATCTGTCCTGACACCCGTTGGCAACCACTATAGACATTCAAACAATATTCTAAACCAATTAAGGCCCAATTACAGGTGTCGATGATTAACCTTTATAAGAGGTGAACAATATAGAAGAGCAGGACAGGAGTTGGAGGACACACCTGAAGTGCACAATAAGGAGTGACGCACACTCCTAAAAAAAGGAATGAAGAAAAAGATCACTGTAATATAGATCATTAAGTGGTATAGGTGAAAACATCAGTTTTTAGGATGGTAAAAGAAAATAGTAGTTAGAATATATCAGCATCTTTCTTCTGAAGGCCTGAGTTCTCTGTCCCACCATGGCAAAGATAGCATTTAAAATCTGGCCTACACATTTCCATATGGTGGCAACCCCAGTAAGTGACCTTGTAACCTCAGCCAACATAAACCAATTGACACCAGCCATGGTAAATCAATGCTGTAATGTGTTATTTTTGACTTTCACAGGAAAACCATTATGCATTTAAAAATATGTATTATAATTATTACAGCAATAATTTTAAAATACCAACAGAATGATGAATCTGTACTCATGAAATAATGAAAGTTGTGAGTGTTTTGGCTTGCGTTCTGTATGTTGAAGAAATGTATTTCAGTCATTTCATTTAGCAAACAAGGTTTATTGTAAAAGTAATGTCAATGATGTGTGGATGCTAATTTTCATTTAGCGTCTTAATTGATTCAGTGCTAAAGAATAATATATTGACACATGTGACTTCCGATTTAGACAGAAGGATGATATATTGCCATGCTAGAGTCCTCATGCTATTTGTTTTGCTCTGCGGTATCTTCCTGAATTTCTGTGCTGTTAAGAAAAGTTTACATTATAATAATATTTTATTTTATTATGCACCATGTTTGGTCCAAACCTACTGTTTGCTTGGCACTGAATCAGTTAAAAATGTTGAGGCTTTATTATTCTAGAACATTGTGTATATAACGTTTGCTATAATAGAAAGGGACCTTTTTTTTTTACACACCTTGAGGTGTATTGGGCATATGGTTAAAGTTAAAGTTAAGTAAACTGCATGTTCATTTACAAAATGTTGCAGTCAACCCCAGAATCTTTTGGCTGTTTGTGAATTTCTGGACAATTTTATGTTCAGTAATTTGCCATTGCTTTCTGAATGATACAGGGCGTATTTTTAATGACTGTGGAGTTTTTAAAAATATAGCCGTTCCAAGTTTTGAATTTACCTTTTATGTTGCATGAACTCCATAGAGGGTGAATACAAAACATGGAACAGCAATATTTCAAAAACCCTACGGTCATTAAAATACACCCTATAGTTGCTCATACCATTGTGGAAATCGACACGAAGCGGTCTGCATCCAAATAATCTGTGTCTGACTTTGAACTCTGTATGTTGGGGTTATGAACCTGCCTTCACTATCCTCCAGCCATAGACACAGCCAGGCGTTGGTACTAGCCCCATATTTTTATAGACCAATTGCAATTGGGAGGTGTTGTCGTTAATATTACATCGCCTGCCAAGACATTTCCTGGTGTCCATTTTAGGCTGGGTCAACTTAGGAGCCCAGGTCAATTTTGAAACAAAAATTCCTGCCTCAAGAAGGATTTAAACACATCTTCACCAGGCAAGAGTGCTAGACACTGCACTACCACAGATTACGTTTGTTATATGCTCACTATTAAACAATTTAATTAATCTATAACCCAAACATGGATCCTACAGTAATTCAGGCATGAACACTCAGTGTAAGCTAAGTTTCATAGTATTCCATTGAGCAAAAGTCTACTGATTGGTGCCCGTCTTCTCTTCAAGTATTCTATAGAAATTTTGCTATAGGCAAATTTTCTGATTTTCATATTTAACATGGGCAGTGCTCTATTCAGCCTACTCTTTTCTATTTCCAACTGCAGGAATTGTTCATGCGCAAAACACACAATGATTGCTCTTGGTTTTGCACTATTATTGAGGATTAAGCATCTATTTGATTAATCTGAGATCAGGGAAGAGTATAACATCCTAAAGTTGTTGATTTATGTCCGTCCCCAATTGGTTAAAGAAGAACACTTGTTCACACCTTGTGGTGTACTGGGTTTATGATGCTAGCCCCATATATATATTTAGAGCAATTGGCGCTTGATGGGTGATGTAATAAATATAATACAAGTTGCCTTTGCTTCCACATTTCATGGTAGCCATATTAAACTGAGTTGACCAAGGAGCCTAGGTAAATTTTTAAAATCTCCACTTCAAGGGGGATTCGAACACATGACCACAGGACCAACAGGCAAGTGTGCTAGACAATATGCTAATGTGGCTCACATGCCCCCCTTATACTTATTCTAAAATCACATATCCTCAGGTAAATTTATGCTGTGGTAGTGTTCAATGGCAAGACTGAGTTCATACATTTTCAATTAAGTTTATAAGTTTGAAATATCAAAATAAAGGATGTAGCAATTTCAGCAACAATGTGTCAGCTATTCCCACGCATGGACTCAGAGAGTTACCAGGACTGAACAACAAACAAATGGATAGTCTGCAGTTGTATATAGAAATTGAGGGTATTGGGAAAGCTCGTGGAGCAATCAGTGAAACTTCCTTTACTTCTTTGCACACTTTGAGATGTCAACCTGAATATATTAAAAACCAGAATATATTTTTTTTTAAGTAGTGGATCTTATACTCTGTATGTGCTCATTCTGTCCCTTCTTTGTTACACACGTTATGATTTCTCAGTGGTTGAGCATGCCAGATAGGTCACTGACCAGGCTAAATGTAAAATAAATGAGAAAACCTGCCTACAGAAAGGGAGCTGCAGTAGTGCAGTATGTAGACTGCTTGTCTGCTGGAATGTTGACATGTCTATGAGCCACACCACCAAGTAAATGTCTGTTGGTCTATACAAATATGAGGCTTGTACTATATAGCCCTATGCCACAAGATCTTTACAAGGACCCTTTCAGTTTATGTTTACCCACAGAATATTTATAGCACAAATGCTTCTGGTTTCTTTCTCACACTTGTTACATAATTTGTGAAAATTGCTGAGATTCTTCTTGCGTGATCTAATGGCGGAGACTGGGGCATTTATGGACATATCTGTATGCAATGAATTTGGTCCTTTACACACCAAAGCTAAACAATTTTTTTTTTTTGTGGATTCATTTTTTCAAGATGGCTAAACAATCTTCATCAGTAGAATCCAACTTCTTCTACTTCTTTCACCCTCCATCTCCCTCTCCAAACCCTCCTATCTTTAGCTCCAACCATGTCCTTCCCTTATTATTCATTTTTGTTTCTATATTTCTTCTTCATGTATTTTGAGGTCTTTCTCTGTTTCTTTTGCCTTTAGATTCCAAACAAAGGTTTTTGTAGTTCGATCCAACTGGACAACTGAAAATATGACAACTATATGTATACATCAAACTGGTTTGAGTTACAAAGGAGAGTAAGAGAGAGCTGCATTCTCTCCCCTGACCTTTTCAACATCTATGCAGAAAACGTAATGAGCAACTTCAAACATGA
This sequence comes from Cepaea nemoralis, assembly GCA_014155875.1. NCBI lineage: Eukaryota > Metazoa > Mollusca > Gastropoda > Stylommatophora > Helicidae > Cepaea > Cepaea nemoralis. Next base: position 146,239 of record JACEFZ010006658.1, on the reverse strand, counting down.
CGAGACCAGTGACAATTATGATCCATTCATAATTGGTGGAAATCCAACTTCAGAACTCAGATATGCAGATGACATAGTCCTCCTCTCAGATAGTGGTAAGGGGTTAGGTAGAAGAGCTGATCCCGTCTTTCAAGAGACACAGTGAAAATAAAAATCCTTTTCTGAATTTAAACAATCAATCAAAAATAATGTCCACCGATAAAACTACATGCCAGCCAAAACCACAATCAACAATTTAAAATGGCACAAACTTTAAATATCTTGGCTTTTGGGCTGTCCAAAAGATGGGAAACATAAACTGGCCAATACAATGTAGAAGTTAAATAGTATTCAGAACCTATGGCACAATGTCAGCAAACAAAATACAGTATAATATGTGAGAACATGCATCTTTCTTGTGGCAAAATACGTATGTGAGTCATGTACCATTTTACCACTATTAAAGAGAGGCTATTGAGCTTAAATGTTACAGAAAAGTTCTTAGTTTTTAGATCAAAAAGACAATGGTTTTTAGACCAAAAAGATAACCATGACCATATTGTCAACACTCCAATGCCAACTGTAAACCTGGGTTCAGAGACTGTGGAAAGAACGCAGGCAATGAATTACCTGGGGATACGATTTGATCGAAGCCTAGCTTATACTGAGCATGTAGACCAGGTGATAACAAAGGCCAAGCGGGGTTTGGCTGCAATGCGGGTGATGGTGGCAGCAAACTGAGCAATGCTATCTATGTCTTCTTAACGAGGGTCTGGTCCTTTCTGTTTTGGAGTATGCGATGGCAATCCTGACTCTCAGCCATAAGCAGATGAAAGGATGGAAAGGATACAGAATGAAGCGATGCGTATTATTCTTGGATGTACAAGTGATACTGCATGCAGGGCGATGCGCTACCTTCTTGATTTTCCAACCATGTGGGACAGAATACAAATTTGCCGAGCACGTGCCTACCTCAGAGTCAACGCAAACACACAACATCCACTGCATAGCGAAATTAAGAAGGTAAAGGGCAGCAGGTTAAAAAGAGGAAAGTCGTGGATGGGTCAAGCCGAAGACATTCTTCAACAGGTGTGTTCACTTGAGGACTTAGAACCTGGCGAGGAGTGGGTACAAGTGCCAACAGAGTTCTGTACATCCTTTTCAGTTTGCATCCAACTAGACAGAAAATTCAGACAAGAAAATCCGGCTGCTGTGGAGGCGGAAGTACAGGCTTTGATCTTCGAGAATTCTTTAGAGGGTGATGCTGTCATTTACACAGATGGGTCGGTCGTTCGACGAAGTGAGAAGTTCATGGGCCTTTACGGCTCAGGTCGGAGGGAGAATTGTGAAGGAAGATTCTGGTGCTTTTGCTTTGACCACAAGTAGCCTAACTATGGAAGTCATGGCAGTAAGTAAAGCAATAACATGGCTTGAGACACAGACATTCACTCGGCGATGTTTCCTTAGTGACTCAATGAGTATGCTCAGGAAGATAGAAATGGGGTGGGTCAGGAGGAGAGTGGTTGCTGTCTCTGAGCGGTCTCGGCTGGCAAAGATTAGTTTCATTTTCGTGCCGGGGCATGCGGGTGTACAAGGAAATGAGCAGGCTGACAGGCTTGCAGGTAAGGCTACTGTGGAAGGCTGTCGAACCATGAACCAGGCTGATATTCTGAATGCGCTACGAGAAGCAAGTCATTTGCAAGAACCAAGTGATGACTGCGAATCTACAACCATGGTCAGGCTGCGAGAACAGCAAGTTAAAAGAGGGGTGGCAAAACAAGAACACTATGCAGGAAGCCAAAGAAGATTAATAAACCAACACAGAACTGGTGTCGTTACACCGTACACACTGCAGGATTTACTCAGGAGGGGATACAAGCACTTATGGACTGAATGTTTTGTTGTGCAATGAGGATGTTCTGTTGACTGACAAACTAGACCAAAAAGAAGAAAAATATACTGACATTCTACAAGATCTGAACATTGAAGAAACCAGATTTATAAACAGCATCTGAAACTGAAATAGTTTGGCCGTATTAAATATCCAAGTGTTTTAGAAAGAACAGTGATGGAAGGCATGATTCCTGGATGAAGACCACATGAGAATGGACACATGCACATTGAAGACAACATGGATGCATGAGGCGCTGGCAAGGGATTGAGAATCTTTTCACCAGGTCATGATGAGAGCGACATTCTGCAAAGGATCTGCTTCATGATGTTTGTGATGATATGAACACTTAATTTAAAACAGTCATCTCTAAAATACATCATCTTATTGAAGGAATAAGTTTACCTTGATACACCAGCTAGACACCTTTCCTTTACCAGGTATGTGCTTTGATATATACTTTTCTCCCCATATCTTCAATGACTGTTCATCAAAAGCTAACAATTTATTTCACTTGTACACAGATCAGTTACACTGCTTCTAGGTTGATGTATTACTGTCTGGCAAATCAACATTTTCTGTTCACTTACAAACCTATATCATGCAATGATCTTGCAGCGGACTGAATGAAAAATGTTGCAATGTACACTTGTTGCTTCAAACGATCCCACTGATCAAGGCCATTGTTGATGCAGAACATTGTATCACTGATACCAGCAAAGAATGTGTTTGAATATGAATCAAAAGCACTTGAAGCAAATATTATGTTCCTGCAAAAAGTTTTGAAGAAAAATTGTTATTATTACTATAATTATGAGATGAAAAAGACTGGAATATATTTTAGCAACAGGAAAGATTAATGAAAGAAGAGATTGAGGAAGGCCGTGAGAGAAGATTTTCAAGTTGGCTTGGAACAATATCAACACGCACTGTTGGAGGTTTACAAAATATGGAGAAGCATGATGTGCATGCAGCCTGGCATATACAGGGTGTATTTTTAATGACTGTGGGGTTTTTGAAAATATTTCCATTCCAAGTTTTGTATTTACCCTCTGTGAACTCATGCAAAATTAAAGGTAATTCAAAACTTGGAACGGCAATATTTAAAAAAAACCTACATCATTAAAAAATACTCTCTGTCTCTCTCTCTCTCTCTGTCTGTGTGTGTGTGTGGGGGGGGGGTGCGTGAGTGTGTGTGTGGTCGTGCGTGTGTGTGTGTGTGCGTGCATGCGGGTGAGTGCGGGCGTGCACGCGCGTGCGCAAGTGAGTGTTGGAGGTGTTGTTGTCAACGCCACCATGTGCCCTGCCAACTGGCGTAGGCATTCATGTCTCTCCACAGATCTCAATCCTTGGTGTCCTGGGTCAGCTCTGTTGATGACATTCCTCCATGCCACCATCTCAATCCATCCAGCATCATTTCTCTTGGTCTGTCTCTGTCTCTTTTCCCACTGATCTTTCCTATAACTACAATGTTTTCCAAAGCCTTTCTTCTAATTACATGATCAAAGGACGCTGTTTGTCTCTTTCTTAAGGCATTCACAACATTTGTGTGAGGCGTCACATCTCCATTGCTTCCAAGCTCTTCATAATTTGTCCATTCACATTCCATGATTCATTGCTATACAGCGAAACATGTGCTATATAACATCTCAGTGCTCTCTTTCTGACATCCAATGATAGTGACTTATTGCAACACTTTTTATTTTCTTAAATGCAGGATTTCGCTGGACCTATTCTGCTCTTAATAATCTCTGTCACACATCTTCATGCTGATGTTGCAATTACCTCATGCCATTAAAATGTATCCACCTGGTTAAGCATTTTCCTTTCTATTTTGTAACACATTTTGGTTGTCATCTTTTTCTTTGATATAACCATTGTTTTTTTAAATATTCAAGAAATGTCCTTGTTTGCACTCTCTCTTACTGTAATGTCCAAAAGTTGTAGATTTTTTGCATTTCCAGCATACTATACACTGTGTCATCTGCAAAGCGTTGATTGCTTATGTTATAACCTACGATTAGTATCCCATCTTCTTTTTCATCTCTCTCATTATTACTTCGCTATAGAGAGAGAAGAGATCTGGTGACAGACTACATCTCTGTCCTACTCCTAGCTTTATTTGTTCCTAATTGCTCTCTTTAATTCCCATTTAATTGCTGTTTCTTGATTTCAATTAATAGTCTTTATTATTCTGAGATCTTTCCCATCACTGTTGATATCTTGCAACATTTTTATCATTTCATCTTTTCACTCTATCAAATACCTTGGTGTAATCTATAAAGCACAAATACAAGTCTTTCTGTATCTCTATTGATCTCTCTATTAGTAGTCATAATGTGCAATTGCATTATTTGTTCTTTTTTTAAAATGCATAATGTTCTTCACCAGTTTCCATCTTTATGTTCTTTCTTATTATAATTTTGAGTAGATATTTATTGACATGGTTCATGAAGTTGATTGTACAAAATTTTCCCATTTAATTGTACCTGTTTTTTTTGTTACAGCTATAAATAGAAATTTCAGCATATCATGAGGTATTTATCTGCTATTGTAAATATCATAAAACATTTTAGTTAATATTTCTTCTCCAATTTCTCTTAGTACTTAAATTTCTCTGGTGTGATTCCAAATAGTCCACCTGCTTTTCCTTTCTTAATATCTAACCTACCTTTCCTTTAATTATGCTCTTTCTTCATCATACAACTCTCTTATGTACTCATTCTATCTCTCTATCTCTGTATCGTAGCACCTTCTTCCAATAATACCTCTCTTATTGGTGATTTCAACACCCTGTGTTTACACTTAGTTGGTGATTTCAACACCCTGTGTTTACACTTATGTTTCTTCCTGTCAACTCACTGGTTGAATAGGAAAGTTAGATCACCAGATAATGAACAGGAAAGTACTATCATTAGTTTTAAATTCCTTCATATCAAGTACATCATTTACATTCAAATGTATGGATAAGTCTATGGACACATTTAATCTGTTATTTTGTAAACACAGTAGTTAGCTCAGTTTATTGGCAGTAATACTTACTTCATTTGACGTCTGTCTGGTAAGCCTTCTGAGTCTATAAAAGCTCTCTCAAGTTGAATCATTTTATCATTATACATTCTTAGTATGTATGGCCTGAAAGAAATTAACATATCCAGTATAATAATTTTAATTTCGATTACAAGCAGCTGTAACAGTTGACAGACTTGTTTCTTAAATTGGTTTCCATAAAAAATTTTTTGTTACGTATAAGCACAAAATTTACTCCATTATGCCTGCTGAAACTTGGCGGCACTTTTATGGTACTAAAAATACATCATTTTCAATATTAAAAGTAAACTAGATAAGCTTCTTTCTATTGAAGATGATGTTAAGAGAGTCTAAATACCTAACATTTAGGTGTTGCAAAACTATTAATGTTTGTTATATTCCAAAATCAACCGCCCACTGGTTGGTAAAAATGTAAACACATTGACAACAACATCTACATGCATAAAAAATATTACATGCATCACTGCATTACTTTTCCACATAGTCACCGCCTAAATTCTGGCACTTGTCATACCATGGAACGAGTTTTTGTAACCTCATATCAAGGAATGGCGCCGCCAGGGTACTTAGCCAGTTGTTGACTCCATCCATGATCTCCTCGGAGGTGTCAAAGTACTGGGTGGCCAGCAGACCTTCATCTTGGTGAAGAGATGATAATCGCTTGGTGTCAAGTCGGGGGGAGGGGGGTGATTGAAAATGCCCCGCTGAAAAACCTGCTTAAGTAAAGCCTTTGTGCTAGCAGCAGAGTGGGACTGTGAACTGTCATGCAGGATAATGATACCACTGGTGAGCATTCTAAAATGTGACAATTTGAAACAGACTAGTCCTAGAAATGCGTGACAACTTGAGGGAAGTTGAGATCACAACAATGCAATTCTACTCCACACAATCCAAAACAAGTGTGGTGTGAAATCCTCACATAACAGTATTAAAATGTTCTTTAAATGTTTAACTGTTAAAGTACAGGGAGCATGTATCTGGGGCTGGTGACTTTTACCAATTTGTTTCATTTTTGTGCCAGCTAGTTAGTTAGTCGACAGATCACCCTCACTGCATATCGAACCATTCAGTCCATTTCAATCTCAGTAAATACTCTGTAGTGGATCACCGACACCAGTTATGTGTTGGTTTATTAATCTTCTTTGGCTTCCTGCAAAGTGTTCTGTGTTCAATCTACTACCCAGAAGTCAAGAGGAAGTATCTCATCATTGACCTTCTCTGAAAACAATGGTCTTGAAAATAATTTCCTTTTCTTTATGTGTTAGTTTGTTGGTTGGTTGGTTAGTCGACAGATTAACCTCAACTGCACATCAAACCATCAGTCCATAAGTGCTCAGATCCCATCTTTAGTATCTCCCTCAGTGTGTAGCTGTCAACCACACCATTTCTGTGTTGATTGACTACTCTACTTGGGCCCCCCTGCATGGTGCTCTTGTTTGTATTCACCCTTTTTGACAGGATGTTCTTGCATTCACAGTCATCACTAGATTTGTTTAATTGTCCTGCCTCGCTGTGGGTATTCCCTTTACTAGTCCAGTCCATTGTTTGTCCACTTTTCACAATAAGATTTTTTTCTATAACATCAAGTTTTTATCTTCTTCAGTAAGGTAAAGCCATCACTTCTTTAAGTTTATGTGCAGGAAACTGATGATGAAAATGCTCCTACTGATTAAGTTCTTTTACAGTATTCTTCTTGTACATATAGTCCATGCTGTGTGGTGTTGGTGATTATGTTTGTCCAGTCTTCTGTCACATGTGTTGCCAATCATTTCTGATATTCATGTTCCTCCATGCCATTATGTCAAACTGGCCAACATATCCTCTCTTAGTCTCACCCTGCTTCTCCTGCCCTCCAACTTTCCTGTTGTGACAACATACTCCAGTTTTTCCATTCTCATGACATGCTCAAAGTATGTGGACTATCTTCTTCTGATGCAAGTATTTTACAGTATAATTTTGCCATAATCAGATAGCCAGATCACAATCATGTAAAATTATAGATTCTATTTTTGGTGGTACTGGGTGATCTCATATTATTGTTCTTACTTTTTATCAAGGTCTGTTTCTGTGGAAAATGAACTTTCAAACTGTTCAGTGGCTGCTGTGAAGTTCTCCACTGCTGATAACAGGGCATCTGCAAAAAAAAACATTTATTAGTTTCTACTAAGAAACACAGAACATGCCCAAATGTACAATTAAAGTAACTGATGTAGTTTTTTGGGAGCAAGTGCAGAAATTCAGATATATAGGCACATGGATAATTTCAGAAAGAAGATGCATGTCACAGATAAAGAACATAATAAGACAAGCAAAATCTGCACTCTATCAAATGAAGAACATTTTATGCAATAACTCCTTGTCATTGGAGGTTAGAAAAAGAATTCTTGCATGTTATATAGAACCGTTCTGACATACGGCTGTGAATCATGGAGATTTAATAACTAGCGAACATCCATGGAGTTTTGGAGATATGGCTTTATAGAAGAATGCTGAAAATTCCCTGGAGAGCCAAAGTGAGAAATCTGGACATTTTGAGGGAGGCTAAATTACAAAGAAAATTTATCACAAACATCAGAAAGAGGCAGTCTTCATTTTTTGGCTATACAATAAGAAGAAAAAAAACTGAAACATGTTGTGACAACTGAAAATACTTGTGAATAGAGAGAGAGGAGAGAGAGGAAGGAAGGGGAAGGGGGGGGGAGAGAGAGAGAGAGAGAGAGAGAGAGAGAGAGAGAGAGAGAGAGAGAGAGAGAGAGAGAGAGAGAGATTTTTTTGTGTCATGGCATGGAAGTAAGTCAGCACATGTAGTTGGAGAATGCAAGATGTTGAGAGGCATGATCGCCCATACCAGTTGACATCGCACATGATGATGCTGATGACGACTTAATGGCAAAAGTTAATGTTTATTTGCTTAATATTAGTGGCCTTCAGAATTTTATATTCAGTAATGGTTGTATTTTTTTCTCCTTCCAATATGCCCCTGGGATGGTTGGTTGGTTGTGAGGTCTCTGGAAGAGTTTTAACTCTTAAGTTTGTTGCATTGACACTGAGGTCATCTAAGCTCTGAAAAAGGGCTAACAACTTTCAGAGGGAGATTTTAGAGACTTCTTCTCCCACCCTATTATCAGTGTACCTTCTCCATGGAGAGTATATTTTAGAACTTTCCTTATCCTCTGCAAGCCCAGAAAGCATGGGGGTGTGCAAGTCCAGTACTGGAAATTTATATATGTGGGGAGGCATAATAGAACCTAAACAGGTTATAGTTCAATATAGCACATATGGATTGGTTGGGATTAGACCTAAGTTTCTCCACTTTTCATAATATTTCATTGTCAATAGACTACAATCCAAAGCTTGGGGCAAAAGCCCTTGAGATCAACACACACCTTATCAAATGGCTACCATTATACATATTATCTATCTATCTATTTATGTATGTGTGAAAAAAACAACAGACCAAATAAAATAAAATGCTTTTGATGATAACAATGACTTATTATCGACCATGTATGTGGAATGTATGTATTATACGTAGCTGATCTATTTTCCTTAGGAAATGTGATCTTTTATATTGTCAAGTCCAGTAGGTATTTGACATCCAAATACCATGAAATACTTTAGCCTACAATAGATGTCATACAATCTAAAACTATAAATTTAATTAAGAAACACGCACGTCAGAGTCTTACCGATATTGACATTGTTCTTCATCCAAACCTCTTTGTACTTGTTCCAAAGCTCATTGATGAATGTGCTAACAGCTGAGGAGTATCTCTTTACATTCATTGGTAAGGCTGTTGCTTCAGCTATATTACTGAGGAAAAGGATTGGAATCATGCAAATGTGAGCAATTTTTTCATGTGTTTGTGTGTCTTTGTGTACATATTGTGCATGTGTTGTTTATACAAGTCTGTTTGTTATGTTTTCTGTGTGCATGCATACTTGTGCATAAAGGGGCTGTGATGGAAAAGGGATTAGTGCCCTCGCCTAAAAATACAGTGACCTTGGTACTTGATTCTCAGTAATGGAATATTACTGTCTCATAAAATGTTAATATGCATTGCTTATGTTCACAACATTCATTTGACAATCTTTTCCACTCTATGTGAACGTAAGATGCACAATAGATAGTTGATGTATGAAAGATGAGTGATTGGAAAGGCTGTATATAAAACAAGCCTGTGTGCCCAATTTGTGACCCTTTGTAAATAAAGCTTGTTTGTTCGTTGTGGTAGTATTATTTTCTACAATAAGCTCCTAGGATGGCTGGTTGTGAATCCTCTGGAAGACTGAGTTTGAACTTTTATCGATGCATAAGCATTCAGGGCATCAGACTACCGAAAATGGTCTGCATCTATCAAAGTGAGGTTTGTATGTAGACATTTCTTCTAACCTGGTACCAGATGGACTGTTATGAAGAGTTATCCTACCTCTCCACAATGCAGTTTAATTTTCTAAAGCACACAACTTACTACATGTCCATTACCACTTCTTACATACCATACTTTCCTCACAGTAAATAGTGGAATGTTAATACTCAAAACACAACCTTACTTATGTGTACATGCATACTTGTGATTTTATTTAGAACAGAATGAGTTACAAAGAAAGAAACACAATTGCTAAACATGGAAATATGTTAATTTGCATGTATGTTTTGGCAAATAAAATTATATACTCTTAAAACAACATAAAACTGATCTCACAAAGCGAAGAGTACTGGTCACATGATATACAACTGAACTTACTATGCTAGCACCGCCCAAAATTGTGTCAAAGCTTTAGTGTATACAAAGCCTGGATCTTGATAGTTTTCATAGGAAAACAAGTTGTCATATTGTGAATGGTACAATGGATATGATGAAAGGGGATACTTTTTCTGAAAGGCAGAAATCATTTTATTTTTATTGATAGAAGATTCAAGTATAAAGAGTACATGAGTTTTACAGCAATGTTATTAATAAAGTTAAAAAAAAAACTGTCAAGAACCATTTCCCATAACTTGAGGTAAATTGCGTGTATGGTGCTAGCTCCATATTTGTATAGACCAGTCAGCATTTGTTGGATGATCTTTACTTCTCAGAACATTTCCGGTATCAATTTTAAACTGGATTGATCTAAGAGTTAAGACTGATAGGTAAGTGTGTTAGCCACCAGTCTACTGTGGCTCTACTATTAATGAAATACAATGTAATTACTTCAAATTACAATATTCCACATTACTGATATTTTTGTTTGGATTTATCTTAGCAAGAATATTCAAACCAGTATGGTATCCTTTAATTGGGAAAGGAAATGGAAGTGACATTTATACATATATTTATGATATTGTATTTTAGCACTGTGTTTTAAATAGTCAGGAACAGTCACTGTTGACCAGAGTAGAGCTTATGAGACAATTGAAAGTTGCTGGTGGCTAACAGTGAGTCAGTACATCAAGAAACAAACAAAAACCATTCATTAATTAAAGAAACTTGACGTAAGAAAGTCAATATTTTTAGGTAAGTTATGAAGAAAAATAAACTTGAAAACTTAATGACACCTGGCAAAACTGATGGGGTAAGAAACAAAGGCAAGGCAAAGAGAAAGTGTGATTCTTGGAATAAGAGGTAGGGGCTTGAGGCTTGGCCACATGGCATAACTAGGACAAGAACACAGACCAGAGTCAAGGCTGTGGTGATTGTGTGGGATGGCAAACCATGATTGGCCAGGCTTATCGGCCAGGCACATGATTGTGTGAGATGGCAAACCATGATTGGCCAGGCTTATCGGCCAGGCACATGATTGTGTGAGATGGCAAACCATGATTGGCCAGGCTTATCGGCCAGGCACAAGATTGTGTGAGATGGCAAACTATAATTGGCCAGGCTTATTGGCAAGGCACATGATAGTGTGAGATGGCAAACCAAGATCGGCCAGGCTTATTGGCAAGGCACATAATAGTGATGAACATTGTATCTGACTCTCAGTTTCTGCACAAGAATAGCCATCAGCAGTGACTTAGTCATGTATGGCTGACATATAAATATGTCTGAATCTCAAAACTATTTTATGGATCTACTGCCCTAGTCATGCAGCAGACTGTTTTAATGAGATGTATGACATATAAACTACATACACAATGCTCATTTAACAAGTAAATACACAATATAGATGTAGTTCTTACCAAATCATAAGACATTCTAATATCAGCACAGGGAACACCAGCCAGCAGGTAAAATTTAGCATGGTCGCTGCCTCCTCCCAGAGAGTAACTAACACTGAAATAGTTGAGTAAAGTTATTGTTCTTCTTATTTATTGAAACGAACTAAAGCAGTAAAACCCCTGTTTAACTCATCTGGCTTAAAACTAGGAATATAATTGTATCATTAGCCATTAATCTTGGTTCCAACTTCATGGCAAAGGATCATCCTATAATTCTTTGTTTCTCTGCAAAGTGAATATCATGCAAAATGCTCCTCACTGTTCCATGTGGAATGTGGAACAGACAGCAGTCCTGACAAACCAACAGCACACACAGACATACATGCATAAGGCTGCTGCCAGAATGCCAAAACCACTGAAATGACAGTTCATCGTTGATGGCAGCAGCAGTCACGAGAAAACCAGCAGCTGCACATGCATTACTGCGTAAGGCAAGACCAGCTAATTCAGCAACAGGCCGTATGACATTTTCTGAACATATAGTTTCTGATAAAATCAACCGGAGACAAAAGTAAAAACATTCCACATGAAATCCAGAGCTCACAGTGTCGCTCCATGCCCTTAACTCAGCAGCTGGGCAATGGAACCAAATTATATCATTTCAAACTGAGAATGTTTGTTTATCCATCACCAATATGTAACTAATATTTAGAAGTGGAATTATATATATATATATATATATATATATATATATATATATATATATATATATATATATATATATATATATATATATATAGGTAGCAATGTTGATAGAGAGGGGAACGTACATGTGATACAAGAATTCAAAATGCAAGAGAATCTTTCATAGCATTAGGACATTTTTTGAAGTAAAAAGAAATTGAATCCAGTACCAAACTTTTGCATATTTAACTCATATGTCATATTATACTGTATGGATTATAAACATAACTATCATGCCAGTTGTCACTAAGTTCTTCAATCCATTTCTTTTCATAACATGTCCAAAAAATTTTGACTGTCTACGTCTAATTTCTCTAATCAATTTACGATTTTCATTTGTTTCCTGTAGTACTTGGTCATTGGTTTTTCTGTCTGTCCATGGTATTCTTTGCATTTTCCTCAGAAACCACATTTCTGCAGCCATCGGATGTTTTTCAGCTTGACTACTCATTGTCCAAGTTTCACATCCATACAAAAGAACAGGCTCTGTGCAGCATGTCAACACTCTTTTTCTCATTTCAATTGACATCTTTTTATTGGTCAGTATGGTTTTTCATCTTGCTAAAGGCTACTTTCGCCATGGCCATTCTTATTCTAATCTCTTCAAGGCTTCTCCCATCAGATGTTATAACTGTTCCGAGATAACTGTACTGATTCACGTGTTGAAGAATATTCCCATTTACTTGTATATTATATTGTGATATTTCGTTCTTCCTAGTGACGACCATAATCTGTGTCTTTGTAATTCTTAATTCTTTAATTTTTAATTTAATTCTAGCCCCAGTTATAGACATTTGTATTATTATTATACTTTCCTTCTGTGTTTAGTTAGTCTATGTTTGTTAATCTTGTGACATATTGATCTTTTTTTTTTTTTTTTGGTGTTAACTGGCTCATATGAATTTATCTAATGTGTCACTTTAGTTTTTGGAAGCTCTATAAGTAAAAAGAGTGCAAGCTGACTATATAAATTTTGTTTTTCTTTTCACTTTGCTCTTGCAGTGACTTTATTAGTTTTTCATATCTAGTATGTGTTATTGATAGTAGTACTCGTGTGTAAGAATATCAAAATTTGAGTATTTCTATTCTTTTCATCACAAAAGGCATCATATTTTTCCTTGTCATTATTTTCTCTAACATTTCTCAGGATGTTTTCAGTATAAACATTAAACAGATAAGGGAATGCAATGCCACCTTGTCTGACTTTCTATTCTATATCAGACCAATCAGTTGTATCATCACATATTATCACAGCTGCCTTTTGTTCACTGTTGAGTGTTTTTTTATGATCTGTATTAAGTGTGACAGGAAGCCCATATATTTAATAATATTCAATATTCTTTGATTCTACACAGTCAAAAAGCCTTTTAGTAGTCTATAAAGCAAGAGCATAGTTACACATTATACTGTCAGCTTTTTTTTCTATAACTACCGTCATGATGAATATGTTGCCACATGTACCTCTAAAATCTCTCTCATCTAAAGCCAGCTTGTACTGTGTTTATAATTACTTTTATTCACTTTAGGTAATAATAAATGAAGACAATTATGTTTTTGTATGTGCACATCTTGCCCAATATTAACTGTGGTACTATGAATAAACGTATATAACATCTTTCCTTCTTCATATTATATACACATTTATGTAATAATTATGTAGCAGCACAACTTTTGGTCCATGTTATTGTCTAAATGAATTAATACTGACATTGCTATTTGCTTTAAGACATCTACTATCTTTTCTTTTTTGTTTCTCTACCTATGTTTTCAATTAGTTATGCAAGGTTTTGTTAATTTTATGCTCACAAAAGCCAAATGTTTATGTGATTAGTTTCGAGTGTAAATCTAGGAAGATATTATCAATTCTGCATCTAAACAGAGCAGAGAACTCACTTGTCCTGACAGTTGGGAACTGTTGTCAAAGGCGGTGATCACAAACACCCATATGAATTTGGAAGTTAAGGGAAAACCAACATATTTTCTTCTCAAGAATAAGTTTATAAGCATATCACAAATTTGGAATGGAAGAGTGATATGTTCAGAAACTTTATTCTTATCTTCAAACTGAGTAACCAGGCATGATACATAAAAAATGGGGACAATAAAGGCTCTTGCCTAAAAGGCAATTGTCTGATCAGTATATAGTTATTAGAGTGATTACTTTATATGTATTGTGTTAAATAAAGAAAAAGTTAATCATGTGGTAATTAAGACTATGTATATAAATATTATGCTGGTCTCCCTGGCCTAGGAGTTACACAACTTTCTCCCTAATCCTGTGTACTCTCGTGAGTAATGTGATGTGTGCTAGAAACGGTAGCGGTTCTCTCCATGTCAGTAACTTATGGGGTATGTGAGCCGATCGCTCAGAAAGCAATGGCAAACTACTGAGCGTAATCTTGCCAAGAAATCAACAATCAGCTGAAAGATGCTGATGTTGACAGTGATGTCCTGTAAAGGATATGAGAACCCCCAAAACAATATAAATATTATGGGTATCACACAAAAACACTATTCTCTATAACAATCCTGTTGACATCGCTAAATTAAACACACAAAGATGTGTAAATAATTTTATTTCAGTGGAAAATAAAAGAGACAAAACAGGCATAACTTTAATCAGATGAGGGGTTTGATTTTTTTCCCCATGTAACTTTACTTATGTTACATTGTATATATATTTCCCTCATCTCATCTCATCTTGTTCCTCTTATACCTTGCAGTGTCGAGGTGAAGCATAAATGGCGGGAAAATGCTGTTTATGGGCTTCATGTATCAAAATTCCCATGGACTCTGTTCATCATTTACGTGGCCGATCTCTTCTTCTATCTCCATTTGGTTATATGTTTCCCATTTTCAATAATTCTGTTAATTTTTGGCACAGACAAATTTGTGAAAACATTAATCTTTTACCTAGGCTCCTTGTTTGATAAACTGTCATTAGAATAAGGCCTGGCTAACCACAGATCATAAAGTGTTTTAAATTCACTGACTGGACTTGGCACCTGTGTAACCATAGAATTATTGCTGTTTGAATAGTGTAACAGCAACAACAAAAATGCAAATTGTCATCAATCAAAATCACGAGAAAGTAGATAAATTCACTGTGAAAATATAGTGCGAACAAAAACATTGTAGGTGCTTTCATTACAAAAGTTGTTACCAATGTTTGTGGAACACAAAGTTGTGTCATTTATAGTGCCTGCTAGGAGGGTTGTTCAGACTAAGGTATAAAAACCACTTACTTAGGCAGTCGTCATACTAGGATTTTTAATATGCTTCAAGCAGCCTTACAGAGGTACAGACCACATGTCTCACAATGTATAGGGAGAACATCCATTCTCATGACTTATTTCAATACAAATATTAGTTGCATGACCTTTACAGGATGTTGTAATCAACCCCAGCATTTTTGGCTGTTTGTAAATTACTAGGCAAGCTTTAAGTTCAGTAGTTTGCTATTGCTTTCTGAAGTTACTTCAGTACTTTAAGTAAATATGAGCAAATGATCAAATAATATATGACAATGAACTTTTACAATGTAATAAAGGTAAATATGATCCCACAACTGGAATAGCCATTGGTGAAGTGACAGACCTTGACATATGTTAGGTCAAGGCATTAGGATTGATGGTCACTTCCTTTCCATGTAACTTTTTCTTTCCAGAAAAATCTCCTGTACTCCTGTTATGATTCTAAAACCACATGAGTTACCAAATAAATCCCCTTCTCTACTAGTAATTGTTCCCAGAGCCACACACAGACTGAAAGAAACCCTTTCTTCAAGTAGGGATTGATCTACGGCTGCTGTGCGGATAGCCAGTACACATTGCATAATGTTACCATAGCTGACTTTTACAATATGCTCACATAAAATGAATTAAGGCTATAAAATTTTTTTTGTAAATTCAATATTCGAAGTAAATTTCAGGTCCTCATTTATAATAGCAGTCTAAAGCTCATAGTTTCAGGTTGACTTCTAATACATGTCAACAGATCATAAGAAGAGAAATGGAAACACTGGGACTGAACACGAGCCACATATTTTACTTCATCTGGGCTAGTGGAATGTCAGTTATTAGATTCACTCTAAGTTAAAAAGCAAAGGATTCATTAATGGCCTTGAGTCATATTGCATTTACTGTAATAACAGTTCCATTTTACATCCCTTGACTTGTATTGGACGTATGGTGCTAGCCAAATATTTCTATAGACCAATCAGCACTCACTGAAGGATGTGGTCAATATCCTGCCAGCTACGTTTACTTCCCAGAACATTTTCTGATTCATATTTTAGGCCGGGAAGATCCACTAAAAGTTAATTTACTTAAACTATGGAGGAAGCACATACAGATTAGACACACCGTGAAAGTAAGTGATATATTGAAATGTAAGTTTTTCTATACTAATTAGTATAGAAACATTTGTTGATTGGGCCATGTTAATCACACTATGGAACTACTCATTAGTTCTCAAAACTTTTACACATCAAACTAGGTTATTTCCAGCTTAGTGCATGAACTCTGTAGCACCGTGGATGATCCAAGTGTATATACACACACTGTAAGTTTTGTTTTAACCTTTGTCTGAAAGGTTAGGTGTCTCCAGTGCTAATTCAGAATTCAGGAGGAAAAGATTATATCATTGGGTGCATTTGATAAAATCGACATGAAAATATTTCTGACTAGACTGAAACCCTATAATTTTAGAGCTAGGGTTAATGCCAGACCTATAGAAATAGGGATATATTTGGTGGTAGTTGTCAATCTTAATATACTATAAGAAAAAGTCTGATAAGCACGGGATTTAATTTCATCTGCCTCTTGGCTAACTCTTCTAATTCCTCCAACTGTTACATTAACCTCCCTGGCATAGATATTACATACTTTAATGCTTTCTATTCCAGTACTTAGTTCATAAATTTCTAAAGAACAGAAAAGCCAGTATTGGGCCTTGACATTTCTCAATGTTATGGACATAACACATTTGTGACCACTTTTATCTAATTGTTTGTTTTGTGTTTTCCTGGCTTTAATAATTGTCTAAATATAGTTCAGAAGCATGGTAACAGGGTAACACAGTGACTAGCACACTTGTCTGCCAGCCCAGTGGTCATGGGTTCACATTTGAATCAAGGCGAATATTGAAAATTGACATGGACTCCCAGGTCAGCCAAAAATGGGTACCAGGAAATGTCTTGGGAAGAAAAGGCAGCTGCCATGAAATTAACCACATCACCCCTCAAGTACAGATTAAGGTGTGTAGACGGGTCATTTACTTTTTATGTTATTATAGTTTAGAAGCAAATTCGCAAATAACTGACCTTGAGTGGGATACGTTACCTCTACACACAATAAATGCTGAAGGTACAATTTAAAGACTAACAGTTCATCACAATGACTACATGCTTACCTGTTTAGCAGCTGTATATAGTGCATCCTGAAGTAGAGGGCTTGCTGCAGCCTTCAGTGTGAAGTTTCCTTGTACAGACATGTCAACATTCAGGTATGCCACTGATCTCTCATACAACACTTTCAGATTGTCCTTAATCGGAAAAACAAGTAAAAGTCAGTAAAATTCAGGTTCATTAACACATTATTAATTATCTCAACTCTAAAGTTTTCATGGCAGATGAACAAGGGGAGAAATTGACACAATGAAATCTCATACGTTCATTATTTTCAAAATGTCTAAGGACACAGTGGAAGCTAGAATAACAGCAAACTGAATAATACTAAAACAAATAAAGAGGGTCCAATATCTAATGTCAATGACAACATGAAATGGAAAAGGTAACAAAATATAACATGTATAATAATACAACTAAGGCAGCATCATATAAGAGCATTGTTTGTAACTGATAACTGTCCACAGAAGTCAGTTTTATGATGTTGCATAATGCCCACAGTACTTTATGCCTGTGAATCATGGACTCTGAATACAAATATTAGCCTCAAACCAGAGACCACAGAAATATGGTTCTTTCACAGAATGCTAATTATCCCATGGACAACTATGCATCGACTTTCCAAGAATTTCAGAAGGCAAAGTCGGAAAGATGAATAATTAGCCAGTGTTGTGCAAATAGAAAGAGTTCATGTTAAAATTAAAATTACCATGAGGATAACGAATGTTGCACATTTGAACAATACCTGTGACTATGTGTTTTAATTGTTTCAGCTAAAGTATTATTTAATTATTCACGTGTTTTAACTGTTTCAGCTAAAGTATTGTAGCAGAATGTAGTAGTTAGGTGTGCAAAGCTACAGCACGCTTGAGCATCTTGTTACAGTATTATTTCATTATTCACTTAACATGATATATAGCTTTACAGTATACACCTGACGAGATGCAGCGAAATATGCCAGGCAATAAATCATGCAAAACATTGTGTGTGTCCTCTGTATTTAAATTCACTAAGTGAATACATTGTTTTGAATTTCTCAAGCTGTTATCATCAGTTTCAAATGGCTACAAGCAAAGAATTAATGTGTTATCTCTTATGTTGTATTTGCTTTTTAATTTTCTAGACCAGGGTGTACCAACGATTTCCAGTTATGATACATTTTGACGAGGTGGAAGTTTTTGCAGTCCTCTCACTTAGTTATACAATTAATAGATACTGACTGACTGGCACCTTGCCGTCTTGACAGACAATAGTTTGTAAAATGGAGTTATGCCTCGCATAACACAAACCCTGGCCTGAATTTAGAGATCATGTGATGCCCATGCAGAATGATCCCTCTCTCGGCCTGCCTAGTTTACTCCAGAGGAAAGGTAACACCAATATTTCTGGAACAAGACAAGCTGCAGAAGCTACAGGATCAGCAAAGCAATACTCTAACTGTCCGCCGGTTGGGGCTTCCATCCTAGACCAGCTGTCGATCAAGGCTTAGGGCCTGGTCTGCCCTGCCATGACATTTAGTCTTTAGGTTGTATTTGCTCACACTAGGGTAAGGCTTGTACCCTCCCAACTGCACTCATCCGCCCTAAGCCACTGGCACAATGTGGGGTGTCAGGTTTGGTGAGCGCCACCCAATATTCAGTGCTAATAGAAAGCAGGTAGTACCATCTACTGTTGTATGGTAGCTCAGTCATATCTGACTGAGAGTTGACTTTATAATAGATACTAAGACTATGTGTAATAGTTATATTCAAAATAAAATTTGCTGTCAGAAGCCCTGCTCCAGACACGAGCTGGCAAAATGGCTGAGAAGTTCTGCTCTAGACAAGAGTTTGCATAATGGTTTACAAGTTCTGATCTAGACAAGAGCTGGCATAATGGTTGAGAATCCCTGGTCTAGACAAGAACTGGCAAAATGGCTGAGAATCCTTGCTCTAGATATGAACTGGCATAATGGTTGAGAAGCTCTGCTCTACAGCTGGCATAATGGTTGAGAAGCTCTACTCTATAGCTGGCATAATGGTTGAGAAGCTCTGCTCTATAGCTGGCATAATGGTTGAGAAGCTCTGCTCTATACAAGTGCTAGAAAAATGGTTGAGAAGCTATGCTCTAGACAAGAGTTGCCATAATGGTAACTTACCTTTACCCACTCAGAAGAACCTATGATCCCAGCTTCTTCAGCATCCCAACTGCAAAATACAAGTGTTCGTCTTGGACGGTAACCTAGATATTAAAGAAATGGCCACAGTATGGGTTTTCTTTACGATAATAATGTATGCATATGCAATATTTATATCCCTTTTAATAGCTGACTGGCTATCCAAAGTTTTAAAATGGATACAATTCTTATTGTTTATAACTTAAAGACATGTTCTTACCATCATCTTCTCTCTTCTATCACCCTTTATACACCACTGGAGCATAGCTCTCAACCAACCCATCCAAGCCCTCCTATCCTTAGCTATCCCATGCTGCTCCGTCTATGTCCTCCCCATATTATTCATTTCTGTTACTACTTCTCTTCTTCATGTGGTTTTAGGTTTTCCAGTATTCCTTTTGCCTTGTGGATTTTCTTATCATACAAAATTATAAATAGTAAATGAGGTAAAGTCAGGTCATCTAATTTACCCATCACTTGGAAATATTGCAAATGTGATAGTTAGCTTCCTATTTTCAGTGATCAAAGAGCACATACAGGACCAATATGTCTGTTTCTTCTTCTTCATAGACCTTCAGACATTAATTTGAATATATCCAAGAAAGCAGTAGTGTACATGACTGTTGTCATCTCCATGGAGAAACTGAAAGGGAAGACCAGGAGAACTTTTAATCAGATAGCGGTGGGTACGATTAGTAGTATGACTCTTTCGCTGGCTGTTGAATGAGGGGATGGAGCACATATGGGAATGTCCTGAGTGTAGTGATGTCAGTTCTTGACTCAACTCAACTCAACATGGAGTTTGTTTTAAAATGTAGCAGTTGTAGAACTTTCTCTGTTCTGTTTATGTTGAGCACTTTAAGATCAATATAATGTCGGTCGTGGTTACTTTCCAAGAAAAATCTGTTACCCAATGTATAAGATTGGGTTTAACCCAGAGCTGCACTGAATGGACAAAAGCTATATTCTGTCAATGCTAGAGATTGAACCCTAAACCATCGTGCAGCTGAATACACTGATCACTATACTTGTGCTCTATCAGTAGATTTTGCTGCTCCATCAGTAGAATATGCTGCTCCATTAGTAGAATATGCTGCTCCATTAGTAGAATATGCTGCTCCATCAGTAGAATATGCTGCTCCATCAGTAGAATATGCTGCTCCATCAGTAGAACATGCTGCTCCATCAGTAGAACATGCTGCTCCATCAGTAGAATATGCTGCTCCATTAGTAGAGTTTGCTGCTCTATCAGTAGAGTTTGTACTCTATCAGTAGAGTGTACTCATCTATCAGTAGAGTTTGTGCTGTCAGTTAGAGTCTATGCTCTATCATTAGAGTTTGCTATTGCTAGTCCTTGTATTGCCCATTGCTTTTATCACAGATATTACAGAGACTTTAGATACTGACTACGTGGAACTAGATAAGCTTGATACCTATAAAGTCAAGAGGTTTATATCTATATTATTAGACATGGACGATTTATCTACTACAAAATTAATTACTGAAAAAAGTATGCAGGAAATGTAACACTAGCTTGTGTAAAATATATAATCCTTTCCCAAAAACAATGTACGCTTATCAAGTATTCTTAGAACACAACTATAATTTCAACTGAAAACATTACATAAACATTAGTTTAATCACTTTACCTTGCATCTTGAAGATTGTTAATATTATTTCTAAGCATTTCACAATTGTAACATGGCTCCTAAGAAACTGCATTATAAAACCAAATAATACCTTTAAAGTACAGTCTTATTACACCACTATCACTATAAATTAATATCTTACCTAATTTTAGAAGCTGCCCAAAGAGATCCACAACATGGGATAAGGCTACACCCCCAGACTGAGGATCAACAGCGCCATATACCCATGCATCATGATGGTTTCCCAGAAGAACATACCTGTCTAAAACATAGAAATAGTTTTGGACACAATTTCACTAGTTTACTTATTAACAAAATATTAAGAACCAAATGTTTATATCATATGGTATATTGTGTATATTTTTAAACCAATTAGTACTCTTTTGGTGATGTGCTCTATATCACACAGGTTAGCTTTAACATCCCAGAAAATTGTGTGGTATCATTTATGTGAGGCTGAGTCAACACTGAAACATATGCTCCATAAATAAATGTAGCTCTAGAGGAGTGGTATGAACCCTAGATCTCCAGACCAACAGGTGGGTGTGCTAGTGAAAGCATACCACAGCTCTTCTTATCATCACTGTTATGCAGTCATTGCCGTGTTAAATGCAAACATTGATATAAACATATGAGGACAGTGAGTTTTTGAACACAACTAATTGACTTATGTAATATAACACATATACCTGTATTATTGATGTGCTAGTTCATTTTGAAATTCATAACTTTCAAAAAGCGTTAACAGATGTAACCATCTTATAATGTATGACAGTAATGATTGATTGGTTGGTTGGTTGAATGGTTGGTTGGATGGTTGGTTGATTGGTTGGCTGGTTGATTGGTTGGATGGTTGGATGGTTGTTTGGTTGGTTGGATAGTTGGTTGGTTGGTTGAATGGTTGGTTGGTTGGATGGATGGTTGTTTGGTTGGTTGGATAGTTGGTTGGTTGGTTGAATGGTAGGTTGGTTAGTTGGATGATTATAAATCCTCTGGAAGACTATCAACTCTTCACTCCAGTGTGTTAGCATACATGTCGTCTGATCCATGTAAAGGTCTCTATCAACTGTGTGAAGCTGGTAACATAACTTCTAGCCCAGTATGTAAGTACCATCTCCATGAGACCACGTTGCAGAGCTCTCCATCCCCTCTACAAGCTCACACAACTAGCAATGTATGCAAAATCAAGGCTAAAACTTCATATCTGTGGAGATGTGACCAGATCATGATTCAGCATAGCAAATATAGATCAGATGAAATTAGGCCTGAGGTGGCAATGTTTCCTCCACAGGTGTTAGATATTTCATTATCCGCTGACTTCAACACAATGCCCAGAAAGATTATTATATTGAAAATAATTAATATGTTAATAAATAATTTTAGCATGATCGATGTTCTCATTGAAATGGACCTACCTGGCTCTTCTCTGCCTCGTATAATTCCAATAACATGATAAATTGGACGTGTGTCCAAGAAGTTATTTACACCGACTTCTACTTTCCTGTAGCATGTAAAAGAGAAGCATTTTTATAAAAGTTAGGTATAAAAAGAATAGCAAAACTGAAACAAAAAATGATTTCATGAGTGTAGATGGTTTAGTTTACATGTAGATTTGTTTAACTTGTGTGATTTGAAAACTTACACTTAAATTGAAATTTTAAGTTGATTACAATGTAAAACTTTAGGCCACAGGGGTACCATTACTTTCACCACCTACCCAGCTATGCATCACACACAAACATACACAAATACAATTGAATTGATCATAAACTACTTACTCGTAACTTTTATTTCTAATGATGCCACTAACATTCTATTTTTCTTCTTATGTTTTCTTTTTATTTTCCACTCTGTATATTGGGTATACAATAACAATATAACATTTAAATACAAGAAACATTGTAAAATATTAAGTTTATTATACTCTAAACTGCAGCTCAATAATCAAAGATAGCCATGCATATAACATTATAGCTGCTGTAATACCCACGGGCTCAAGACAATCTAAGACTTAAGTCAAAACACGACAGCTGGGTAAATAATTGAAAGGAATATGTTCCTCAGGAGCAGTAACACATTAATAGTAATAATTGCTTATGTATACATATAATATTCAGATGTTAGAAAAATACTTTAGTTTAGTTTAGTTGATGGATCAATATCAGGGCACACGGGTGTAACCTATCAGTGCTCCGTTCTACTCCTAACTCAAACCTGAGTCTGGAGAATCTCAACTCAGTGCACAAACTCCGTAGTGCTGGTGAGGATCCTGAAATACTTTGGGTAGATTTTTAGTTTTATATAGATACTTTGGGTAGATTTTTAGTTTTAGATAGTTTAGTTTAGTTGACGGATCGACATCACGGCACACGGGTGTAACCCATCAGTACTCTGTTCTACTCCTGACTCAAATCTGAGTCTGGAGAATCTCAACTCAGTGCACAAACTCCGTAGTGTTGGCGAGGATCCTGAAATACTTTGGGTAGATTTTTAACTCAAAATTTTGCCCGGGCAGCGGCGTTAGGCTACTCTTTTTCGATTTCCAACTGCAAGGATTTTTTTATGCACGCAACAACACACACGGGCATCCGATCTCACTACCCAGAGACCAGGGGAAATTTTGTTACTAGAAATCCACGTGAAAAAAATACCGGCCCTCACTGGAGCTTGAACCCGGGACCTCCAACACTCGAGACCACTCAGCCCCCATCTTAGAAAAATAACCTAAGTTTATGAAATGCAATGATGATATCACAATGATAGGAGACCCGTTTACACATCTTGAACTGCTATATGGTCCATATTTTTATAGACCAACTGACCTTCAATAGATGCTGTAGTCAATATTGCGCTGATGCCTTTACTTTGCAGGACATTTGCTGATAACTATTTTAGGCTGGGTGCCGGTCTCCCTGGCCGAGGGATTTAATGACTTTCTGCGTAATCCCATTTATCCACGTAGGGTAATGCAGCACATAAGAATTGGAAGCGGTTCTCATCGCGTTGGTAACTTACGGGATAAGTGAACCGGCCGCTCAGAAAGCAATGGCAAACTACTGAGCGTGGACCTGCCAAGAAATCAACAACAGCAGTAAAATGCTGGTGTTGACAGCGATGTCATGTAAAGGATATGCGAAAAAAAAAAGATATAGAAGCCCAGATCACTTGAAATAATGAGCTTAAATAAGAATTTGAACTTATGACAACCATGTCCTTAGGCGAACATTAGTAAATAAAAATATAGGTAAGTGAACATTTATGCATAACTAGGCTAATGTTTTTTTTGGTTTTTGTTTTTGCATATCCTTTACAGGACATCGCTGTCAACATCAGCATCTTTCAGCTGATTGTTGATTTCTTGGCAAGATTACGCTCAGTAGTTTGCCATTGCTTTCTGAGCGGCCGGCTCACATACTCCGTAAGTTACCGACGCGATTCGAAACCACTGCTGATTCTCACCGTCAGCCACGTTACCTACAAGAGTATACGAGATTACGGGGGAAAAGTCCCTAACCTCTAGGCCAGGAAGTAGTGTTTGAAAATATTGCCGGTCTGGGTTTTGTATTTACTTATAATGTTTCATGAACTTTACAGAGGGTGAATACACTGCACAACCATTAAAAAGACACCCTATACAACACTTGGTTGATGATGTCGTCAGTATCATGCCAGCCACCTTTGCTTCCCAGAAAATTCCCTGGTACCATGTTCAAACAGGGTCAACCTGAGAGCCTAGGCTAATGTTAGGTAAGGTAATTACATATGAAACAAGAAAATAGAAACTTACAAATCTGGGCTGTTTTCATAACCAGGTCCAGTCTTGTAATCTACAGGAAGTGTACCATGCCAGCTTGGAGGGGAGTCATGTCCTTTCAGATTACTGGTGTAGCAAACAGGCCAATAAAACATTAATCAAGTTGTGATAAAAAGAATATGCATAAAGTAGGTATGAATGCATATTAAATACTAGCTGACCCGGCCCGGCTTCGCCCAGGCCCTGGCGGGGATCTATCTATCTATCTATCTATCTATCTATCTATCTATCTATCTATCTATCTATCTATCTATCTGTCTGTCTGTCTGTCTGTCTGTCTGTCTGTCTGTCTGCTTGTCTGTCTGTCTGTCTGTCTGACCCGGCATCGCCCAGCTCCTGGTAGGGAGCATCTAATTTAATTCATATAAGTAGTCATATGAGCTCCCGTTCCCATTCCCGACTATCTGTATGTCTGTCTGTCTGTATGTCTGTCTGACCCGGCCCAGCTTCACCCAGTCCCTGGTAGGGAGCATCTAATTTAATTCATACAAGTAGTCATATAAGCTCCCGTTCCCGACTATCTGTCTGTCTGTCTGTCTGTCTGACCCGGCTTCGCCCAGCCCCTGGTGGGGAGCATCTCATTTAATTCATATAAGTAGTCATATAAGTTCCCGTTCCCGTTCCAGACTGTCTGTCTGTCTGTCTATGTTCGGCCCATTCCCGTTAAAAATATAGATAGAATAGAAGAATAGATAGATTGATAGTAGAAAATATGATTGGAAGAGATCTATCTAAAGTAAACTTACCAAGATATCACGAACAGACAATAAATGGTGGGCTGTGGGTTGACTGCAGAGTACTGCAAACGATATGCAACTAACTTTCTCTCATAAAAAATTACTTTTTTTTTTAACAAACGAAAATCTTTGGCAAGCCCGTTCTACATTCTGCCCTTCTTCTCTATTTCCTCTCATACATTCTTTCATTCAACATCGCTTATGAAGCAATTCTTTGACAACAAAAGAACAATAAGCATTAAAATGCATGAAAAGTAACTCGTTGAGGAAATGTTTAACATGGGCATCATAAATACCCAACATGGGTGTAACGCACATACATATGAGAATGTTAAAAAAAATTAATGTGCTGTTGAAGAAACATAAAAAGATGAGTTAGAAAATTTTCACTATTTAAATAGATGCATTATTTTTATGAAAACTTTGAAAATGCCTTAAAGATTATATCATTATTTATTATAACTCATATGCCTGTAAATAACTGTAGACAAAGAGTTTATAAATCTTTGAAAACAATGCAACAATCTATATATAAAATATATAGCAATGCTATTAAAAGTTATGCCCCTTGAAATAACTTTTCTTAAGTTAAGTCCCCTTGCTATATATAAATGATAATGTAAATTTAAATATTAAATTTTAGTAAGTAAATAGCTGATTGTACACTAACAAACTATGACAGTTGGCTGCATGGGAATACATGCAGAAAATTTCATCTCAATTGGATGGACAATTATCGAACACATCAAATACATCCCTACACACATACATACATCATCTTTTATATATATATATATATATATATAGTAAAGTGTGCATACAGAAAGGGAGATGACCACTGTTGATCTAATACTGGAGTTACGATAAAAACAAAATGTTTAAAAACAAATAATCGACTAAAGCAAAAACACACAGATAGTACAGATAAATGTTTGGACCACAGCCTTTATCAATGAACTAGGGGGAAAAAAACCAAATAAAAGCAGAAAAAAAAGAATACTAAAGTGATTACCTTTTACAGATCTCCGGTTAAGTGTGTTTGTTTGTTGTCTGTTTTTTTTTTTGGTATTGTTGTTTCTTATTGATAAAGACTTTAATTGAAACATTCGCCTGTGTCTGTGTGTTGTTCCTTATTGTCATATTTTGTGTATAATACTTGGACTCAAGCAAACTTGTAGTATATTTTGATGTTTTATAATGAGTTAACTTTTCATTAAATTCATTATTAGTTTAAAATTAGTTCTCTTATGTACTAAGTTAAAGGAAATATAACCAATCATACTGGGGGATATTTTGGGAGTCCAAAGAATAATCCTGTCCATAAATAATTACATATTTAATAAGTTAAACTGAGGGAGCTATGTGGCCGAGACGTAACGGTGCCTGCCCCAGGTTCATAAATGATCAAGGTTTAATCCCAGCAAAAGACTGGGCATATTTATAAAAAAACATTGCGTTCTTGTGATATTAAATGCCTCCTTGACCTTTGGGTAGTGAGACTGGATATCTAGCCTTCTTGGATAATGGTGACAAACCCAGATTCCCAGTGTAAGAGTAGGTCAATAGGCCACCACCCAGCAAAATTATTAGGAACAAACACATACCCGTGGATATATAACGCCCTATGACCTTGGATGAAATCTGTCTGGAGAAAGTACAGATAGACATAGTCTACTTTTTGGGCGGAGTATGCCACGAGAAAAGAAACTTACATAAATGCAAGTAAAAGTCAAACACACTGATTTCTGAGCTAGAGACATGCATAGCAATAGGATGTGATCCACTTTCCTCAAAAGAGGAATGAAGAACAAGTGGAAATTAAACGGATTGTTCATGCTTAACATTTACACTTTCAAAATAAAGATGCAATGAAAATGGAAGCCGGTGTTGAAATAAGGGAACATATTCTCTATAAATCCATTGCTCAGATAAGCACATTTAATTTCAGTTCATTGTTATAAATTGTTTAATCATACATGTGTACGTATGCTATACCTTAGTGTTGTTATCTTAGTGTCTTTTTATCTTTATCCATTGGTTTTGTTTTCTTATGATTGCTTGCCACTGCAACATTCTCAGATATTGGTGATCATGTTTTTGTGCAACTGACCCTCCCCACTTATAGTTTTGTCTTTCATTTATTATACTGTAGCAGTTTTACTTTGTTGCAATGGAGTATATGAGAACAGAGAGAACACGCTTAAAAGACATGCTGGGAACTTTGAATAACTGCCCTAAAAGCAGACATGATTTTTATGTTTAAATAAAAGTATTCAAAAAGATTAAAAAGTAAAGGTAATATCATAGCAGATGTTGCTATTGGGTGGAAAATGCTGCTGGGCATTCATACATTATATGTAATGTCATATTAGAGAGGATGGCCAGTATCCTTCTTCGTCGCTCAGAAATTCTATAAAATGTTACAGTTCTTTAGATATTTTAACTTTGTATCATGTATTACAGGTGTTTAGTTACCAATAAAAACAATAATATGGGTACAAGAAGTTGACACAAACCGTAAAATGTTTACAGCATCTCCATAACTGATTGGTTGACATGGAATCTTTGGCAGGATTCTTTCAGATGAATCAATATGATGGGCATATTCTGTGAATAGTGATCACAACAGTTTGAAAACATTCATAGTCAGGCACGTAAGACTAGTTATGAATCTGGCTGATATCTTGTTATGAATTTATAAGAAAACATGTCAAGCCTAATGCCCTTTCACTCATCATCATCAAGTGCCGTGCCGACTAGGCGTAGGCGTCCATGACTCCCCACAGATCACAGTCTTTGGTTGTCTGGATCAACTGTACCGTTGATATTCCTCTATGCCACTATCGCAATCCATCCAGCATCATTTCTCTTAGTCTGCCTCTACCTCTCTTCCCCTTGATCTTTCCAGTTATCACGTTTTCCAATGCCTCTCTTCTCATCACACGACCAAAAAATATTGTTTGCCTCTTTCTTATTGTTTTATATAATGTTCTAGTTTCATTAGCTTCTTTCAGGCATTCGTTGCTATTTACTTTCGCAGTCCAAGAAATTTGCAACAATCGTCTCAGGAACCACATCTCTGTTGCTTCCAATCTCCTCATAATTTGTTCATTTACATTCCAAGATTCACAGCCATACAGTAAAACAGGTTCTATATAGCACCTTAGCACTCTCTTATATTCAATTATATTGACTTAT
Source organism: Cepaea nemoralis (assembly GCA_014155875.1). Lineage (NCBI taxonomy): Eukaryota > Metazoa > Mollusca > Gastropoda > Stylommatophora > Helicidae > Cepaea > Cepaea nemoralis. The sequence goes on along the minus strand of JACEFZ010006658.1, from coordinate 117,469 downwards.
TGCATAAGATATTCCTCATTTTCTGAAATGCAGCCTTTGCTTGCCCTATTCTGCTCTTAATCTCTGTTATGCATCTTCCATCTGATGTTATAAATGTCCCTAGATATTTAAAACTATCCACTTGGTGAAGAATTTTCCCTTCTATCTCTATTTCACATTTGGGTGTTACCTGTTTCTTTGATATCACCATTGTTACTGTTTTCTTGATATTCAAGGAGAGTCCTTTCTTTGCACTTTCTGTTACTACAATGTCCAACAGTTGTTGTAGATCTTTTGCATTATCCGCCATCAATACTGTGTCATCTGCATAGCGTATATTATTTATATTATAACCTCCGAATATTATTCCTGGCTTTTCTTTGATCTCTCTCATTATTACTTCGCTATAGAGGGAGAAGAGATCCGATGACAAAACACATCCCTGTCTTACTCCCAGCTTTATGTGTTCATAATTTCCTTCTTTATTTCCCATTTTAATTGCTGCTATTTGGTTCCAGTAAATATTTTTTTATTATTCTGAGATCTTTCCCATCAATGTTAATATCTTCCAACATTTTAATAATTTCATCATGTTTTACTTTATCAAATGCCTTAGTATAATCTATGAAGCACAAATATATGTCTTTCTTTGTCTCTATTGATCTTTCTAATAGTTTCCGTAATGTATATATTGCATTGTTTGTACCTTTTCCTTCCACAAATCCATACTGTTCTTCGCCAATTTCCATTTTTATTTTCTATCTTGTTCTTCTCATTATAATTCTGAGTAGAAGCTTAGTGACATGATTTATGAGGTTAATCGTACGAAAATCTTCACATTCAATTGCTCCTGGTCTTTTTGGTATAGCTATAAATACAGATTTCAACATATCGCTTGGTATATATCCACTGCCCTTTCACTAGCCACACCAATTGTTGACGACCTGCAATAACATTTACAGTATTACTTTTTTGCACAAAATGAATAAATCCTTATTGTCTATAGTCTGCTTAATCCAGCCCTCCCTCTCACTTCTATCTCTCCCCATGAGTTTTTAGGTCTTCCTCTTTTTATTTTGCCCATGGACTTCAGATAAAGGCCTTTCTAGTTATACTAACCTCAGGTTGTCTCAACATATGTCTTATCCAGTGTCTTTTCTTTACCTCTTGATTCATTGGTATTGATACATGCATGTGAATATGTAGTCATATTGAGAGCCACCCCCCACCTCATTATATCATGGCCTGGTATATGTGGAGGTCTAACATTTCAAGTCCCAATGCAGTAGCTGTCATAGGAATATCTGTTCCTATTCATTCAGACTTTTCTTTAAAAGAAGGGATAGTCTTTCGATCTAAATAAAACACTAGATCAAAACAATCTTAAAATACAGAGAAAACTCACATAGAGCACATGGCATATATCAACAAATAATGAGAAAAGATATGTAAAAGGAAATAATAAGCTTACTGTAGGAAAATAACAATGTGATAATAATCATGTAGTGATCAAAGTGATTATAAGAGAAAGGAATAATTACTATTTAATTTAATAAACATTATGCAAGAGGCTGGCCATAAATCTGACAAAAAAAACAGGGGAAAGTTGACACTAGGTACATTCAAAGTTCCTGAAAGTGTAAAGTATGCATTTATTTCTTCAATGGATACTCTTGTTATGGTGTTCGGCCCTATTAACTGGAGCTACTGCTCCAACAATTTGTCAGAACAGTGGAGAAGTCAGAGGCCAGGACAGTGATATAACTCCCGATGTTACAGGAAAATAGACCTGCAAAATTACACAGGGATATGGAACCAGTGTTTTATTATCCTACCCTTTGTATGCTTTGGTTTTTAAAAAAAATAGGGTATGACGCTCATGGCCACTCAATGCTGCTGATCTCCCAAGATCTAGGAGCCTGTCTCGGAATGCAATAGCAGAAATGCAGCGACAGTGAAGTCATTCATAGACCAGGAATGAACAATGACAATTGCGGAGATAGCTCATGCAGTAAAATTGAGTGAAAGAACAGTTGATGGAGTTTTACACAACAGTCTGAACATGAGAAACACATATCTTCGCTGGGTTCTATATCTATTAACACGTGAGAAGAAGCAGATGAGGGAAACTAAAAGGATAAGTAAATGCATCAATAGCTGGATCAAATGGTCAGCTCGGGTTATGCCCAAGGTCATAAAAGTTTACATTCTATATGTTTGAGTTGAGCATTCAAGTGGTGATAATCATCATCAATATAAGAAATGATTTATTAATCATCAATCTTAACAACATGTAAGTCAAGTTACCAGTTGCAGGGTAAAAGGGTGTGTCAGGATTTTCACCACCAGCAAGTAATAATGTTCCCCTCTGTACTCCTGTGCTGGGCATCCACCATGAGTCTGGGTAAGGCTGATCTTTTCCCGTCTCATTAAAAGCCTTGTTGACATCAGCTGGATCAGTGTACAAAATCAGAGCACTAGCATTGTACATCTCAGCATTACGAACCTTGAAAATTTGGAAATCAAATGTTAATTCATCATTTATAATTTTTTTATTTTCTTTATGTAGAAATGAACAAGCATCTTATGGTGTATGTCTGCATTGGAAAACAAAAGGACGGGGTGGAGGTGGGTGGGTAAGGGGGTGTTATTTGGCATATTTCATCCAGAGTTTTTATCAATCACTGAGCTGGTAGTAGATCAATGCTTTATCCATTCTCAAAAATGAATACTATAATCAACAGTAGCAAATATAGTGTCAGTTGTAAGGAGATACTATTTATCTCATAACTGTTTTTAAGTTCTGATGTTTTGCATTGGTTTACTTTAAGTTCAATGTCTTGCTTTTTTTAAGTTCTGATGTTTTGCATTGGTTTACTTTAAGTTCAATGTCTTGCTTTTAAATTGTTTCTTCCCTAGATTAATTCTCTTTGCTCAACAATATAAATGGGTTGCAATTAGCCTGCAAATATTAAATGGATAATGTCTTTTCTTGTTCATTTGAAGTCTTTTCCTTTATGCTTCAACACTACACTGCATTTCCCTTTTCTACTTCTGTTTCTGCCTTTTTCGTCCCAAGTAAGCATTGGCCCTCAACCAGCTTACTCCAAGTCTTTCTATATTTTTGCTATCACCTACAGCTCTCTTCATGTCCTCCCCATATTATTAATTTCTGTCTCTAATTGAGTTGGTGCTCCAGACTACGTATGGCTTTCTGTGCAGTACGTCCTATTTCTTCTACGAGTAGAGCCTTCTTTCATCTTAGTCGGCTGAGATATTTTACTATCCCTGGTTGGTTGGATTTTGCAGCTAAAGTTTTCTGTAGAATATGGTAGTTAGTCCCATGTCATCACTACTGTGTTGCCTCATATGACATGCATATTAGATTAAAGAGTTAATATTCTTTGCTTCTCTTATGAGCTCTGTTAACACAAGTCATTTTCTACTACTCTACTGAAGTTCTTTATAATATTAAGTTATTCAAACACAAAGAAAAGAAAAAGAAAGCATTCCTGCCATCAATTAATTGATTCATTTGTGTTAACTTATAAATACAATCATACATATTAACTGTCAATTATTTATCTTCTATGAGTGATTGTTGATTTTTACATTTATATGTAAAACATTTAAAACAAAGAATTTTTAATGAATAGAGAAGGCTAGACATCTGATCCACTACCTAGGATATAACATTTTAAAGTGTTTGTAAAACTGTTTCCTCCAACTGGATACAAACCCAATATTTGTTGGTCTAGACTTGGACCATGCATTTCCAAGCCATTATAAAATATACATTATAATGCCAAAGAAATACCAAATTTCAAAGCTCATTCTATACCAAATGATTGATTAAGTACTAAACAGTAATTATGAGAAAAGTCTAAATTCGCTTCACTCATTTTATACCAAGCAACTCACTATAAGTTCACTTGCCCTTTCATGTATTGCATACTTGAAAACTGAAAATTTTCTTCATGCAGAGCGTTATGGTTCAGTTTAGTCGATGGATCAACATCACGGCACACGGGTGTAACCCATAAGTGCTCCATTCTACTCCTAGCTCAAGCCTGAGTCCAGAGAGTCTCAGCTCAGTGCATGAACTCCGTAGCACCGGCGAGGATCCTGAAATACTTTGGGTAGATTTTTAACTCAAAATTTTGCCCGGGTCAATAGTGCCATAGGTCACTCTTTTTCGATTTCCAATTGCCAAGGGATTTATTATGAGTGCAACAATACACATGGGCATCCCATCTCTCTACCCAGAGACCAGGGGAAATTTTGTTACTAGAAGTCCACATGAAAAAATTCCCGGGACCTCCAGCACTCGAAGTAGACACCATACCTCGAGACTACTCAACCCCCGGTTCAGAGTATGCTTATGTGCAAGGCATAGAATAAGTTAAGGAATTACCCATATTTACACTTAGTATCTAGAATTACATTTTACATCAGGCTTAAAAACATTCAAAATCGTTACCTTTCACTTTATTAATTATAACAATTCAGGCTCACCAAAACAGGTAGTAACAATAACTATAGCAATAGCATTTGGTGTTTACCTGGTTACCTCTGAAGATCTTGCCATACCGAGCTATGACAATCCTGCCAGTTAGGTTGATGCTTAAATTCTTTGTCAGATAGTCAAAATCTTCTAGAGTTGCATAGTTTGCGTAAACAACATCTCCCTGTTGGAAGACAAATACAAATTAAATAAGAATAAGGGGGAAAAAAGTAAAGGACACTTATTCATGCCATGAGACATGGTGCTATCCATAAGATTTGTGGTACTATCCCCTTATGCTTTATAGACCAATCAACACTCAGTGGGTAATTTTGTCAATCACACCAGTTGCCTTTACTTCCCAGAACATTTCTTGGTACTCATTTTAGGCAGGGTCAACCTGGGAGCTCAAGTCAAATTTAAAAGTCCATGCCTCAAATTACCCATTTGGTGTTTTCCATTGCATGCTCACAATTTTGTATTGAAAGTCATAATGATGGATCCAGAACTCACCTGCTTTCACAACAGCCACCACAATGTTTTCTAACTGGCACTGTTTAAGCAACTGTTGACATGATTTTACCATCGTTTGCTTTTGAATGTGTGTCAATATGGTATGAAACCCAGCAGACACGCACTTATTTCATGTTCAGTATTTCTTTTCATGCTCATATTGCTTGTTTTTTTTTTTTTTAAATCATCTTATTAAATATTCCATAATATGCCTGAGGATTTCTCCAATTTATGCTTGGCTATTGCAACACCTTCTTCTTCTTTCACCTGATAATGTTTTTGTTTTGGACATAATTGCATAGTGTTTGTTTACGGCAGAGACATGAGATTTGCACCTTTCAGATGAGATATCCTATGTTCTTCCCAGCATTTGTTGACCAGGTTAGCCTTCCTGGGATTGCAAGTTCCAATTCTTTGCTTCTGAGATGGTTATCCATTGTTTCTACTTTTACTCTATTTTTTTCTGATTCTCTTGTTAAAGTCTGTGTAATTTACTGTTTTTCCCAATTATCTTTAATGTTACAATCTTGAGAAAATTTTGCTCACAAGTCACTGGCTTTCTTGTAAAGCATTTTCTATACTTTATGTAGTTCTAGTATTTCTTACTGATCTCTCATCATTTAATTGTCAATTAATTTCTAAAACCCCCTACCTCCAATATCCCCTCCCCCATCCTTTTCAGTGGTGAAAGATTCTTTTTTTTTTTTTTAATATTTCTTTCTTTCCGTCATCATTTATCTGGCATGCAGTTTGGTTTTTTTTAATATTGCCTTTTCACTGAGTTAACTGTGATTTTCAAAACTGAGTTTATTCTTGACTTTCTGGTGGGTTGCCTGCCGCCATTTTATTCTGCAGCTCTTTCATGTCATTTTTTCTGGATGGAAACTTTGGTGTAAATGTTAAAGATACATTTATCTATATGCATACATTTACTTTGCAGAGGTCTCACATGGGCACATACCATAGTGTAATATAGATATACAGTTGAGAAAATGCAGATGACATAAATAAAATAAAGTCATAACAACAATCAGATTTCCACCATCAGAATGATCACAGACATGGAGACATTAAAACAAAACCTCAGACAAAAAACGCATATCACAATGACAAGCAAGACACAGGAATGAACTGACAAGTCAAAGTTCTCAATGGATTAAAAAAAACCCATCTGTTTCTGTTATATCTGAGCTAATCAGAGAGAGAGGAGGAGAGAGAGAGAGAGAAAGAGAGAGAGAGAGAGAGAGAGAGTGAAAAAGAGTAAGAGAGAGACAGAGAGCAGAATATATATATCATATAAAGAAAGGGATAAAATGAACAAAACATGGGTTCTGTACCGAAGCTTTTCCAGCTGACGAATATGCATTGAAGTTCATTACGGTAGATATGTTCTCCCCTGGCCTCAGTGGCGGTTCGAACACTGAAGAATTGAAGACAACTTTTCCGGATGTTGTATTTACTATTTGAACCTGAAATAAAGTTAAGATTTATGCAAACAACTAAACTAAAACCAACTAACTAACTAATAACTAACTAACTAACTAACTAAATAGCTCACTCTCTCAGTTGCTCATTCACTCTCTCTATCCCTTGCTCACATGCTCCCTCCCTATCTTGCTCCTATCTTCCTCATTCACTCACTCACTCATGCTCTCATTCACTCACTCCCTCTCTCTCTCCTCTCTCTGTCTGTCTGTCTGTCTGTCTGTCTGTCTGTCTCTCTCTCTCTCTCTCTCTCTCTCTCTCTCTCTCTCTCTCTCTCTCTCTCTCTCTCTCTCTCTCTCTCTCTCTTTGTGTCTTTATCTCTCTTCCTCTTTCTGCTTCTGATTAACTTATATATAAACACGCTATGCTACAAAACCTAACTCAGCACATGGCTGCAATGAACAAACATATTTGATTCCTCAATGTAATAATTATAATTAACACACAACTAACAGGGCTTTCTTTCTAAGAGTCAGTGTTCTCCATCCTCATATTCAGATGCATTCATATGTGTACACATAACTCATTTATATTGGAAGCAAGGAGTTAGCCCTGAACCTAGCTCATTAAGATTAATCATGACAGTGGATAAACATAGAAATAAAGATCTGATATTGACTCCCACATGTCGGGCCGATCATCTTTGTCACCAGGAAAAATAACTTTGTTATAGCATGAGCACAAACAGTGATGACAGCTGAAAACGCAACTGTATTAAGTCCTGACATATAACTAAAGATTAAAATACGAATAGGAAAATTAATTGTGGAAGCCTATATAAGATAAATACAATGCAGTCAGTGATTTATTTAGCACAGTGGTTCTCAACCTTTTTTGGCCCATATGTTCAGAACATCATTCCTCCCCTTTCGTATTTCCTCCCTATAAATCCCCCCATCCTTACACAGTATACATAAAAATGGAAGCTAAGTTTAATAACACATACTAGAACAAGTCTAGACATTTACATAAAACGTGATTTGCGGGTCTACTTACGTTATAAAACGAATTTCATTAGGGTGAGAAGTACAGAACAGTTAAATTTAGAGGGAAAAACAATATCAAGTAACTGGTTCTTGTATTAATGCGATCTTGAAATAATCTTAATTCCCCCCCCCCCCCTGGAAACCCTAAAATTCCCTGGGGGGGGGGGGGGGGGGGGGGGGGGGGGGGGGGGGGGGGGGGGGGGGGGGGGGGTAATTCCCCACCGGTTGAGAACCACTGATTTAGCATGATTAAACTTAAGAATAAGAAAAGGAACGGTACAATCATACAAATCTATGGATCAACTAATGCACCAAAATATGATGAAGTTTGAGAATTTTGCTAGAGACATTGATAAAATGACTGAAAATGATTGAAATGAATTAACAAATTAAAGATATGGAACATCCTTTGGATCCCCCCTCCTTCCCAGGGCATGCTGGTGTGCTAGGAAATGAGCAGGCAGACAAACTGGATGGATCTGCACCTCTGGATGGATGTATGAAAAGGCAGATCTGGTCATGCCTTTTGGGATCATGTGTGTAGTTTGGAACAACGGATACAACAACATTGTCTAGAGAGAATGATACAGCAGCGAGTGACCAGAGGATCTGGCCGACACTCAATTCTATGAGAAAAGGACAGGTGGACACATAATCAGACTACAGCTGATACCATTAGTATTGGGACTCTTCACTGGTTGTTGAAGATGACGGAGCACGTATAGGAAAGTGCTGAGCACTATGATGTCGGTTCTTGACTCAACTCAACTCATGAAGAGAATAGCAAGGAAGCTAGTCTGTAAATTACAAGAAGTGCATACAGGGCAAGGGTACCAGGGGTCATAACTTCAGTATCGGAAGCATCCATGAGAAAGGAAGAGAGTGTCATATAGATCTTCCTACTTGTTTCATAGACTACAGTGAGGCCTTCAACTGTATCAAATTCAGAAATTTTGGAACATCATGAAAGGCATCAGGTTCCTGGTACATATTTTAAAAATTTACTCTTTATTTTCCAAGACATTTTCTGGTACTCATTTTAGGTTGGATCAATCTGGAAACTCCAGCATAAGGTCTACTTAAGTGAATCATTGTATCACATAAACAACGTATCAGGTTTCTTGAACAGTTTGAGTGACTTGTTCTCGAGAGCGCTCCGCAAGTGCGAGATGAATGAGAATGTCAAGAAACAGGAACGGTAACAACAAGCAGTTTGTCAGCAGAGTATGTGGTGAAACATCAAACTGGTTTGACATGAAAGATCAAAATCTGATTCCAAATCTCAGATATGCAGATGGTATGGTCCTCCATTCAAACAGTGCCAAGAGATTAGAACAGTTAATTCTGTCTGTTAAAAAATACAGTGAATATCACAATCTTTTTCTGAGCATAAAAATAAGATATTATCCATAGACAAAACCTTATATGAAAAAATATTACAATAAATAATTAAGAAATTGAACATGTCAGATTAGGCTCCATAATTAACAATAGAGATTTATAAAAGGAAGTGAGAACTATGGCATAAGACCAGCACTCAGTTAAAGTAAACTTACTAAAACATGCATCTTTCCTACGGCAGCATAAAGATGTAGGCCTAAATCATGGACAATTTCCCAAACACTATGGTAAAAATAAAGCTTTTGAACTTAAATGTTTCAGGAAAGTCCTTGGCATACTGTGCACCAAGAAGAGAAAAAATAGTAACATCTACAAGATCTGAACATTGAAGAAAACTGGTTCATAAACAATATCTTGTAAACTAAACTACTTTGGCCTCATCAAATGTCACAGTGGGTTCAAAAGCAAGTAAGTGAAGGCATGGCTTCTGGAAGGCTTGATGGGCGCCAGCCACCAACACAATGAACATTCATTCATTCATTCAGTAGCATGTCCTTTGCAGAACCTCGCTCCCATAACAACCTTCTGGAAAACCTCTCGATCATAAGCACTGATACACCTATCTGGAGATCATCCGCCACATCCTGCACCCATCTTCTCTTTGGCCTTCCTCTTCCTCTCTTCCCAGGCATATAACCCTCTATTATTGTTCTCTCCAAACTTTCATGACGTTTCAAGTGACCAAAATATTTCAATTTTCTTTGTTTTATAGTCTTTAATAGCAAGTCTTCTTCAATATTCAGCTCTTGAAGTATGGATGCATTTGTTCTTTTCTTTACCCAAGATATTCTTAGAACTTGTCTATAACATTTATATTCAAAGGCATTTATGCGCTGTTCAGCTTGTTTAGTAAGTGTCCAGGTCTCACAGGCGTATGTTGCAATGGGAAAGATGCATGCTCTTAAAAATCTGATTTTTGTAGTTCTGTCTGTCCCACTCCATAATTTATTCAGTTGTTTTAGTCTTTGAAGAGCAATTGATAGTCGTCGTTTAATTTCTTTCATTGTGTCACCGTTGTTGGTAATCAATGACCCAAGATATTCAAACTTTTCCACCACCTCCAATTTTTCCTCATTAACATATATTTCTTTCTCCATAGTAGTTTTATCTGTATGCATTATCTTTGTTTTTGCTATGTTAAGATATAAGTTGTGATTTTCACTATTCAATTGGGTTGAGGCTATTAGGTTTTCTATACCATTCTGTGTTGTGGATAGCAATACTGTATCATCAGACACAATGAACACTGAACATTAAAGACACCCCGGACATAAAATGTATGAGGTAGAGGAACTGATGAAACATTTAGCCTTTTCTGTGGGCTGTGAATAGACCAATGTTCTATGAGGGGCTTGCTACCTGATTACGGAGTCTTGAAAGAAAAATACCAAAACCAAGATCTCTTAATTTCTGTAACTCAGATTCTCAGGAGATCCTAACCACAAAGTACAATATATTTCATTACAAATCATACCTTGTTTGGATCTGACTGGTTAGGAAATGAAAGCAGCACATTGTATGATGTGAAATGAACATCATCCAGTCCACTGGCTGACCAGAGGGAGTGTATTCTTTGGGCCAGCTCTTCTGAACCTTCAGTTCCTGGTAATCTTGATTGGGCAGTGAAGTCACTGTTGATGATGATACATTTAAGTCCATGGTTAGTAAATCCAATATTACTGATGGTAAGTAAGTACAAGTAAAGGTCCCTGTTACACGACTAAAGGCATTGTTGATGATGATACATTTAGATCCATGGTTAGTAAATTCAATATTACTGATGGTAAGTAAGTACAAGTAAAGGTCCCTGTTACACGACTAAAGGCATTGTTGATGATGATACATTTAGATCCATGGTTAGTAAATCCAATATTACTGATGGTAAGTAAGTACAAGTAAAGGTCCCTGTTACACGACTAAAGGCACTGCCGATGATGATACATTTAGATCCATGGTTAGTAAATTCAATATTACTGATGGTAAGTAAGTACAAGTAAAGGTCCCTGTTACACGACTAAAGGCACTGTCGATGATGATACATTTAGATCCATGGTTAGTAAATTCAATATTACTGATGGTAAGTAAGTAAAAGTAAAGGTCCCTGTTACACGACTAAAGGCATTGTTGATGATGATACATTTAGATCCATGGTTAATAAATCCAGTATTACTGACAGTAAGTAAGTAAAAGTAAAGGTCCCTTTACAAGCTTAAGGCACATTGGGAAGATGGGGCTAGACCCATATTTGTATAGACCTTCATGGCACTCAGTGGCTGATGTGGTCTGTATATCACACCGGCTGCCTTGACTTCACAAGTTATTTCCTGATGCCTATGATAGGCTGGATTGACCTGACCTAGTCATGAAAACAAAAATTCAAACCACCCTAATGAGGACTGAACCCAAGATCACTGGTCGGCAAGTAAATGTTCAGCCTGTATGCTGCCATGACTCCCATTACTGATAGTGCTAATTGCAATTTATGGTGAGATTAAACAATAATGCCGAAGCAACATTGTAAACTATTACTTTTTTAACGCAGAATAATTTACATATTGATTAGAATGCTTGCTTACTAAGACAGTGGTCTGGGTTGAACCCTAAACAGTGACAGAATTAATTTTTCCCAATGAGTATGATTGTGGAGTTTACAGTCTCATACAGTGGATATAGGAAAATGTTCTGAGATTTGTCTCAGAAAGCAGAAAGGAAGAGGAATTAACCAAATAATCATATTATATCATGAACTAGAATATGTGACAGTTTAACTCTGTATGCACTAGTGCCATGTAGTGAATGTTATCTGTACAGTAATTATTAATCAGATTATCATCATCATTGTGCACACCAAGATAACTGTTTATTTCAATCTTAAACATTATTTAACCCACTGAAAAGGATATGACAAAGAATAGCTCACTAAATCTTGGCAAATTCCACACTAGAAAGATAGATACAGACAATAACTGATATAAAAAAATGCATATTGCAGTCTTATGGAATGGATAATTGTATGTTAGATGCCAAGTCAATAGAAGAAGAGAAAGACACTTTAGTCCTAAGTTCACATATTCAAATAAGCAACATATTGAAATTCTGTCATTGTCATCTTACCTATCCAAAGGTTTAGAGAAGACTGAGAGCGTGTTGTCTTCAATATTTGGCAGAAATGCTCACATCATGATGTGCTGGACTAATGCAATATTGAATATTGTCTTGTCACAAGGCATTCTGGGTATTTAATGAATTCAAAACATGAGAGGATCTATAGAGTATATCGATGCATGTTCTGGAGATCTATGCACATGGACATCTCTGAGATAATGCAGATTCAATTTCAAACAAAAGCTGTAAAGCAAATATTACAATAAAGCATATAACACCAACATGTTATAAATTCTCAATGTAAAATCATGTTCATACTAGTCTAATTATTGCATAACAGCATTAGATTTGTGTGACAGTATGTTATCCACATTGGTTGCCGTGGTGACAGCCTTGCTGGCCTCCTGGCTCTGTGGTCATGTGTTCAAATCCCTTTCAAAACCAAAAACATTGACCTGGGCTCGCACACTGATCCAGCTTTAAAATGATACCAGGATGTGTTCTGAGAAGTAATGGCGGCCTGGATGATAATGTCAACATAGTCCATTGAGTGCAGATTGGTATGTTAACATATGGGGCTAGTAGCATACCCAATACTTCTTTAGGCATGGACAATGTTCTTTTCTGGTTGTCACAACTTTTGCAGACCCTCTCGGCTCATAATGTGACCAAAATAACGAATGTCATGTCATGATGTGGGAAATAAATTCTCTGTGTGAACTAATGATTCAAAACAGCAAAAAAAAAAAAAAATGTTGAACATAAATAATAAAACTGTAATGAATTTACATACTTGAGTTTGCTTCGAAGGTAATTTGTGCTAACATGCTCAAGTATATATTGTGCTGGATCAAGTCTGAAAACAAAAATATACATGATGAACACAATTAATGTGTTGATTATAAAACAAAAATATGTTATATGTATTATCATCATATAACAGGTCTTTACATATTAATAGGAAATATTTTGTAACTTTAACCCTTTCTGTCCCAATAACTTTTTCTTAAAGTAATAAACATCTAGAGAAGGAGTTAAAGTAAGAAATGGGATAAAGTGGATTAAAGAAAGAATTCTATAAGAAAGGATAAGTTAGTGTAATAACAAGGAAAGAAAGGTTAGTTTAACAACTGGCAGAGACATAAGAAGCCGAGAAAAGTAAATAATGTTTGAAATAACAAATGATTATTTGGTGAATTTATTGGTTAAGAATCAGTTAACACCATACTTTCTGGAAATTTACCTTAACGAAAGACCATCCACATTTAATTAATGCATTGCATCTATGATGTTCATAATCTATGCCTTGGAATATATAAATACTCAAAATATATTGGTAATCAACTATTACAGATCTTTTCTAGTATTTTTGTTTGATCCTTGCTGGTTGGTTGCTTGGTTGGTTGTGAATCCTTGTAAACTTTGAAGTCTATTACATTGACGTTCAGTCGCCTGAGCTGTGAAAAAGGTTTTCATATCTGAGTGTTAGCTTGGTGTGGAGCCTTTTATCCCCACCCAGTACCACAATACTATCTCCATGAGGACTGTTGCAGAGTTTCTCCATAATCTTTCCAAGCACATACACCTGTACTGGAATTTCACATCTGCACAGAGGTATTTTAGGATGTAACCAGGACAGGATTCAGCCATGTGTATATAGGGTGTATTTTTAATGACTGTGCAGTGTATGAAAATATTGGCGGTCCAAGTTTTGTATTTACCTATTATGTTGCATGAACGTGACACAGGGTGAATACAATACTTGGACTGGAAATATTTTCAACCACTGCACAGTCATTAAAAAATATACCCTATACTGGCTGACTGAGATTAGACCTGAACTGGTATTGCTTCTACCACAGGTTTCAGGTATTTCAATGTCAACAGGCTCCAATCCACTGCCTAAAGGGTTTTTATTAGATATAAAATTTGACATCTGTATTAACATCTTTCTGCTTTTTTCTGCTTCATGTAGACGTCCCTGTGGATATTATAATTTTTAAAATTTTTTCTTCACTGGACTAATGCATTTCATTTGTCTGTTTTTTGTAGTTTAGCTGATCTTTTCAAACCTATTTAAGATGTCTGACTGTCTGAATAAATCTCTCCCCCCTCCAACACCGTGCGGTTCCACCCCTCCTCCACTTTCTCCCTCCTCTCTTTCTAAACACATACATGCAATAAGTATAAGATACAAAATGACAAATTTGTATATTTTTAAGTAAGATGATTAATAGCTAATCAAGAACCAAAATTGATAGCAAATCTTCAATTATGTTATAAGCAAACATCTGGTTTGATGGAAAACAACAACAACAACAACAACAACAATAATAATAATAATAATAATAATAATAATAATAATAATAATAATAATAATAATAATAATAATAATAATAATAATAATAATAAAACAGAGCAATTTTCTGTAGTAAGTAAGTAGTAATGAATTGGCATTTGAAAAACTGCATTGTCCCATATTCTATTTTTTAAAAGTTTATAATCTTTAATTTCACAAATAATAAAAATATGGTACAATCTGATTTCAATGAATACTCATATATTTCATGTTGAACATGAGAAAAACAGGAAACCATAGAATGGCCAGTTTTTAAGTAACAGCTTGAACCGAACTAAGATCAAAGGCAGCCATATTTGTCTGTTTCCAATAGCTGGACCAATCTATGCCTCACATTTGTTTTAATAGTCCTTTACATACTTATCATCCTCATTTGTAACTGTTGACATATATTGAATACTTTTAGATTATTATCAGTGTCCTTGTTGTTGTTTGTATTTATACAATTGCAAGCTCTGGTATAAATGATATGGGTTAAACTGCGGTAAACTGACAATGTGAACAATTAAACATTATTAGCCGGCTACGTGGCTTAGAGGTTATGACTTTTCTCCGTAATCTCGTATACTCTCGTCGGTAACGTGATGACTGTTAGAATCAGCAGTGGTTCGAATCGCATCGGTAACTTACGGGGTATGTGAGCCGACCGCTCAGAAAGCAATGGCAAACTACTGAGCGTAATCTTACCAAGAAATCAACATACAGCTGAGAGATGCTGATGTTGACAGCGATGTCCTGTAAAGGATATGCAAAAAAAAAAACAACATAGGACAGTATTACAAAATACAATTTATTTTTAAAACAAGTAGAGGTGGTGAAGTGACACACCTTCATCAGGTGGCAAGAAGAAGAGAATGTAACAACACACTAACAACGGAAATGACACTGCAGTGACTGCATTAAGGCATACTTTGTGGAATGTTCTGATTGCATTTGATTTAGTATGGCCTAATGGGAGATCGGTATGGCTAAGAGTTTAACGTGTTTACATTTTTTTCTCCTGGTTGTGGCTTAGATAATTTCTTACACCAGTCAGCCGGACTTAAATGTTGACGTCTCGTCCTTGACTGGGGGAGGTAAATTACAAGTACTTCAGAAGTCAAGGGGGTTTGTCCAAAGGCAAAGAGACTAGTAATAGGGAAAGCTAATCCTTATACAAAAATCAGTCCAGTGCGCTCACTAATAGTAGCAACTTCTGGTGGTAGTAGCACATGTGTGGACTATGTTTTAGATCAAAGCGAGTAAATACAAAATAAAAATATGTAGTCTGCAGTATCATTTCCATTTTTTGTGTTTCATTTTATTTTCTTGTTGTTTGCTGGCTCTATTATGTGTATACAATGGCAACAATTTGTCTGTTTCCCCCCTGTCTAGTCAAAGCCGTGGATTTCTTAAGAATGATACCACATTAAACTCTTTAACTTCCAAGCTACTGTTACAATAAATCAGTGTATGGCCTCCAGATGATGATGCACATGCAGTACAAAGTAAAGGACATGCAGCACACAGTAAAGGATATATATATATATCAATCAATCAATCAATCGTGTGCCATGCCGGAAAGCGTGGGTGGTCATGATTCGCCATTTCACTCGATCACCAGAGTCGTGGATCAGCTCAGTGTTCCTGTCTCGTCCATGCCATGTGGCCAAGCCATCCAGGTATTTTCCTCTCGGTCTTCCTCTTGGTCTGTTCCCTTCGATCTTGCCAGCTGTCACTAAGTTCTCCAGTCCATTTCTTCTCATAACATGTCCAAATAATTTTGACTGTCTACGTCTAATTTCTCTAATCAATCTACGATTTTCATTTGTCTCTTGTAGTACTTAGTCATTGGTTTTTCTATCTGTCCATGGTATTCTTTGCATTTTCCTCAGAAACCACATTTCTGCAGCCATCAGATGTTTTTCAGCTTGACTGCACATTGTCCAAGTTTCACACCCATACAAAAGAACAGGCTCTATGTATCCCCTCAACACTCTTTTTCTCGTTTCAATTGACATCATTTTATTGGTCAGAATGTTTTGCATCTTGCTAAAGGCTACTTTCGCAATGGCGATTCTTGTTCTAATCTCTTCAAGGCATCTGCCATCAGATGTTATGACTGTTCCGAGATAATTGAACCGATTCACTTGTTGAAGAATATTCCCATTTACTTGTATATTACATTGTGGTGCTTCGTGCTTCCTAGTGACGACCATAACCTGTGTCTTTCTACAATTTAATTCCAACCCCAGCTGCTCACTGTGTACAACCACAGCGTCTACTAATTGTTGCAGATCCTGTGCATTTTCTGCAATCAATACTGTATCATCTGCATATCTAATGTTATTTATGTTTCGTCCTCCAATGCTGATCCATTTAGGTCTTCTACATTTCTGAAAATATTTTCACTGTATAGGGAAAAAAGATCTGGAGACTTTACACATCCCTGCCTTTAACATACTCTCTTAATGGTTGATATTTTTCCTACTTCATTATCAATCCTTATGGCAAACTTGTTGTTTCATTTGTTTTTTTAGTCTTAATATTTTACACATCAATTTGTTGACTCTCGCTTATAGTAAATCAAGTATTCAGAAGTCGTTGTCCAAACGACTGTATAAACTTTCCCTTTTCAAAAACAGACCAGTGCGTCACTAATAGTAGCAACTTGTGTAGTAGCACATGTATGGACCTATGTTTTTAATCAAAGCAGTAATCAAATAAATGTAGTCGCAGTATCATTTCCATTGTGCATTTTTACAATGGCAACAATGTGGTCCTGTTTCCCCCCCTGTCTAGTCAAAGCGTGGATTTCGTAAGAAATGATAAACATTAAGCCTTGACTTTCAGCTCGGTTACATAAATCACTATATGTCCTCCAGATGATGGATGCACCTGCAGTACAAGTAAAGGACATGCAGCACACAGTAAGGATATAATATATATTATATATATATATATATATATATAAAACTCTGTTGTACATCCTTGTCAACTCTGTTGTACATCCTTGCCAACTCTGTTGTACATCCTGGTTAACTCTGTTGTACATCCTTGTCAACTCTGTTTTACATCCTTGTCAACTCTGTGCACATCCTTGTCAACTCTGTTGTACATCCTTGCCAACTCTGTTGTACCTCCTGGTTAACTCTGTTGTACACCCTTGTCAACTCTGTCGTACTTCCTTGTCAATTCTGTTGTACTTCTTGGTCAACTCTGTTTACTTCTTGGTTAACTCTGTTGTACATCCTTGTCAACTCTGTTGTACATCCTTGTCAATTCTGTTGTACTTCTTGGTCAACTCTGTTTTACTTCTTGGTTAGCTCTGTTGTACATCCTTGTCAACTTTGTTGTACTTCTTGGTCAACTCTGTTGTACTTCTTTGTCAATTCTGTTGTACTTCTTGGTAAACTCTGTTGTACTTTTTGGTCAACTCTGTTGTACTTTTTGGTCAACTCTGTTCTACTTCTTGATGAACTCTGTTGTACTTCTTGGTCAACTCCGTTGTACTTCTTGGTCAACTCCGTTGTACTTCTTGGTCAGCTCTGAGATCTAATGTTTATTTTCCAACAGTGTCAGGGTAAGAATTGTCCAGCTAGCACAGTCCTGAGAGTACTCCCACCATCACAAATCTCCAGTATTGTGTATCATTTGATGTGCTGATACCTTTCTATGTCACGATGAAAGGCTGTAAAGAGTTCTCTCTAGCTGCCTCCCTCTGTTTCATTTTCCATTAATCTTCCCAGTTGTTGCAATATGTCCCAATGTTTCTCTTCACATAATGTCATTGAAAAACATGTTTACTGCGTTCTCCTGATTTTTGTGATAAGTTGTCTCTTTGAAAATGATTGCATGCTTACACATCATTATTTAATTAGTAAAAATGTAAAGTAACCCTTCAAAATTTTTAAGACGCACTGGACATATGGTGTGTTGAACCCATATATTTATGGGTGTATTTTTAATGACTGTGCAGTGTTTGAAAATATTGCCGGTCCAGGTTTTGTATTTACTTATAATATTTCATGAACTTTACAGAGGGTGAATACACTGCACAGCCATTAAAAAGACACCCTATACAACACTTGGTTGATGATGTCATCAGTATCATGCCAGCCACCTTTGCTTACCCTGAAAATTCCCTGGTACCATCTTCAAACAGGGTCAACCTGAGAGCCGAGGTCAAATTTATAAAATCCCTGTAGTTGACAGGAATTGGAACAGTTGATCACAATTTAGTTATTTTAACATACATTTGCCTTTGTTTGAATTTTATGATTAAGGTTTTGCAAACATAACATTAACATTCACACTGTAATTTGTGATCCAATGTTTTTTAATCAAATAACCATTTCTACTTTCTGCTTTTACTTTAATTCATTGCATCTTCAGTCTTCAGTTAGCCCCACTTCTTGTTATTGTTATACTATACGTTGTTAAAATTTAAAATCCATTCTGCATTCAATGAGTGTAATGAAGAATGACAATGGTACATTACTTTTCAGGCTGAGAACCTGGCTGCTGTGCCGAGTCACCCTTGTGGCTGAAGTACCCGATAAGTATGCCTACCAAGAAGAAGAGACCACCTATAACTGCAGCTGCAATTACAAAGCGTTTGCTACCTCTCCGCCTCTTCACCAACAACTCGTCAGCATTCATCGACTCAATAGAATCAAACCTGCAACACAGAAAAATATGTTAACTACATAATGTCGTCTGCAATATATAAGTTACGGACGCAGTTCGTAATCCCACATACTCGCGTTTGAAACCCAACTGTGGGCGATTTGGCAGCAGACCGCCTTAGGTTGGTACTTTATGAAATGGTATGGGTGTCGGTCGTTCAGAAAGCAATGGCAAACTATTGAACGTAAACTTGCCCAGGAATTACGAGCAGACAAAAGATTCTGGGGTTTAATGCAACGTCCTGTAAAGGGTACGCAAAAACTTTATTAGTATGTAAAGCTACCTACATGAGAGAAAGGGAATTGATCTAACGTGACAATATTTTTAAATACGGAACAGCAAATCAAGTCAACATCAATATGCGTGTCGCTATATCAAAATAGGATACATAAACATTCGAGGGTATAGTATACAATGAAATAAAACACGAATGAATGCATTAAATAGCTTAGAGGTATGCTTTTAGCATAAGAAGACCTGGTGTCCACGTTTACAGAATAAGGAATCCAACAATATTATTAAACTCCTCTCTTATCTTGAAATTGAACTTATTTTGCCACATTAAACATCATTGTGGTTTGGAGAGAACACTGGTGGAAGGCATGGTTCATGGAAGGAGAAGCAACGCTGGCTCGCACGTAGATGGACACTGGTCACTTTTTGAGCAAGAAAATGCATGAAGTATGAGAACTGGCCCAGGACAGAGACTACTTTTGTGAGCCGTGATGAGAGCGACATTTTGTTGCATAATGATGATGATGATGATGCGCTAGCCAGGATAGTGGACTGCATGCCTAGCCTTCTTGGTTAGTTGCATATCCTTTACAGGACGTAGCAGTCGGCCCCAGCATTTTTTGGGCTGTTCGTGATTCCTGAGCAAGTATGCGTTCAGTAGTTTGCCATTGCTTTCTAAACGCCCGGCACCCATACCATTTCGTAAGAAAACCAACGCAACGCGATCTGCTGCCAAATCGGGCGCAGCTAGTGTTTCGAATCAAACTGCGTCCAACGTAACCCCATCGTCACGGAGCAGGCTAGAATGATTGCAGTAAGAGAAAAAGCCAAAATAGAGTTATCTTGCAGAAAGTATTTTCAGTGCTTGTTCAGAATATTGTCTAGTTTCTAGAAATTTCGATTTTATCCTATTTGCTGATGTGTGCAACTATTATTTTTTGTTTTTTAAACAGTGTGTCCCGATGCATTTTCCTACCAAGGGTCCTGTGATAGCGCCATCACATTTTGTAGATATGAGAGCAAGGGGAAATGAGTGGCCTCACTTTCTCTCACTTTAGTAAGCGACGAGCCATGCATCGAACCCGTCCGACCGTGCTCATGACATTACTAGCGCAGTTCGTTATCAACTACGCTAGCGTAGCCCGCCAGCTATGCCCTGCATCAAGTTTTGTGTATCGTCTTTGTCTCTTTTTTCGTTCTTGTTGTCTTTTCTAGGGGAGTGCATCACGATAGGTGTGGCAGTTTCCGCATACATTTGTCTGAGGTTTGCTTCCTCTGGACAGATTCCTTCCAAGGTAACTGACTATATCTAACCATGTGTAGGATTTGTTTCTAACAATTTTGCCAGGCACAGACCATATGGCCTATACTTAGCTATTTCTATCTGCCGAGGGATCTTTAACGTACACAATATGTACACGGCACTTCATGTGTTTCACCTTCATCCTTAAAGACTAAGCATCCAATGTCATTACCAAAGAAATCACTGGGACGTGTGATATATTAATGGCTGTTGGAAAAATTCCCTGCTCTTTGCTGAGATCAGATCCCGATACCTCTTGAACCTGAGACGGACGCCGCAACCTCTCAACCGTGACTATGTTACGGCGTTCGTCTCCCCCTGTCCCATCTTTATATGAACTGTGTGCAAATGCCCAAAGTGGAGTGGAGTGGTATATAACTTGAATTACTCTCCAGACATCTTGGCTTTAATTCCCATAATAGTATTGATCAGCAAATGAAGGGGATGGCGGTTGAAGCCACAACTGGCTGTTGGGAAAAGCACAGATGTTATTGTTTCTGAAAGATTTTGCATTTGATTTGGGGTGTTTCGCATCGTTATACAAATATTTTGTTTTATACGTCCAGTTAGTTCAGGTATTATTTCATGCTTAGAATGATTTCAAATGTCGAAGTCGAATGAAGAGAAGGCAAAATTGCAGCATGACCTCAAAATACTGGTTGTGAGCGTAAAATTAAAATCTGCAATGATTATGACTCAGTGGACCGTGGGATATTTTTGTGTGAATGTAAAAACTGATTGCAAATATAGATCTTTCTCTCCTAAACCTAGCTCTGGGTTCAACTAATTTTGTATGTAATTTGTGTCACAAATGTTTCTGGGAAAGTAAACATATCCGACGTCATACTGACCATATTAACAGATTCAGTGGCAAATAGAAAGTAGATTTGGACCCATAAAAATGGATTGCAGAAAATGGAAAGTAATGGTGTGTCAGTTATTACTTCAAGTTGTTAACATGGTAGCAGACATGTTGTATTATAACGCAGTGACAACAATTAGGCGTTATATAAGCCCCGTTGGCAGATACGGGAAGCCGCATAAGACAATTAATCATCCCATAACACTTATCAGTTAACTCTCGCTAGGTGTGTGTGTGTGTGCGTCCGTGTGCGTGTGCGTGTGTGTGTGTAAGTGCGTAGTGCGTGTGCGTGTGCGTGTGTGTGTGTGTGTAAGTTTAGTAAAGGACGCTTGGTCGCTTGGGAACCCAGCTAATTTTAAACATTTGAATGTGCTCCGATACTGAACGAAACCATGACAACCGGACAGGCACGTGAGCGTCTAGCCACTACGCTTCCAAGGCTTCCCGCGTAGGTTTGATGAAGAAATATATGATCCTGCCATCATATCCCCTCAATGCCTGCCTGACTGGCGTGTAAATGAACTTACATTTCCTGCTACTTCTGCAGTAACCATGGAGGCGGTTGAAGCATGCCAATTAACATTTCCAAGCCCAATTTTCTTTCTTGTTTCCAAGTTGATGTCTTTAGCTATCGTTTCAGCTTCCGTCAGTTTTTTCAAAGTAAATTTGTGAATAAAAACCTTTCATTGCACTTTTAAAAAACAATTTTGCCAGGACAGAGACCTTATGGCCTACTCTTTGCAATTTCCAGCTGCCGTGAGATCTTTACGCACCATGCACACGGGACTTCCTGATGTTCGCCTTTATCGATGAAGACCAAGCATCTGATGTCATTACCAAAGAAATCAGTGAGACGTGTAATTGTATCTATATGTATTCAAATACATACCTATATACACAGATAGGCTGCGTACACATGATGCACGGACGGATGAACGCACATAGGTTATGTGCGTTTGTGCATGTAGGTGTTTGTGTTAATGTGTAGATGTGCGGGCATGCATACGTAGTATGTATGTTCGTTCGTATGTGCGTATGTACTACGCAAGCACGCAATTACGTACATAGTGCTTATGTATGTATGCCTCTCTGTCTGTGTAAGTATGTGTGTGCATGCTTGCTTGCCTGTGTGCGTGCGTGCGAATGTATGTGTGTATATGCATATGTTTGTATGATATATGCATGTGTGTGCATATATGCATATATGTATGTTTGCATGCATGTATGTATGTACAGGTCATTCTAACATCAATGATATTTTTGTGCTAGCTATAATTTTCTGTTATTTACTGTGTTTTTATACAATTGCGGGTGTTCTGCAAATCTTAAATCACAAAATAATATGGCATTAATGTTGTATCGATTTTCTTAATCATCGACTTTTGTTGTTGAGGGCACATTATAGCTTCGAATCCCGGGTACTCTTAATTAGATCCGCCTGTAACACGCTCGATAGCCGCGGTAGTGCGGTGGATAGCACATTCCTCTTCTAGCCCGGGGGCCAGGTATTCGAATCCCTTCGAGGAGTTTTTGTGTTTTAAAGTGACCTAGTCTTGCAGGTCACCCAAGTCTGAAAAGAGTACTAGGAAATGTTAAGAGAAGACAAAGTGGCCTTGTGATAATGACCACATCATACACCGAGTATACAAATGTCAATTGGGGAACCTTTGAGGCAACTTAAACAGTCTAGTCCGTACTGATTTCTTTTACTTCTACGAGCGCCTATAAAAATATACCTCTACCGGTTCAACTTAAACAGTCTAATCCATACTTATTTATTTTACTTCTACGAGCGCCTATAAAAATATACCATACCTCTACCGGTTCAACTTAAACAGTCTAATCCGTACTGATTTCTTTTACATCTACGAGCGCCCATAAAAATATGGAGAAAGCAGCACTAGATCCCACTACATCTCAGTGCGTGGACATGGCCCTTGACTTACCTGCAGTGTAGCTCAATCGTGTATTTACTCATTATTGATGAGCAAAAGAGGGTTCAAACGTACCAGGATGACTTGATATACAAGGTCTCAGGATAACTACTTGATCTTGTGTTATTATTTGATCACGCGAAAGTCGGGCCATTTGTGAATGGGTTATTTTGTTTATTCGTCACTGTCACGCAATAATATTATTTCATTCTCCAATGTTCATGTCTCATGATATTTCCCCCATCGTATGGAGATATAAGTTGTGTTTCATTTTTAAAATCGGGTGAACAGAGTTGAACACAGCTTGAAAGGTGATAGTGAAGTAATTGTGACCCCAGTAAACCCATGATCTATGCTTGATACCTAACTGCAGTTCTGCAGACTGGTTATCTGGAAACTCTAATAGGGCTGTTCTACTCATGAGCTCTTCAAAGTATTCTATTTATCTGTTCATTTTATCTTTATTGTGTGTCAGAACTTCTGTATTACAAGTTTTGATCAGTCCACTTGATTTATTATAAGTTCCTGATCGTTTCTTTGTGATGCTGTAATAGGTCTCTGATGCTTCCGTTCGCTGCTGTTATTTCGCCTCTCTTGCTAGGCAATTTAAATAAAATCTGTAATCCGACCATATCCTTATCCGCTTCCTAACATCTTTATTAGCCTCTGAGTATTTTTCATGTTCTCTGACTTCAGTAGCACTAGTTTTGCTATTTTTAAAATATGTTTTTTCTTAAAAAGTGTCTTGCATTCTATTCTTTCAAGAGTTTCGATGTTATTAATGCTTTGTGATTTCATTTCATTTTCATAAAGACTTCTATACACAGTTTGTTCCAACTGATTTTAACCAGCTGGCCACAGTCTTTCGTGCACACCTCGTCTGCTTCTCTTACAGGTCCTAGTAATTATTGAAGACTGGCCAAAATCACTGCTCAGTTTAATCATTTCTGAGACATCTGACATTGTATTAGTTTCCATGTTTATAAGATGGTATGGTTCTCTGGAGCTTCAACATGATGTGACGTATCAGCTGATGGGTATCTGAAATGACATCTGCACATCTCAAAGATGTCACATCATGTAGAAGTGATGGACATTTCTTGTAAATACAGATGTCGCCGATTTGGTATTATGTAATGTCATTTAGTGATTGATATACATATTGCTTTTAAGTGAAAAACTCTCTGCCCATGACGTTGATTCACTGCGCAAAATTTAATGAATAAATCTTCATTTTCGTTCATTACTTTGTTTTCTTCTTTTGACAAGACAAAAAAACTGATAGTTCGTTCATCCCTGTGATTTCTTTATAATCCGTGCTACCCAATCAAGTTTTGGCGTTTACGTCACCTTTACAATTCTGCTATTAGAAGTTTTAAAAAAAATACCTATTTTATTTTGCAGTCTCGTGTAAAACTCCTCCTTAACTTATTCATGCCGGACTCCCTGGCGTAGGCGTTAAGGACGTTGTTCGTAATCCTGTATACTCTCATAGGAAACACAGCTGCGCGAGATACGGCAGCGGATCGCTTCGCGTTGGTTACTTACGGGGGTATGTGAGCCAGTCGTTCAGAAAGCAATGGCAAACTACTGAACGTAAAATTTGCCAAGACATCAACAGCAGCAGAAACATTCTGGTGTTGACTGCAATGTCCTGTAAAAGATATGCGGAACAAACAAACTTATTCATCCTGATCATTTGTTGGTACCTATCACGTTCATGGTTGGTTATGAATGTTGCTATCATATTTCCAGAACTCATTGCTTTCAATTCTGTTAATACTTTCTCTGCTTCTCTACCGGCTCAGTGGCGAAGGAGTTACGCACGCAGTTCGTAATCCCGTATATCTGCCTTCCAAACACAGCTGCGGGCGATTTGGCAGCAGATCGCCTATGTTGGTTTTTAATGAAATGGGATGGGTGCCGGTCGTTCAGAAAGCAATGACAAACTACTGAACGTAAACGGACAGCCAAAAATAAAATGCTAGGGTTGACTTCTACGTCATGTAAAGGATATGCAACTAACTTTTTTAAACTGCATCTCTAGGTAGCATCAGGAACACACTACACACATACACCCCCCCCCCCCTTTCCTCCCACACTGATATGAACCTTTTCTTTTATATGACCTTGGAATCGCATATTTTAAATAGCTTTTTACTGACACCATTCCACCTTGTTTCGGGTAATCCCAAAATGCTAATCTTATGATATTTCATTTATTTACCACATGTGTTGTCGTTCCAAATTCAAACATTGTTCTGCAATTCCGGGAGCCAATTCTGGGGGTTTTCCTGGATGAAAGGAAGTAAATCTGCGATCCTGACTGCTGGCGATGTTTCAGCCACGCGCCACCTCCTTCCTAGACGAACCTCGTTTCCTCTTGGCTGGCTGACATAGTCTTTCTCTTTTCTCTCTCTTTATCTTTAGACTTCTTCAATCATCCTTAGTCGCCACTTAAGACCAGCTTGATCGGTTACAGTATTACTATTCTTTGCTTCTCGTAAGGGTCCCGCTGGCGCAACCCACTTAGTTGCCCTTACGACATGGTGTGCTACAGTGTGCTCTTCTTTGTTTCCCTTGTAGGGCTCAGTAACACGCGGGTGGTTCTGGTTACCAGCGACTCACACACACAATATATATATAAACAAATAGGAACTCATGACGGTAAAGTGTCAAAGATGACTAATGTGACTAGTAGTAGATTGAAGATTTACCATATACGGTGATTAATACGCAAATGTAGCGAATACAGAAACAGATGAAAATAAATAAAGAAATGAATCACGGTAAAACTATGGCTGGCAAAAACCACTCTGTGTAAACACAAATTGGCAGTTATCAAGTGTTAACATCAATGCTGTTATATGATACTGGACATCTCTTGCTTGTATCTGGTATATTATTATCCTTTTCTGTACATTTCATTAATAGCCAGTTTACAAGTAAACAAATTAATATCTCATTTTAACAATGCATAGCTAATTTTAGGTTATACTCATGAAGGAAGAACTGAGCTAATAATTATCAAAAGTAAATGAAACATTCAAAGAACACAAAGGAAATATCATATTTATAAACTCACCCTCGCATCATTATGAAGAATCATTCAAAGAAAGCCTGGCTGAAATATGTGATTTGTCTTTCATTCTACAATGCAGCTAAATGTGTCTATAATTATAATATATATCGTTTGTTCAGTGACTTCTTTGGTTAAGCATAAACACGCCACATATTATAACCTATTTCTTTCAAGCAGATGTAAAAATGGAACCTTTTGTTTATCTGCGCATGCATTTTCCTGCGGCAATCTCCTATATCAAGCAGAGAATCGATCTGTGTTCCTTGGTTTCATCTAGTAATACTCGCCTAGACTTGCCTAGCCGACAATGCCTTCTCTCTGTACTAGCTGGCAGCTGAATGTTTAACGCCAGGAGTACGTGATGCAGCGTTTGAATTATTTCTTCATGTTGGTTTATTGAATGAGTAGCACTGCATACGAATCAGAATATACGACTTCTATACATCTCAACATTACATAACCGTTAGAAGAACTACCAGTATATTTCTTCATGTTGGTTTATTGAATGAGTAGCATACCTCAGAATATACGACTTCTATACATCTCAACATTACATAACCGTTAGAAGAAGTACCATATATTTCTTCATGTTGGTTTATTGAATGAGTAGCAAGGCATAATGCAGAAAATACGGTGTCTATTCAAATCAACATGTCACAATTGTTAGATAATTAGAACAAGTACCAGTATATTTCTTTATGTTGGTGTATTGAATGAGTAACACTGCATGCCTTAGAATATACGATTTCTATACATCTTAAAATGTGATGACTGTTACATAATTAGAAGAAATACCAGTATACCAGTGGGTTTCCGTGGTGAATTACAAATAGCAAACGAGTATTTGCATTGATAGTACAAATTAGTTGCATGCCATTTACAGGACGCCACAATCAACCCCAACATATTTTGGCTGTTTGTGATATATTACACACTTTTACGTTTAGTAATTTGCCATTGATTTCTGATCGACCGGCGCCTCATGATATTGACATTGTGCTTTGTGCGACGCCTTTGGCAGGTCCCCATGAGGAAAGAGACCGTTTCATATAAGATGAAACCCAGTGCAACGAAGTCGATTCTCTCACCTTTAACCCCCCCCCCCCCCCTCCCCGACCCATCATCCCCTTTCCTGTGTTTTTTTTAAAGAACTAAAGCTAGACAAGCCGGTTTCCGTAGCTAAGGGCTTACTGATGCGGTTCGTAATCCCGTATGCTCGCGTTCGAAACATAGCTGCGCGCGATTTGACAGCAGACCGCGTTTCGTTGGTTTTGCGTTTGTATCGGTGTCAGTCGTTCAGAAAGCAATGGCAAACTAATGCACCTAAACTTGCCAAGACATCACAGCGGCAGAAATGCTGGTGTTAGCTGCGATGTTCTGTAAAGGATATTTTTAAAAAAAGCTAGATAAACAGTTCGGAAACTTAGCACATTTTGAAACAAAATATTACATTGTAAATCTCAAATAAGGTTTATAACGTCGTGTAAACGCATGTAAACAAAATATTACAATGCCTTCAGCTATGCTGCAAATCTATCATACACGAACATTTACTTTACTACAATAGATGAACACTATAGGTGAACAGCCAGAAAACTGTAACACAACGTGAAAGAAAGTGTAACATTATAAATGTCATATGACGTACCGTAACGTCGCGTAATTGCATGCAATCAAAAAATGTCTATTCTTTCAGCTATGTTGCTCATTTCTATGTAACAACATGTTAGCATTAACAACTAATTCAGAGTCACAAACAATCTGTGCGATAAATCTCGGGTCACTGAAATTGTAAATGCTAAGACATTACGAGCCTCGACCCCTCTTCTTGTATGATACGCCTCCTCTATGCATGACACAATCGTTTTACGTGGCAATGACCTTTGCCGCTCTTACTGTGACTTCTTCCTATTGCTTTTCGCTTGGGCCAGCATCATTGTTTTCTTCTGTTGGCAATATACATGGTGTATTTTTGATGAAAATGGTGTTTGAAAATTTTTCCGTTCCAAGTTTTGTATTTACCATTTATGTCGCATGAGTTCACAGAGGGTGAATACAAGACTTGGAACGGCAATATAAAAAAAATCCACAGTCATTAAACACACACCCTACACATCCAAGCAGCGAGCTTGCTTTATTATCAAAGCGTTGAGAACTGTGTGTTACAGGAGCCAATAAGGGTATCAAATTAGTAACACTATAA
The DNA here is from genome assembly GCA_014155875.1 of Cepaea nemoralis. Taxonomy (NCBI): domain Eukaryota; kingdom Metazoa; phylum Mollusca; class Gastropoda; order Stylommatophora; family Helicidae; genus Cepaea; species Cepaea nemoralis. The sequence goes on along the minus strand of JACEFZ010006658.1, from coordinate 88,851 downwards.
ATTATCTTACTTGTCGTAGGAGAAGATTGCGGAGGGTTGTGTGAGATTGCTTCATGTCGTAGAATCGCTTTATCTGCACAATCCAGCCAGTCATAAACACGCCTACACACAGGTTGGTATGTCATGGCTGAGGGGCTATGCTCAAATGAGAGATTATAGGTATAGGCAACAGCAGAAGAAGAACACTGCACTCAGGCCATGCTAACATCCTGCCCTTCTTATCTCGTATATTTCGCCCCTTAAGGCATTCTTATAGGGTTTGTGTTAACCACACACACACAAAAATGTTGCATGTCCTTTACTGGACGTCGCAATCAGCCCCGACATTTTTACTGTGATTTTCAAGGAAGATTTACATTCAGTAGTTTGTCATTGCATTCTGAGCAACCAAAGCTCATACCATTGTGAAAATCAACTCACGATAGTATCATGAGCTGGAATGTGAGCTCTGATCACAATGAAGCGTATACACGGCCTTTCGGTAAGAAGCACGCTTTGGCGATGGCCAGGAGAGAAAGGTCTATCTTAAACAGGGCACTCGGAGTCGAGACCATGGGATAAGACAGACCGGTGGAAATTCGTTCTGGCAGTGGCAACGGTTAAGTTTCCGCCGTTATGTGACAGTTTTAATCACCATTATTGATATGTAATTTTACTGTGATTGTAATCCGTGATTATGTGAAGTTGTGTAAATGTATAAAGGAGAATTAGATAAATGGAACGAACCAGTCTTATGTTATACTTGGAGTTCTTAAGTTTGTTTTGCCGCATCAATAGTAATGTAGTTAAATATAATATTGTGGCTGAATCCACTCATACCAATACTCAATCTATTCAACAACAAGCCATACTTTAATCTGGACAACGTGAGGAATCATCGTCCCAACACAACTATCTGTTTCCTGGCTGATAGCATTATAACAGTCCAACCAACCTTCACAACAACACTATCTTGTGTCCTCCCAACGTGAGGTCACCATGTTAACCCAACTAACACGTCAACTCGAACACTAATATTATGTCTAAGCCCACATATCGTGGGTCATGACAGTGGAATGCTTCCGAATCGCGCGCTGTTGATTTCAAACCCGGTATGATTGTGAAAATGCGTTCACTACCTCTAAGCGACGCTATGATTAAAATACGCACAGGTAAATAGTAGAGCAGATTAGAATACAAACATGTGCGCATAAAGTTTCAGAGAGTAAAGGCGGTCGACCTGACACTGACCCAGCCTAAGGTGGGAGCGGTAAATATATGGGAAAGCAAAGTACTGGCCACACCAGACACCGACTGCCGATTGGTCTGTACAAATATGAGTCTAGCACCATATGCTTAATAGCCTTTACACGTGTAAATGGGACCTATTTACTTTTCTATACTGGTGTGCGATTTATAGTTATATTTTATATTTAAAAAAATGTTTGCATATCCTTTACAGGACATCACTGTCAACACCAGCCTCTTTCAGCCGATTGTTGATTTCTTGGCAAGATTACGCTCAGTAGTTTGCCAATTGATTTCTGAGCGACCGGCTCACATACCCCTAAGTTACCGACGCGGTTAGAACCGCTACCGATTCTCGTCATCGTCACGTTACTCACGAGAGTATACGGGATTACGGAGAAAGTCGCTAACCTCTAGGCCAGGGAGACGGCTAGTCGAGATGTTACGGTGTTAATATAAATGAGTGATACATACATGCATATATATATATATATATATATATATATATATATATATATATATATATATATATATATATATATATATATATATGAACGTATGTTGCATGCATACAGACAACGATAGACACATACATAAATTATTGGCATATATGTATAAATACAGACATACACGTATGCAACACACATATATTCACTTATACATACATATGTCGGTACATGCTGTGGTTATTCAGACAGCGACCACAGCGTTAGCTTTCCAGAAGTATATTATCTGAAGTCGGCTTGCAACATTAACTTGTATCTCATTGCTCATGCATTCGCCAATCGATCGTAATTTAATTGCTCTTGGAGTTGCAACATGTCGTTCATTACATCAGCGGTTACCAAACTTTGCCGGGCGTTCTATAAACAGCAGCGTTATGTAGCAGGTCTTTCGCTGAATGCAACTCTCGTCGCGGCCCTTTGGGAAGACTCTCGATCTGTTGTTACTATGCCTGACTCATGCATTGTCATTCCTAGGGTGTCTATTTTGTATCCACCTTCGTATTTGCCGTGTTAAGTTTTATTTTACATGAAGGTTGTTTTAAAAAGGCATCCTGCTTCCAAATCGCGAAGACACAGAACAGAGGGATCCAAGTTTTATAGGCCAATCGGCTCTCGATGGGTAATGTGATACATTGGTAAATAGACGCCGGCCTCATTTATTTCCTGGGACATTTTCTGGTACACATTTTAGACCGAGTCGACATAAGAGCCTGGGTCATAAGAAAAAACCTGCATCTATGGGGATTAGAACACATGACCTTCGGGCAGGGGGCAAGCTTGCTAGCCACTGCGCTACAGCAAGGCCAGGCAGACGGAGGTGGGGACTACAGACAACCTTCAATGTTGAGATGATGCGTGATGATGATGATGATGATGATGATGATGATGATGATGATGATGATGATGATGATGATGATGATGATGATGATGATGAATCTGTCTTTCATCTCCTCGAATCTTCGTAAAAATGCACACGTCAAAAAGAAATGTTAAAATATGTTACGTCTATTTATGTTAACAACTTTGATACATGTTATATTATGTGGCGACACGGCGCCTTGATGAAAAGGTGTTAGGAGGGAAAAGTGGAAGGGAGGAGTGAACGTGGAAGACTAGGCTCAATGTAGGCAGCGCCAAGAGATTGACTAAAAAAAGCTTGTATAAATTCACGCGAAGGAACTGGGAATAGGGGGGAAAAAAATTAAAGGATCGTTTTCTCATATGCCTTGCAGGCGCGTTGGCGAAGTTGATAGGGAATAGTGCTGATAATGTCATAAGCACAGTTGGACGAGCTTGCGACGTCTGGGCTTGTCGCCTGCAAAGTGAGGAAAAGATTGATCACGGATTTCTCCGTGCATTCAGGCCTGACGGTGTCATGACCCTCTCATATCACATACCCCTACCAGGAAACTGGTTCGGAACACATTTCGTGACACGCCTCAAGACGTTCTGGGTAAAATGTAGGTACAGTCAAGAATCCCGTTGCGCGTCTTAAGGCGCATTGGCCATATGGTGCGAGCCCCACGTTTTAATAGCCCAGTCGGCAATTATGGAGTGGGACAGATAGAACTACAAACATTCGATTTTTAAGAGCATGCATCTTTCCCATTGCAACATATTGTGAGACCTGAACACTTACTAATCAAGCTGAACAGTGCATAAGTGCCTTTGAATATAACCTTTATTGACGGATTCCAAGAATATCTTAAATAAAGAAAAGAACAAATGCACCCGTACACCAAGAGCTGAATATTGAAGAAGGTTGGCTATTAAAGGCGATTTAAAAAACAAATATTTGGGTCACTTGGAAAGTTTGGAGAGAACAATAATGGAGGGGTACATGCCTGGGAAGAGAGGAAGAGGAAGGCCAAAGAGAAAATGGGTGCAGGATGTGGCGGATGATCTCCAGATGGGTATATCGGTCGCGGGACATCTTGCTTGTGATCGAGAGGTTTTTCGGAAGGTTGTTATGGGAGCGAGGTTCTGCAAAGGACATGCTACTGAATTGCTACTGAATGAATGAATGAATGAATGAATTAATTAATTAATTAATGAAAGAATGAATGAGTCGGCACTTGATGGGTCTCATCTCATCTCATCTCATCTCATCATGTTCCT
>JACEFZ010006658.1:0-80000 GCA_014155875.1 Cepaea nemoralis | reverse complement strand
TAACGTCAGGGGGAGATAAGAAGAATTTATGAATGGAATTCCGGGGAGATAAGTGTCTACTGCTAGGCTAGGTATAAAAACCCCTGCTAGACTTTTCCCCTTTAGATTAAGTCTGACTTCAGAACAGGTAGGCAGCCAGCTCAATGTCTATAGTCATATGCATGATTATTATGTTGGCTTCTAGGAAGGATTTCTTAGTAACTATGCAACAGTCTTTTAGACATATGAACTTTCAGTCTATATCTGGTCTAGGTTATTGCAAGAACTATCATTGTCATAGGTTACTTGAGTGTTTTTTCTAAGTTCTGTGTTCAATATCATTGTGCTTTAAGTGTTACTCTTCTGAGAAGTAGAAACTTATGGAAGGCAGGTCTTGTCTAGATATACTTGAGGTGTCGTAGCAGATGCTTGCCATCTCTTTCTAAACTAGACTAGTCTCTTTTTGGTGTGTGCATTTGTTGTACAGAATATAGTCAACTGACTATTTAGTTAATTCTTACAACAGCAGTAACTAAGTGGTGATTAAACCGGGCAGCTCAGCAAATATGGCTGGTCTGTGTGGTAACTTCAATTAGACTTGTTGTATATCTCATTTTGTAGCTATACAATATTAGTACTCATTAATAATGCCTGATGCTATTATGTTGAGTATCATTAGATGTCCATCTTGAAGTAATATAATGTTTACGGATATGTTGGATGTATGTATGTGTAATTTCATAAACTAACTAGTGCATTATGCTATGATGTTAAAGTATCATAATATGTCTAGTTTAATCAATATGTTTATGTGTATTGGATGTTTGATATATTGATTTGTCATATGCAAACCTACCAATATGAAGTGTTATGCTATTGTCTGCGCATTGGCACATTGGCCAATGATTGTGTTGGAAGCAGAGGTGTAATGGTACAGACATTACCCACAATTGGTATAGGGTATATGGTGCTAAACTTTCTCAGTGTATTGTGGGCGTGCGTCCACGGTAATGCATGGAAACCTGGCACAGCTACTGGTCACGGCTTGCAAGCCCGGATGATCAGGCATTGTTATAATACCCTTACCGACCCTGTGAGCTGCTAAACTAACTTTGGACGGAGCGGCTGTACGACACAGAATTTCTGTATTAGCGACATGGACATGGGGCGGCAGAAATGTAATCATTACAGGCGTGTGAGACAATTGAAAAGCCCGTCCCAGACTAACGACAGTAGGGAGAAGGAGGACTGGAGAACGCAGTAGAGCTGAAGATAAACTTGGCCAGACTGGTCATTGTATATGTTTGTGTTATGATATGTTTTAATTAGGATTGTGCTGATGTAGAACTAGATATAACACATTCTTCACTTTCTTTCAAGCTCTCACAAGGAGCACCTATGTTGTAGATCTCAAGGACGAGTGAAGACTAGGAGTGTCAGGACTGACAGGATCGTCAGAATACCGGCAAGCTGTTTCTTTTTTTGTGTCTACTGGAGAGTGGGGATCTGGACCACAGTTCCAGATAGATGAAAGTAACAAGTAAAGTTACGTAATGTTTCTCATCACAATATGTTATATGATTTCATCATCCCCATATTGAAAACCATCAGATGTCTATGATTAGTAAATAAATGTTGTAGTATTGTAACTCATAGTTCTGCTCATTATATTTTATTCCAATTGTGCATACGTGTTGTTGTGTACATTGGTGGGGTTCAAGGAAAGGAGCAGTCAGGGAGAAAAACTGTACTAGGATAGTTGTCCTTAAACTTTTTTGTTTTTTGGGTCGGTTTAGGGGTTTTTTTTGGGGGGTGTTTGTATTCGTGACCTGCGTACCTGTATACTTGTGAGGTTGGTAGATAAAACCAAGGGTAATCACAAATCAGTGGTTATCTCTACAACCGGAAGACGGACAATCTTTATCTTTCAATTCCTTATTCTCTCCTCCACTTCTCTCTCTCATCTCTCATCTTCGTGCTATCACATTAAGACTGTCTATCTGTCTGTCTATCTGTCTGTCTGTCTGTCTGTCTCTCTCTCTATCTCTCTCTCTCTCTCTCTCTCTCTCTCTCTATATATATATATATATATATATATATATATATATATATATATATATATATATATAGAGAGAGAGAGAGAGAGAGAGAGGAACACAAAATACACACACCACGCTGAAACTCAACAGCGGTCGCAAGATCACACGAACTCCCGTGCTAAATGAATGTATTTACACACATAGTCGCAACTCTGACAGAGTGCACGGTGAGTCATGTGACAAGTGCAAACACGGGACAGTCAACCTCTTGTTTGCAGCGCAAAAAGAAGAAGAAAGCATGTGCTATGATCGATACCGGTCTCAGAACGTATCCCGCAGACAGCCTTGGCAATAACTGGAGAGGTTAATTTGTTATGATCTGTCGGCAGAGTCTTGACATTCACCGTTGTACAATTGTTCTAGTTATCACAGAGGTGCCGATTATGATGATTATGTTAATGATGATGATGATGATGATGATGATGATGATGATATGATAATATAATAATAATAATAATAATAATAATAATAATAATAATAATGGCGGCATTAAGAGGTGGATGAAGTTGTGAAGATGAGGATGAGCGAAGGGAGATAAAAAATGGAGGAGAAGGAAGGGGGAGAACAAGTAGATGAAGTCGTCGAAGAAGATCAAGAAAAGGAAGAGAAAGGAGGAGAATAAGTAGGAGGAGGAAGGAAGGAAAGAAGAAACCAAGGAAGAATGAATGAGGGAAGCAGGGCCGGATTTAGACTTGATAAGTCCCTAAGCTATTTGAAATATATATAACTTTATAAGTATACATATATGACAATTGCTCACTCGGACAATATTTTTTGGGGCCCCCACTTTCTTGGGGCACTGTCTAACAGCCAAGTGTTCAGGGAAGAATAATTGTGGTAGTTGGCTTGCAAGTTGTAATGACACTGTCTAACAGCCAAGTGTTGAGGGAAGAATAATTGTGGTAGTTGGCTTGCAAGTTGTAATGACACTGTCTAACAGCCAAGTGTTGAGGGAAGAATAATTGTGGTAGTTGGCTTGCAAGTTGTAATGGTACTGTCTAACAGCCAAGTGTTGAGGGAAGAATAATTGTGGTAGTTGGCTTGCAAGTTGTAATGGTACTGTCTAACAGCCAAGTGTTGAGGGAAGAATAATTGTGGTAGTTGGCTTGCAAGTTGTAATGACCCTGTCTAACAGCCAAGCGTTGAGGGAAGAATAATTGTGGTAGTTGGCTTGCAAGTTGTAATGACACTGTCTAACAGCCAAGTGTTGAGGGAAGAATAATTGTGGTAGTTGGCTTGCAAGTTGTAATGGCACTGTCTAACAGCCAAGTGTTGAGGGAACAATAATTGTGGTAGTTGGCTTGCAAGTTGTAATGGCACTGTCTAACAGCCAAGTGTTGAGGGAAGAATAATTGTGGTAGTTGGCTTGCAAGTTGTAATGACACTGTCTAACAGCCAAGTGTTGAGGGAAGAATAATTGTGGTAGTTGGCTTGCAAGTTGTAATGACACTGTCTAACAGCCAAGTGTTGAGGGAAGAATAATTGTGGTAGTTGGCTTGCAAGTTGTAATGGCACTGTCTAACAGCCAAGTATTTTTACCACTTGCTTCGAATTGCAGCGTAGTCCCCACTGAACTGATGTTTGCGTGTGGGCCAGCTTTCCCTATAACCAGTCTCTCTCGCCATCTGAGATGTGATGAAGGAGTTTCAGTATGTGACTACATTGTCAAACGTTGTCGTGGAATGCCGCCTTAACATCCCAGAATATTTTTCTCGGTCTCCAAATTTGAGAGGCCAAATTGAGAAAGAATGAATTAATCACGCTACTCCAAGGCTATCTAGTCGTGATGTAAGATTATTCACAAAAAGCCTCTAGCCATGATGTAAGCTTGCAGATCGGCAGACTCAGTAGAGTGTGAAAACAGACCTTGTAAAACCGGTCAGCTGTGAAGTGTCAAGACTGGCCACACAAAGTAAATGTTGGCTATTGAAACTGAAGCAGGAATACTAGAAGTGCAAGGTATAAAATCACTGATAAGACTCAGGGGGCTAATAATGGTCAGACCCACAGGTGTGAAGGCTAGTGTGCATGCAGAAAGAATTTTTATGACTGGACAGGTTGCAGTGTTAATTGCAATTAACGTCAGGGGGAGATAAGAATTTATGAATGGAATTCCGGGGAGATAAGTGTCTACTGCTAGGCTAGGTATAAAAACCCCTGCTAGACTTTTCCCCTTTAGATTAAGTCTGACTTCAGAACAGGTAGGCAGCCAGCTCAATGTCTATAGTCATATGCATGATTATTATGTTGGCTTCTAGGAAGGATTTCTTAGTAACTATGCAACAGTCTTTTAGACATATGAACTTTCAGTCTATATCTGATCTAGGTTATTGCAAGAACTATCATTGTCATAGGTTACTTGAGTGTTTTTTCTAAGTTCTGTGTTCAATATCATTGTGCTTTAAGTGTTACTCTTCTGAGAAGTAGAAACTTATGGAAGGCAGGTCTTGTCTAGATATACTTGAGGTGTCGTAGCAGATGCTTGCCATCTCTTTCTAAACTAGACTAGTCTCTTTTTGGTGTGTGCATTTGTTGTACAGATTATAGTCAACTGACTATTTAGTTAATTCTTACAACAGCAGTAACTAAGTGGTGATTAAACCGGGCAGCTCAGCAAATATGGCTGGTCTGTGTGGTAACTTCAATTAGACTTGTTGTATATCTCATTTTGTAGCTATACAATATTAGTACTCATTAATAATGCCTGATGCTATTATGTTGAGTATCATTAGATGTCCATCTTGAAGTAATATAATGTTTACGGATATGTTGGATGTATGTATGTGTAATTTCATAAACTAACTAGTGCATTATGCTATGATGTTAAAGTATCATAATATGTCTAGTTTAATCAATATGTTTATGTGTATTGGATGTTTGATATATTGATTTGTCATATGCAAACCTACCAATATGAAGTGTTATGCTATTGTCTGCGCATTGGCACATTAACCAATGATTGTGTTGGAAGCAGAGGTGTAATGGTACAGACATTACCCACAATTGGTATAGGGTATATGGTGCTAAACTTTCTCAGTGTATTGTGGGCGTGCGTCCACGGTAATGCATGGAAACCTGGCACAGCTACTGGTCACGGCTTGCAAGCCCGGATGATCAGGCATTGTTATAATACCCTTACCGACCCTGTGAGCTGCTAAACTAACTTTGGACGGAGCGGCTGTACGACACAGAATTTCTGTATTAGCGACATGGACATGGGGCGGCAGAAATGTAATCATTACAGGCGTGTGAGACAATTGAAAAGCCCGTCCCAGACTAACGACAGTAGGGAGAAGGAGGACGGAGAACGCAGTAGAGCTGAAAGATAAACTTGGCCAGACTGGTCATTGTATATGTTTGTGTTATGATATGTTTTAATTAGGATTGTGCTGATGTAGACCTAGATATAACACATTCTTCACTTTCTTTCAAGCTCTCACAAGGAGCACCTATGTTGTAGATCTCAAGGACGAGTGAAGACTAGGAGTGTCAGGACTGACAGGATCGTCAGAATACCGGCAAGCTGTCTCTTTTTTGAGTCTACTGGAGAGTGGGGATCTGGACCACAGTTCCAGATAGATGAAGTAACAAGTAAAGTTACGTAATGTTTCTCATCACAATATGTTATATGATTTCATCATCCCCATATTGAAAACCATCAGATGTCTATGATTAGTAAATAAATGTTGTAGTATTGTAACTCATAGTTCTGTCATTATATTTTTTCCAATTGTGCATACGTGTTGTTGTGTACATTGGTGGGGGTTCACTTACACACCAAGGAAAGGAGCAGTCAGGGAGAAAAACCTGTACTAGGATAGTTGTCCTTAAACTTTAATTCAGACTTAAAAGTCTATCCAAGCTAACCTTCTCTTTCCTATTCCTTGGCGAATATTCAGCACAGTTCATTTCAATTTTGTAACGAGCCACTTAGAGCTGTACGTTGGATATTCAGGGCTTAATCTGTAGTTCAGCCATATAGATTTTGTCCCTAGTCAGTTTCTGACTATTTGGGGTTGCTCGCCAGTGAATAATACTTTCATCTAGCCGGTGGGGCACCCCGACTTATGACAAACGTCTATATACCTGTTTGACATTGTAATACAGTTTAACAATCTAAAACATACACAGGTATAAATTGAAAAAATTGTTTATTGTTTTTTGTTTTTTTGCCATCATCATCATTATCATGATGATCATCATCATTTAGCAGGTACTCTGCACAGCGTCGATCTCATCGCGTTCCGCAGACAAGTTTCTGAATCTCTCATTTCCGCTACAACATGCAACCTCAAGCCTAAGGTGTCTGCTAAAACTTGCAACCTCAAGCCTAAGTTGTCTGCTACAACATGCAACCTCAAGCCCAAGGTGTCTGCTACAACATGCAACCTCAAGCTCAAGGTGTCTGCTACAACATGCAATCTCCAGTACAAGGTGTCTGCTACAACATGCAACCTTCAGTACAAGGTGTCTGCTACAACATGCAATCTCCAGTACAAGGTGTCTGCTACAACATGCAACCTTCAGTACAAGGTGTCTGCTACAACATGCAACCTTCAGTACAAGGTGTCTGTTACAACATGCAACCTTCAGCCCAAGGTGTCTGCTACAACATGTAATCTCCAGTACAAGGTGTCTGCTACAACATGCAACCTCCAGTACAAGGTGTCTGCTACAACATGCAACCTACAGCCCAAGGTGTCTGCTACAGCATGCAACCTCCAGTACAAGGTGTCTGCTACAACATGCAACCTTCAGTACAAGGTGTCTGCTACAACATGCAACCTTCAGAACAAGGTGTCTGCTACAATATGCAACCTTCAGTACAAGGTGTCTGCTACAACATGCAACCTTCAGTACAAGGTGTCTGTTACAACATGCAACCTTCAGCCCAAGGTGTCTGCTACAACATGTAATCTCCAGTACAAGGTGTCTGCTACAACATGCAACCTTCAGTACAAGGTGTCTGCTACAACATGCAACCTACAGCCCAAGGTGTCTGCTACAGCATGCAACCTCCAGTACAAGGTGTCTGCTACAACATGCAACCTTCAGAACAAGGTGTCTGCTACAACATGCAACCTTCAGTACAAGGTGTCTGCTACAACATGCAACCTTCAGTACAAGGTGTCTGCTACAACATGCAACCTCAAGCCCAAGGTGTCTGCTACAACATGCAACCTTCAGTACAAGGTGTCTGCTACAACATGCAACCTCAAGCCTAAGGTGTCTGCTACAACATGCAACCTCAAGCCCAAGGTGTCTGCTACAACATGCAACCTCAAGCCCAAGGTGTCTGCTACAACATGCAACCTTCAGTACAAGGTGTCTGCTACAACATGCAACCTTAAGCCTAAGGTGTCTGCTACAATATGCAACCTCCAGCCCAAGGTGTCTGCTGCAACATGCAACCTTCATTACAAGGTGTTTGCTACAACATGCAACCTCAAGCCTAAGGTGTCTGCTACAACATGCAACCTCGAGCCAAAGGTGTCTACTACAACATGCAACCTTAAGCCCAAGGTGTTTGCTACAACATGCAATCTCCAGCCCAAGGTGTCTGCTACAACATGCAAACTTCAGTACAAGATGTCTGCTACAACTCGCAATCTCCAGCCCAAGGTGTCTGCTACAACTCGCAATCTCCAGCCCAAGGTGTCTGCTACAACATGCAATCTCCAGCCCAAGGTGTTTGCTACAACATGCAACCTCCAGCCCAATGTGTCTGCTACAACATGCAACCTTCAGTACAATGTGTCTGCTACAACATGCAACCTCAAGCCCAAGGTGTCTGCTACAACATGCAAACTACAGTACAAGGTGTCTGCTACAACATGCAACCTCCAGCCCAATGTGTCTGCTACAACATGCAACCTTCAGTACAAGGTGTCTGCTACAACATGCAACCTCAAGCCCAAGGTGTCTGCTACAACATGCAATCTCCAGTACAAGGTGTCTGCTACAACATGCAACCTCCAGTACAAGGTGTCTGCTACAACATGCAACCTTCAGTACAAGGTGTCTGCTACAACATGCAACCTTCAGTACAAGGTGTCTGCTACAACATGCAATCTCCAGTACAAGGTATCTGCTACAACATGCAACCTCCAGTACAAGGTGTCTGCTACAACATGCAACCTCCAGTACAAGGTGTCTGCTACAACATGCAACCTTCAGTACAAGGTGTCTGCTACAACATACAACTTCAAGCCTAAGGTATCTGCTACAACATGCAATCTCCAGTACAAGGTATCTGCTACAACATGCAACCTCCAGTACAAGGCGTCTGCTAAAACATGCAACCTTCAGTACAAGGTGTCTGCTACAACATACAATCTCCAGTACAAGGTATCTGCTACAACATGCAATCTCCAGTACAAGGTATCTGCTACAACATGCAATCTCCAGTACAAGGTGTCTGCTACAACATGCAACCTTCAGTACAAGGTGTCTGCTACAACATGCAACCTCAAGCCTAAGGTATCTGCTACAACATGCAATCTCCAGTACAAGGTATCTGCTACAACATGCAATCTCCAGTACAAGGTGTCTGCTACAACATTACATGCAACCTTCAGTACAAGGTGTCTGCTACAACATGCAACCTCAAGCCTAAGGTGTCTGCTACAACATACAACCTCAAGCCTAAGGTGTTTGCACTTCAATCTGCTGTCCGTCTTAGTGCTGCTGATCTACCCCAGCCTTTTCTTCCAGGAACCACTACTCCCATTACTATTCTCGCCGGGCTTGTTTTATATAGCCAAAGTATGTCAGTTTTCTGAACACGATACGGCTTAATAGCCAATTTCATTCGATGTTGAGATCCTGTAGAATTTCAGTATGTTTTTTCTTTTTGGTTCACAACATTGTAACTACTTTTCTGTAACATTTAAGCACAAAAGTCTCAATTTTCCTCTCTAGTGATCGAGAAACAGTCCGTGACTCACATGTATGTGTTGGCACTGGGAAATGCAAACGTTAATTATTATTATTATTATTATTATTATTATTATTATTATTATTATTATTATTATTATTATTAAAGAGGATGTTGCAGTGTCTCCCATCAGAAAACAATGGTTTTGTGTTTATTCCTAATTAGCGGGAAGACTGCTTGTGTTTTTTCCTCATTAGCGAAATGACTGCTTGTCCTCCAACCAGTACTACTACTAGTAGTAGGCATCTTTCAGTCCTGAAGGACTATAGAGTCGTGCCGCTGGGGACTGTATAGTCCAATGCGTAAGTAACAATTTCTGCCACAGTTTTCGCATCTGTGAGACGAGACAGGTCCCGTAGTAAGTGTCTGCATTTTATGCCCGTGTCGCCTATCCTCAGTTTGTTGGATCGTATTGCACTCAAAAGAGCACCAGTCCGTTTAGTACATCTCTTCTCCAGGAATTCTTGTTTCTGATAGCGAAGCCAACTCCATGCACCCTGGTCTCTCCGCACGGCTTGCCATGCCAGTAGAAAGTGAAGTCCCTTTCCTTGATGTTTCCAGATTCTGAGAGTCAGGTCTTTTGCAGGGCGACAATGTCTATCTCCAGGACCAGATATGCAGGTAAGTATAAGTAAGGGGCCCTTGTACCCACCTTAAGCTCAGCGCACTGGGCATATGGTGCCAAACAAATCGCAAAAATAGGTCCCGTAGCAGAAACTTGCTGTGGGTGTGTCAAGATTTAGGCCCATCACATGTTTACAGGCCTGAGTGCACGAGGGGAAATGTGACCTGCCTTTCCCTGCCGTAGCGAACGACGAGAGTTGACATCGAATACTTTTTCGACCACGATCCTGTAATTGTCATAGTAACGTCCTAACCTTTGCATCAACGCGCTGTATGATGCTAGTTCCATATTTTATGAGCTAGGACATTCACCGAGGGTTAAGTGGCCGGTTTTCTCTTAGCAGATGATGAGCACAGGGTTTGACCTTCGTCCGTCCGTGCTCATAACGTAACCGTAGCCTCCTAAAGCTTACACTAACTCGCTCGCTTAATCAACCAAACATTGGTCAAATAACACACCCACAAACACAGCGGACCGTTATAATAGGGTTAGTATATTATAAATTCAAGCCTTAATTTCCAGATTTGTTTGTGGGCGTATAGATTCATTTCCAGATTTGTTTGTGGGCGTATAGACTACATTATTCTCTTGATTTCATGTTTGAATTCCCTATCAATACTAAGACTAATTGCTTCCACAATAGATCCCAATCTTTCTGGAACCCACCGAGAGTCGCAGAACTTAATGTCCACTGATCGATGAGACTTAAACAAAGCGGGGGGTATTTTCTGGTGTGATTTCGGTAAAGCTTATCGACAGGCAGCTTGGGTTTACGGGAAGCACGGGTAATGTATTGATCTGTTGATACTGCCGACAGGTATGACTTAAGTGATTAACGGGTATAGCAAACAGAGCAGTGGATGCGGAGAGCAGCTGATGTAAGAGTGGGTGGGAGAATCAAACAAAGAAGAGAGGAAGAGAGAGAGAGAGAGAGAGAGAGAGAGAGAGAGAGAGAGAGAGAGAGAGAGAGAGAGAGAGAGAGAGAGAGTGGGGGAGGGGGAACGAGAAGAAGAAAACGAGAGTGACAAATGGAAAGAAGTGACGAAAACAAGAAAGAGAGTAAGAAACAAAGAGACACACAGGCAGACAAATATAACAGACAATATAATGATAGACAAACAGACAAAATGACGTACGGACGGACCAACCGACCGACCCACCGACCGACCCACAGACTGACCAACCGATCGACCGATCGACTGATCGACCGATAGACAGACAGACAGACAGACAGACAGACAGACAGACAGACAGACAGACAGACAGACAGACAGATAATTCCAATACTATAATTCTTTCCTAACTATCGTGTTCTTGATGTTAAGTCACCACAACGCTAGTGTAAAGCATGAGAGTGTTTCGCACTCATAGGTTGAGTGTACCAGTTTTTAGTGTGCCCTTACATCCCGTCTGTTTTCCATATTATTCGGGTGTCCGTAGATTTGTGTCCGTATTTGAAGGCTCTATATCTTTCGACGTCGACGAGTTGGGTGGAATTTGCCAGTAGCAAAGCTACCGCCGTCGTAGATCTTGGGTTTACCGGGGTCATGTGTGCTTCTTAACCACCTTTCAAGCTGAACACATGCTGTATTCACTCTGTGTTAAAAATGAAATGCAACAACATATAACTGCATACGATGGGGGAAATATAGGACATCAAGAGTAGAGAATGAAATAACAATATTGCGTGAGATCACCGAATAAATACAATAACCCAATCACGAATCGCCCAACTTTTCCTTCACCAGATTAGCTCACGGGATCAGGTAGTTGTCCTTACACCTTCTATATCACATCATCCTTGCACTTTTGAAACCCTTTTCGCTCATAAATAACGAGTAAATACACGGTTGAGCGTACACTGCAGGTAAGTCAAGGGTCATGTGCACGCATTCAGGTGTGTTGGGTATTTAGTTCTGTCTCCACAGACAGACTGGGTGTAGACAGAGGAGCGCAACTGCGAGGAAATGCAACCTAAACTAAAGACTAAATGTCATGGAAGGGCAAACCAGGTCCAAAGTCTTGGCCGGCAACTGGTCTAGGATCGAACTCCAACAGGCGGACAGTTAGAGCATTGCTTTGCTGATCCGGCAGCTTCTGGAGCTTGTCTTGTTCCAGATGTAATCGTGTTACATTTCCTCTGGAGTAAACTAGGCAGGCCGAAAAATGTATCATGCTGCATGGGCAACACATGGTCTCTACAATTCAGCCCAGGCTTGTGCTATGGAGTAGTCTGTGCCTTTTTAAAGCACAATGTAACAAACTATCGTCTATCAAGACGGCAAGGTGCCATTAGTATAAGATGGATGGATGGATGGATAGATAGATAGATGGGCAGGTGAATAAATAGACGGACGGGTGAATAGACAGATGGATGGATTGACAGGCAAACACAGAGGGACCAGAGGGAGAGATAGGAAGAGAGAATTGAGAGAGAGAGAGAGAGAGAGAGAGAGAGAGAGAGAGAGAGAGAGAGAGAGAGAGAGAGAGAGAGAGAGAGAGCAAAATATGATATCATCCAAAGGCAGATAAGGATGTGAAACCATTAATAAAGCAGAAGAAACCTTATATTTATTCCACCGCATTAAAATGTCAAAGCTTTAGTTATTATAATGAACAAAACAAGTAAAGGGAGGTGAGAAAAACAAACCTTTTAAAGAAAGCCATCGACTTAGTTCCGCTATATTGGCACAGAAATACTATTGTTTTCAAAGCTTGTGATGATTCTGTAGTCTGTGTATCGTCATGTTACATTTCTTAGGCAACTAGTAGTAACTGTGGTCCGTTATTATGTGTCTTCTGTTTATAGTTTAAATCTTCCTGAGATACGAGTATTTTTGCTTAGCTAGCATGACATTGGCTATTAATGTAGATTTTATTTCAGTAACATACGTTTATGATGTTTCATTATTCAGTTCTGACAGAACGTGACCGCAAAACAGTTTGAGAAATTAGGAAATATGCATGTAACACATCTTCAGTGCACACTCCAGTCTGTTCAGAATAACGCTTAGCCCCGTATATTTAGTATTTAAAAACACCAAGAACAATAATAAAGTTAATTATGAAGCCACTTGAGAAACAAATTCACAGCGTTCACTGGCACTCATACAAGTAGAGAAACATTATAGAACAAACGAACGGACTTTATTTTTAAAGGGTCACAAATTGGGTACGCAGGTCTGCTTTACATTCAGCCCTTCCAGCCACTCAACTTTCGTACATCATAGATGATTAGAGAAGATATTTGACCATATACAAATTTTGATC
The DNA here is from genome assembly GCA_014155875.1 of Cepaea nemoralis. Taxonomy (NCBI): domain Eukaryota; kingdom Metazoa; phylum Mollusca; class Gastropoda; order Stylommatophora; family Helicidae; genus Cepaea; species Cepaea nemoralis. Next base: position 67,090 of record JACEFZ010006658.1, on the reverse strand, counting down.
TATATCTATAGTGACCACAGAGAGATTACAATCTATTGTTTCCTAATGACGAAAGTGCCTCGCTGCAGGAATTCATGTATTTCGGCTCACGGCCAACTAGACATACCTGACAAATAGGTGTCTTCGTTAGCTTGGTCTATCCTTCACCTGAATCCCCAAATCTGAATGTGGACATAACTCGTATCAAGCCATTCAGATAGCACCAGGTTTCAGAAATGTGTTTAGCAGGTTCAAATCTCTGCAGACATAAGCAAGTAAATGACCCGTTACTCGCTCCTTGCCGCAGTGGGCATATAGTGCGGACCCCTTTTTGTATTGGTAGCTAGTATCACGCCTGTCGCCTTTACTTCCCAAGTCACTTCCTGGTACCAGTTTTAGGCTCGGTCGTCATGGGAGCAAAATTTCGTGTATATGCGGATACGAACCCATGACGCTTGACGGGAAGGCGAGCGTCTAGCCACTACGGTGTATCTACTTCCGTCCAGTAACAAGAAAGTTAGATGCATGTCCGGTTTCGTTACGTAGCAGCAACCCCTGCATTAATTGGCTGTTTTAGATTTACTAGGCAAGTCTAGTAGTTTGCCAATGCTTTCTGAACGGCTTACGCTCATACCGTCGAAATGAAACAGTACATTAATAATCATGCAATATATTAGAAGCATTTTTTTGTGTGTTTTTTTTTTTACATCAAGGGAGAAAACTACAAAATTGTGGCACATCGACAGATCGGCTATATCAGTTATTCTCAAATTTTTTTGGCCCATGCATCCTTTGACCATATTTTCAGAACGTCATTCCCCCACCACCCCCCCCCCCTTTTTTTTCGTATTTCCTCCCTATAAATACCCCCCCCCCCCAACCCCTACATAGTAAGTATACGTAAAACTGGAAGCTAAATCTAATAACACATACTAGAACGAGTCTAGACGTCTACATAGAATGTGATTTGCGGGTTATAAAATGAATTTCAGAAGGGCGAGAAGTATAGTACTGTAAAATATGGAGGGAAAACCAATATCAAGTAATCGGTTCTTGTATTAACGCGATCTTGAAATAATCTTAATCTCTCTCTCTCTCTCTCTCTCTCTCTCTCTCTCTCTCTCTCTCTCTCTCTCTCTCTCTCTCTCTCTCCCCCTTTCTCCTCCGCGGTAGTGCATTGCCCAGCTAGCTTGATTGCCTGTCCGGTGGGCGTGAGTTCGAATCCCCATAGACGCGTGGATTATTGTTTTTTAAAGGATCTGAAACCCCAGGTCGACACAGCCTAGTATTTGTACATGAATTTGTTCTGGGAAGAAAATGCGGCCCATGTGATATTGACTGCATCGCCTAACGAGAAACGACTGGTGTATAAAATATTTGCGGATTTCGTCAAATACCTAATTTTCCTCAAGTCGTGATATGGGTCCTTCATACTTTTTGAAAGAAGACATTCTGGGGGTTCTCGGGAAATCTCGCGACATCAGGGTGATTCCATAGTGTGTGTAGGGGTGTGTTTAAATACTCTATGCAATCGAGGAATGCTAACTTGGATATTTTTGGGGCCCTGAAAACGGCCACTGCATTTATTAATTACAGACATAGACATATTACACTTCTTAGTTTTTCTACGAGCAGTATGAAGATCCCCTGCAGGCTTGCTAGGCCAGTCGCAGGCTTAGGACACAAATCTGACCACAGGGAGTCCATCCCCTGTGGCGAGCCATGGGGTTAGCCTATGACCTCGCGGGTAGAAGGCAAGCAAGTGCTATTATGTAATTTTATTTATTGAAATAATCTCATCTCATCATGTTCCTCTTGTACATTGCTGTGTCGAGGCGAAGTATAAACAGTGGGAGAGTGCCCGCTTATGGGCTTCATGTATCGCTATTCTCATGAACTCTGTTATTCCCTGCGTCCATCGTTTACGTGGTCGGCCTCTTCCTCTGCTTCCATCTAGTCTGTACATCATTGCTTGTTGTGGTATACTGTTAGTTGGTAACCTACTTGCATGGCCTAACCATTTGGCTTGCTGCCTTCTAATAAAATCTAGTGCAGCTATAACCCCCACTTTAGTCATGATTTCTTAATTTCTGATATTATCTCTTCTTGATACATTGAGTATTCTTCTCAGGAATCTCATTTCTGTTGTTGTGATTTTTCTTTTCTCTTTTTCTGTCATTGTCCAGGATTGGTATTCGTAACCTAGAGTTGGTAGGAAGATTATGTTGTAAGGTGCTTTCTTGGTAGTTATTGATACATGTTTATTCTTTAGTATTCGTGGCATTTGTCCAATGAGTTGGTTTGCTTTATTGCATCTACTTTCCATTTCGTCTTCTGATTTGCCATTTGATGAAATTATACTTCCTAGGTACTTGAAACTCTTTACTTGTTTCAAGGGATGTTCGTTTAGGTGAATCGATGTTGCTTTTTCTTCTTTAGTTATAGTCAATACCTCTGTTTTACTTGTGCTAATTTTCATTTTATGTTAGCTACACATTTCGTTTAGACTATTCACTTTATCTTGTAATTCAGCTTCAGATTTTGCTATTAGTGCTTGTTCGTCCGCAAACAGGAGTTCTCTAATAGTTAGATTTGCAGATGGTTCTTCTTCTGTATTCTCCTCATGTGGTGTTCTTGCGGTCTCTGTTTGGCTGATTTCTTTACATATGTTGTCTATATATGTTATGAACAAGAGAGGGGACAGGAAACAATCTTGTCGTACTACAGATCTTATGGTGAAGGGTTCTGAGTGTCCTCCTGTTGTTCTCACTATGCATTCACTGTTGTTGTATAAGCTTCTACATGGTTCTACATGGTTGTTAGATGTGTACTCACTCCATATTGTTTAAGGATGTCCCACACCTTGTTTCTACCTACTCTATCAAATGCCCTTTTTTGGTCGACAAAGGCTAAGTTGAGTATTTCATTGAATTCGATTGATGTTTCTATAAGTTGTCTAAGAGCAATAATGGCATCTGTGCATCCTTTGTTTTTCCTAAATCCAAGTTGTGTTTCGCTTAGCTGGGGTTCTATAATTTTATCTATTGAAATAAAGAATCATTTAACTGAATGTGTTGTCGATCACTTCTGGCTGAGTGTGTGGTGGACTGCTAGACCGATGGATGGATGCAATACATGCGTCTAGGCCAGGAGGGCCCTCTGTGTTATCGGAGTGTATATCTATATCTTGTGCTACTAGTCTTATCTTGTGTATGTCCCATCTGTCTGTGCTAATCTTTGATGTAACTGAATCCCGATATCCCTTTTCTGAAAATCGACGATCCCACCAGATCTAGTTCAGTGCTAAAAATAACTACGCGGTTTGAGTTTGGTGAATTAGAAATGAAGTACCACCGAATGTAACAGTTACAGATAGTTGTAGTTGTATGTCCTTCGCAGCACGTCGCAATCAACCCCAGCAGTTATTGACTGTTTCTTATTTTCTAAGCAATTTCACTTTTAGTAGTTTGCCATTGCTTTCTGACTTTCATATTGTAGTGAAAATCAACCCAAAGCGATCTGCTTCTAAATCTCTGGAGGCTGACTTAACGAATTTTAATACACGATTAGGGATTCTGGAAAATTAGCCAACAGCAAGAAATATCGCGTCTATTAGATGCGGAAATAATTATTCGTCGCCCATAGAGATTAAAAAGAGGAGTACGGTAGGGATGTGTGTTGTCCCCAAGCCTATTCAACCCTCAGAACGAATTTTTAAGTAAGTCGAACTCCTGGATTTAACATCAATGGAAGAATCATAAAAAAATCTTAGATATGCTGACGATACCGTGTTACTAGCAGAAAGCGAGCAAGAGTTACAAGACCTAGTGGAACAAGGAAACAGGCGTAGTGCAGAATATGGCTTAGATATTAACATCCTAAAAACGAAAACTATGATAATTAGCAATGGAAAGGAAAGGAACAGATGATCGCGCAAGTGAAATAGAAATCAAAAAGAGAATATGAATGACAAAAAATGCTTTCAACAGCATGAAATCAGTATTAACATCTAGAGAGATTAACAAAGCATTAAATAATAAGAATTGTCAAGTGTTACGTAAGTAGTATGTCACGTTGTGTTTACACCCTAAATGGGGTTTCAAACCCCCGATAAATCGTTCTTTACGGGGATATCCGGCCATCTTGTTTCGTCACAAAAACGGACCACAAGTGATACAGATATTTTGAACTTGGCGGGTGTTTTTCTTGGTTTTGAGTGACTACTTCCTGTTGTCGTGGTGACTACTTCCGGTCCCGGGGTACTCCCTACCGACCACGCCGCCCACAGTTACCTCCTCCGACCGCCTCGGCTTCCCTCGACCGCTTCCGAAACCATTCAAAGACGGCGAGGTAAGCCCCGTGCATGTGGATTACTTATATAGATAAGTAGACCAACTAGTCACCAGGGACCTGGGTCGAGTCCAAGTGTGTAGGTGGGTGTGTGGTGCAATGCGGTGTGATCGAACCCCAGTCATATCGATCCCCTTCGATGAGGAGATAGAAGTCAAATATGACAGAAAAATGATTTATTTCATCTCTCGAGCGAACCCGAGGATCCACTGTTGGATTGCATGAATAAACTTTTGCACGCTTCGACATGTTTCCGTACCCATGCATCAACATTACGCGCATGGTGAAAATCTGGCTTAAAAAATATACTAGACAAAGAAATTTATTTACAAATTAAACCTAAAACCTTAATTCATCACCAAAAGTTCTACTATGTATATTGGAGAATAGGTACGTCAATAAAAATCTACGAGTCTCCATTAATTTAAACCATAGAGTATCAAGATATACATTAAAATATGTAATATTATTAAACCCCACAGTTATACCCCTTAATTATAAAATTACGACAAGGGGAGAGTAATCGGTCCCCCTTTTTTTTACACACTAACTTCCCCTGACCGCCAATCGTTACCTGCGCGCACAAGCAACAAGTGACGCTTCACCGAACATGCCCCACGAGAAAAATACAAGGGCTAGCCAGCGACGGCCGTACGAGATTTTCCAATACCACTCAACCATAACGCTTCACCGACCACGAGCCGAGCGATATGACAATAGCCGCGGCCAGCGGTTACTGATAACCGCTAGATAAGAACCTGAAGGTAATTACCATTGACGACTAGGCGAGCTGTGGTCAAATATGAAGTGGTCATGCATACAAGAATTCAGTGCAAATATGTATTTTCTATTTGCTGTAAATCTCTCTCTCTCTCTCTCTCTCTCTCTCTCTCTCTCTCTCTCTCTCTCTCTCTCTCTCTCTCTCGTCACTCTTCCTCTCTCTCTCTCTCTCTCTCTCTCTGTCGTCACTCTTCATCTCTCTCGCTTTTCTCTATTCTCTCTCTTACTATCTCTATCATTCTCTCTTTTTCTCCCTCTACCTCTCCCTCACTCTCACTCTCTCTCTCTCTCATTCTATCTCCTTCTCTCCTTCTACCTCTACCTCTCTAGCTCTCTCTCTCTCTCTCTCTCTCTCACCCTCGGTATCTCCCTCCCTACCTCTTTCTCCCTCTCTACCGCTTTCTCTCTCTCTCTCTCTCTCTCTCTCGTCACTCTTCCTCTCTTTTCTTTAATCTCTCTCTATCTCTCACTATCTCTATCATTCTCTCTTTTTCTCTCCCTAACTGGCTGTCTCTCTCTATCCCTATACCTCTCTGTCTCTCTCACTCTCTCTGACCATTTCTCTCTCTCGTTTTCTCTCTCTCTCTCTCGTTTACTCTCTCTCTCTCTCTCTCTCTCTCTCTGTCTTCCACTCTCTCTGTCCCTATCTCTTTCTCTCTCTCTCTCTCACACTATCTCTATCTCTATCTTTATCTCTTTTTCTCTCCCTTGCTATCTCTTTCACTCGCTCACTCTCTCTCTCTGTCCCTATCTTTCTCTCGCCCTCTTTATCTCTTTCTCTCTCTCTCGCCCTCCCTATCTCTCTCTCTCTCTCTCTCTCTCTCTCTCTCTCTCTCTCTCTCTCTCTCTTTCTCACCTTGTAGCCTGTCCAATGAATAGCACTGTAACCAAAAACTAATAACACATGAATGTGTGTGTGTGTGTGTGTGTGTGTGTGTGTGTGTGTGTGTGAGTGCGTGGGTGTGCTATCAATTAAAGGACATCACAGTCAACATCAGCATTCTGTGGAGCGCCGTGTTTGCTGGGCAAGATTGGTGGTGTCTTTTTTTTTTTTTTGAACAGCTGAATTGCTTTTACAGATGACAGTCAAGGTTTAATGCATTACATTTACATGCCATCGCAGTCACCCTCAGCATTCTATAGAGCTTCAGTTTTTGTGGGGTAAGTTTGCAATTGTCAATCGTGTGTGTGTGTGTGTGTGTGTGTGTTTGCATGTAGGTGTGTGTGCATGTGTGTGCGTGCGTGTATGTACATGCGTGTGTGTGTGTGCTATCAATTACAGGACAGCGCAGTCAATCTCAACATTCGTGCTTCCTGGGCAAGCTTGCCGTTGTCTTTCTGAACAACCGGCACCCATGATCGTCTGTAGTGTCTGTAATCAGGATTACCATCGACATCATCACCCACTACCATGAACAAAATCATCATCATCATCAGCATCATCATCAGCTGAAGGTGACCGATCGGGTGACTCACCACAGGGCTATGTCGGCGGAGTGAACGAACGTGAACGTGTTCAGACATTTCTTTGGGGAAAACTGGAGGATGATTCAGAGTGGACTGACAACATACCGATACATCCGATCAAAGATGGCGATGCTTCCGGTCATATGTCTAAGGTATACAATCGAAACACGTGACTAAAACCGGTAAAGATGGCGTCGCACTCGATCGCATGTGTAAGTGTACAACCGCGTGACTAAAACCTATCAAAGATGGCGCTGTAGCCGGTCTCATGCCTTATGGGATACATCCGAAATACGTGACTAATAGACAAAGATGTACTCGCATCCGGTTAAATGGTCAGACAATATTCTGATGAGTCATTCTACGTAAGCAAATACCGTGTATAAGACGACTAGAATTAGGTGAATAGAAGTACCGGTCTCAGTGAACAGCAACCAGCTCACAATGTTACAACTCGCTAATGGTAAGTTGGTTTTGTGATAAAGCTTTCACATTTTCGTTGTGGTTCTCCAAGTAGACGTATGGATAACCTAACAATACTAGTACAATACAGAGGATATATGATGCTAGACGCATATATCTGAAGAGACAAGCAATTTCTTCCTATAGTATTGTAGGCTGGGTCGACATGGAATAGCGCTGGCACTCGAACCCTTGAACACAGCACTATGGTGGTACCGTAATAATATAGGTAGTAATGTGTAGTCGTAGGGGAAGGTGAAAGTGTACTGCGGGGTCCACATACCCATTATCGATAGAAATATATGAACTGTGTAACAGAAAGTACATGTCAGATCCATAGCTATTATCTGTAATATCCATGTCTATAACGCTTATAAAGTACCCTATTATTATCTGTTTTACAGATTCAGAGACCCACGAATACCTAATTAGCAAACTGTGGAGCATACTAATAGCTGAACCATACAGCTATTGCATGGCGTGTCTTAATCTCCCACAAAATCAAGAAGCTGAGAATCCATTCAGTCATTCTTGTGATTATGGTGAGGGTGTTAGTTTTGCGGACCTAGTAACGATTCGACTGCGGGATGTACTACAACAGACCTTCACCAAACAAGAAATAATCACATTAGCCTGTTTATGAATGTTTTATGTAGAAATTTAATTGTTAATTTTTTTGTACAATTTTATTGTTGAAATTGGTTAACAAAGTTTCCAACTTTTTAGAAGTTTCGATGAACTTTGCTCACACTTTTCACCTTTGGTTAACAAAGTTTCCTATCTTATTATGAGTTTTGTTTGAAATTTGGCCAAACTTGTCCAAAAAATTTCACCTTTGGTTAACACATTTTCTTACTTGACCAAGATTTTTACCATTTGGTTAGCAAAGTTTCCTATTTTTCATAAGTTTGGGTGAAATTTGGTCAAACTTTTCACATCTGGACAACAAAATTTCCCACTTTTCATAAGTTTGGGTGAAAGTTGGCCAAACTTTTCATGTTTGGTTAATAAATTTTCTTACTTGGCCAAGATTTTTTCCCTTTGGTTCACAAAGTTTCCTAATGTTCATAAGTTTGGGTGAAATTTGGTCAAACTTTTCACATCTGGACAACAAAATTTCCCACTTTTCATAAGTTTGGGTGAAAGTTGGCCAAACTTTTCATGTTTGGTTAACAAATTTTCTTACTTGGCCAAGATTTTTGCCCTTTGGTTAACAAAGTTTCCTAATGTTCATAAGTTTGGTGAAATTTGGTCAAACTTTTCACATCTGGACAACAAAATTTCACACTTTTCATAAGTTTTGGTGAAAGTTGGCCAAACTTTTCATATTTGGTTGACAAATTTTCATACTTTTCATATGATTGACTGAGATTTTTTTTTTTTTTTTAAAAATAAGTTTGGTTTGAAATTTGGCTAAACTTTTCACCTTTGGTTAACACATTTTCTTACTTGGTCAAGCTTTTTGCTATTTGGTTTACAAAGTTTCCTACTTTTCATAAGTTTGGGTGACAGATGGGCAAAGTTTTCACGTTTGGTTAAAAAATTTTCCTACTTTTCATATGTTTGACTGAGATGTTTATAAGTTTTGTTTGAAATTTGGTTAATCTTTTCACATTTGGTTAACACATTTTCTTACTTGGCCAAGATTTTTGCCCTTTGGTTAACAAAGTTTCCTACTTTTCATAAATTTGGGTGAAATGTGGTCAAACTTTTCACCGCTGGACAACAAAATTTTCAACTTTTCATAAGTTTGGGTGACAGTTGGCCAAACTTTTCACGTTTGGTTAACAAATTTTCCTACTTTTCATATGTTTGACTGATATTTTTTTTTATAAGTCTGGTTGAAATGTAGCCAAAAATTTTCCGTTTTGGCTAACAAATTTTATTACTTGATCAACATTTTTGCCCTTCATTCTCTCATCACATGACAACTATATACACCGTAAACACTAAATAAGTCAACAACCAAGACGTAATAGTAATATAGACCTGTTTATTTTACAGTAATTTAGTACATTTTACAGTATTTCAGTACATTTTTTCAAGAATAAAAATGCATAATGTCATTATACGAAATGGATGATGTGATATGAGGTGGTATACATAGTATCCTGACATCATTTTATTTTCACATACAGAGCTATACACACTGTATGTTGTTTCTGGGTTTCTTCACACCATTGTCTGAGTAGGTTGGTTTCTCCAGCTGGTAGCCTGGTATGTATATGTCACTTGGCATGTAGTCATAAGACTGACCTCCTGATTGGTGGGCTGACATGTGAGTATTGTAGACAACAGGGCCATCAATCATCTGAGTGTCGGGTACATCAAACAGCTGGCTATTGGGCTCTTCACATAGCTGGTTGTTGGGGTCATCACACATCTGACTGTAGCTGGGTTGATAACTGGCGGTATAGTATGCGTCTACTTGGTGGCTTCGTTTAGTACCCTGTTTGGCTTGAGTACTGGCTTGAGTGTGTTGGCTTTGATTGATTCGGTTGGTGTCTTGTTGCACATCAAACAGTTGGTTATTGGGATCATCCCACGACTGGCTGCTAGGGTCATCACACATCTGACTGTAACTGGGTTGATAACTGGCTGTATAGTATGCGTATACTTGATGGTTTCTTTTAGTAGCCTGTTTGCCTTGAGTACTGGCTTGAGTGTGTTGGACTTGCTTGCTTCGCTTGATGTCTTGTTGCACACCAAACAACTGGCTATTGGGCTCATCACACATCTGTTTGGGTGAGTCATCACACATCTGACTGTAGCTGGGTTGAACACTGGCGGTATAGTGTGCATCTACTTGGTGGTTTCGGTTAGTTCCTTGTTTAGCTTGAGCACTGACTTGAGTGTTTTGGACTTGATTGTTTCTGGTAGTGTCTTGTTTGACATGAGCACTGACTTGAATGTTTTGGTTACTAACTTGCTTGTCTCTGTTAGTACCTTATTTGATTTCGTTACTGGCTTGGTTAACTTGGTTGAGTCTGTCAAAGTCAGCTAGGATCTCGAGATGCATGGCGATCATCTGTTCATATTCTTGCTGAGTAAGTGTCATTCCATTCTTAGTCGGGAACTTATTGTCGGATTCACCGTAAAATATTCGGATGTGTAACGTGGTCGTACCTCTGTAGGATGAGACAAACACGGCCTTATCACCACTACCCACTGGTCTAATAGTCTCACCACTACGAGTCATGTAGACCCAGTTAGCCGGCACAGTCTTGAGGTCTGTAGTCATCTTCTGATCACGATGCTTGAGTGTTACAAGCCTCGGGTTTATATACTAGTTTTTGAGCCACGCGTAAAACCGGTTTCAGCCAGTTTCATACTTCAAGCGGTTCAGATTACGCTGATGTGGCTATCTGTATGGCGCGACTAAGCGTTCTACTACCCGCTCGTTGACCTGTTGTATGTTTGAGTTGGGTTGGGGAATGCGGGTCATGATCGCCACATGACCTCTAACCATGATGAAATAGATAGTGTAGAAGGCGCCAAGTTACTTGTGTTGTAGTCATTGTGAGCTATAGTCTGCGAAGTCAGAATACCCGTGATATGCATATACAGTCTCCTCACACCCTTTGTAGTTTTCTTCGTATTGAGGCCTGGTCAGCTATTAAAGACATGGTTGTAAGTATATTACAGCCATCTTGTTTTTATGTAGGTGTTTTAATACTCATCCGCTAGTGTTGATTGACTAAAGGTTAAGGATGCCGGTGATGCTGTTTGCTCGACATTTGGTGAGGCTGGATCTGGAGTATCCTGTTGTCGATTATAGTCGAGGATGCACTCCTCGATTCTATTCAGGCTTAATGTGAAGTTATGTTGTAGTACATCCCGCAGTCGAATCGTTACTAGGTCCGCAAAAATACCACCCTCACTGTAGCGTAGCGTCAGCTACGATGATAAGGAATCTATCAACGTGCTGCAGATAGACTTTCTAAGAATAGAAAAATAAGTCACTGGAGAAGACGAGACTGAATAGCTCGTAATTCTAGACAGAGTAAAGGTCCCAGAACCAGTCTAATCTTCTGACAGTGTTCAGGCAGACAGGAATGGCGTACAACTATACTGGTTTGATACAGACAGTCTGCCAAGGTTGTCTAGCTACGTTGCCTGAAATAAAACAAAGCTCGAGCCCCCAACTCTAATCCCTCTCACCGACACGGAGAAAGACAGAGTAAAATATATAACAGAGACAAACTTTCATATCTTCTCACTCTACTATGACTAAGGTTAATTAGGTAACAACTAGAGTTTGTAAAATTAAAATCACATTAACATTTAATATATGATAACACTTTGGGTGCTCCACTGGAGGCAGCCCTGTACATAAAAAGGGATACACTTCCCTGTATCCTATTGCATATCTAATATGGGTTGAATCTACTAGACTGTCTAATCATTGACGAACTCTTTGGCCTATAGAATATTTTGAGTTGAATGATGATGGTGGTGGTGGTGGCCAACGGTAAGTTTGGCCACTTATCTTCTGGTTCTCCGGCTTACACAGTGCATGTAAACCCTAGTTAGTAGGCATAAGTGAGATGGTGAGTGATGCTCCACAATGAGTGAGTCACACAGGTTGGCGCATCTAAAGCTTGGCGCTGAAGGTGTCAAATCTGTGAAATATAGTGAGAGTACGTGACTCGTCTGTCGAGACATCTGTAAGCATCGACCCTGGATTGTTCCTGATGGCCAATAACATCTCATACACAATTGCAGAAACAAAATAGCATGAGCTATCTGTCCCTGCTCCCTATTATTCCCTATCCTAGGATAAATAGAAAATCACTGACTTAAGGAAAACAGCTAAATAAAATCATTCTATGTTTCCTTACAAGTGAATATAATAATTATTCAGTAATAATTAAACATATCATCATATAATGCATATCATAATTATATTATTAAAATACAATAATTACAAAGTAATCTAGAGGTAGATACATATAGAATCTATTAAACAGATTACATATTATAGATATTTATGTTCAAATTCTGAAGCTATATTTCTAGCATATAATTAATAATGATTCTATATAACGTATATTTTAAAATACACACAATTTATGAAATTATCATAACAGAATAAGATAGGCTGAAAGTTAATGGAGTGGCAGACAAGAACAGGACTGCGAATTGGTGAGAAATCACCGATAAGAATTAACGAACATGCCTAGGATCTACCACGCTAGTATTTGACATTCGTACGTGTTTAGTAAGATTTCTTATTTTCACGGCATCGAAATATTCATTATTATCTCTAAGTATTCGCAATCCTATCACATCCTTGAAATATCACCACTATAAACGGCCTCATGTTATTTCCTAAACTAACTGCTCGATTAGTATGGCCTAGTCTACTGCTATACGGACTAATCGAAAATTGGGTTCTATCCGACTTTATCAAGTTTACAACTATCTCACATCGGCTACACCTCTCTAAACCTCATGTAAAGGTAATTTTCTACACAGTTACGTTTTACCCTTTACTCTGTGTGTTTAGTAAACTACCTGTACGAAGTATAATATACGCGATCGAGTTTAGTCGGTAAAATAATTATTATGGTAAATAATTAGGTAAAATAACCTATTATCGGCGGTTTCCAACTTTAACTACACACGGAAATCTCGGGCGCACACGGCAATATATTATATTGATACACATAACTATTCCTTACCCTTCTAATCTTCTGACCACACTGGGGTACGAACACTGCTCTAGGAATCTCTCTAATATATCTTAAATATATTTATGGCCGTAATACGTGCCAAAGATAAAACTCTAACACTTTATAAGTATTTTCTCAGAGCCTAGTGACTAGCATGTGTCTACCCCGACTTTTGGATTGCGAAAGAACGAGGTTAGCTATTTTTCTCCTGACCGGAAGTGGTCGTGCCAGGGAGTTCGTTTCCTTTAATTTATCCGACCAAATTGTAAAATAGTCGTAGCCAAATTTGTAGGTTTGGCTGGGTACACTACTTTGTAAATTCAGCCTCTTCCCCAATCCTAGTATAACGTATTATTTCCCACTAGAGTAATAACATCAATTAGCAGTAGATTTATGCTATAGCCATGGGCTGTCTATACATAGATATATAGGAATAAAAACGCAATTAAATTCTTCTATAATTACATAAGGGGTTTACAAGGATTCTTCCCCAATTTAAGCAAAAGATGATGGGGAAGCTGGAGACTTCGTCACATATGCCCACCGTTGAAAGTAAAGCTCGAGAATTCGGGCTTTACTCCAACCAGCACACACATCAGATTTTGTTGGCACTTACTCCAACAACCCTGGAACATATGGACCAGTCTCCCCCTCTTCTTCAGTAGAACAATTCCTACTGAAACCCTGCTTCTTCGTTTCTAAGACATCTTCTAAGAAACCTCCTCCCTTGATGTCGTTTCCATGGAAACCTATGACGACCTGGTCGTCCCCACCCCTCTTCTCTATTCTGAATTCCCAGAGAGTGTTCTCCCCTAAAGGAATAAGGGTTACTGGTTGGCTACAGTAACAGGTAAATGATTTTGTCGGACTGGGTCAGTACGGTTTATCATCGTGTTTACTGTGTCACCTTTAATCCATCCGGGCTTATCTGTTCGCATAGGGGCATGAGACTCTGGAATTCGTCTCATCTTCCCTGATTCAGACGTCTCCGAATTCAGGTTCGATAGAGACATCATTCACTGTCTCCTGAGGTGTCAAGGGATACTCCATCATCTGAGTTATCTCCCCCTTCGACCACAGTTGCCACCGATAATGCCATCAGATGCACCGGTGGATCATTTAATCTTTCTACATGTTTCCTAATTAAATACATGGGAAAGACTTCCGATTACCCTGAATGTCTAGTTTGTAATGGGTGCGAGACACCTTATCTGTAATAAGGAATGGCCCTTGCCAACCCATATCTAAAGGATTATCCCCCTTTGGTGATAATACTAACACTTGATCACCTATCTTAGGTGGAGTTCCACCAAGAGTAGGTGGAACCAGATGGCACTCTTTACATGACCTGACATATCGTTTGATATCCCGTGTCATTCCCGGCCAGAAATAGGAGAAATAAAGACTTTGGATGGTTGCTTTCATCCCCATATGCCCACCGTCCGAGATGGAGTGTACCATTTGTAAGACATGGTTACGATACCTTTTGGGTACCACAAACTGTTCGTGGACGTGATCCATAGTTCCCGCCCTACGGAATAACAGTTTATCCTTTTCGTAGAAATCACCAGCTACCGGTGGATTTCTAGATTTTGGCAGTTTGCCAAAGCAGGATTGTAAAGTGGGACATGCTGCTTGGGCAGCCCTAATCTCCCGAGATAATGGGTGGATAAGAATTTCGGGTTCACTCAAAGCGGTGCCCTGATTCTGGGTCTGCATAGCACATGTATAAGTTGTGGACTTAGGTTCACCCAGATATACATATTTTCGCCCTAACATGAAGGGATATACTGGATCATCTAGCACAACAGCAGAAACTGTTCCGGTGACATATTTGGATGTCACCTTCACCCTAGCAACTTTAACAAGTTTAGGTTCAGAGCTCAGAGTAGCACCTCTTAACTCAATAGTGTGGTCGGTCAATTGTCCAGGTTTCACCAAGTGAGCTGCAATGGCCGCGTCACTCTCCAGACCCGTGTCATATAAACACGGTACCTGTCTCCCATTTACAGTAACTATCTCAACTACTGGAGGTCTTTGATTATCACCAGGGGTCCTCGATTGGTGGTTCTTATCCGCCAACGTCAAACAAGCTGTGTAATGGACAGGGGGTTTGTTTTTGCAAGAACTTGTATGGTGGTCATTTGTTCTGCAATTTTTACAATATTGATTACCCCCTCTATTACCTGTAGGTTGTTGAGGTTGAGATGACTGTTTACTGTTGTAATGACCTGGATTTTGGTGTGGACTACCAGTGTGCCACCTGTTGTCCTTACCTTCAGAGTTATTGTTTTGATAACCCTGATTTTGTGTGGAAGGATTATTTTGGGTCTTATCAGTATGACTAGGTTTAGCAGTCCCTGCCTCACCATGTGCAGCTAAATACCTTTCGGCTAGTGAGATTATCTCTTCTAATCTAACTCCACCATTTTCAGCTATGAACATTTGGAGAGCTTTCGGGAGACCCTCTTTGAATTGATCTGCAAGCATCATTTCCTGTAGCCCCTCGTAGGTAGTATCAAATTTGCTCAGTCCTACCCACTTCATAAAATACGTGTGTTGTCGTGAGGCGAACTGCGCAAATGATTCTCCCTGAGATCTTTTGGCTGTACGGAACTTCAGCTTGTAGGCTTCAGAGGTTAATTCAAATCTTTGTAAGAGAGCATTTTTGAGGGTATCAAAGTCCCTCTCAAGACCTGGCGGAAGCTTTGTAAATACATCAAAAGCCGGGCCGCGGAGTCCTTGGGAGAGTTTGATATTAAATTTCTCTTTAGGCAGATTATAAGCTTCACACATGATGACGAAGCGATCAAGGTATTCATCCATCTGATCCTCCTTCGGGTTGAAGTGGGCCAGAGGGAAGCTCATGGATCCTTGGGCGAGAGACGGTCCTGAAGAAATGTCACTACTGTGATGGGGAGAACTAGCACTACTGTACCTGGAAGCATCAGGATTTTGCAACTCCAATCTCCTTAGTTCCAATTCATGCTGTCTCAACTGTTCATTCCCTCTTCATTTCCAGTTCTGCTTGCTTCAACTGTCTGTCCAATTCAGCTTGCTTCAGCTGGTTGTCCAATTCCGTTGCTTCAGCTGGTTGTCCAATTCAGTTTGCTTCAGCTGGTTGTCCAATTCAGCTTGTCGCATCTTCTCTTTGGATTCCATTTCTGCAATTCTAATTCTTTCCTCTCTTGCTTCCTTCTCTCTGTCTTTGATAATGTCCCGTTGTTCCCTTCTCCACTCTCGTTCTGCTTCTTTTACATATTTGCCCAATTCGACACCTTCATACCCTAACAAGGTTCCTTCTTCTCTCAACTCCTCTTTCGTAGGTGGCTCTTCGGAAGACATTATTTGGTAACAAAGTTGGGATAATGTGAAGCACCCTGAAATACACTTACTCACCACTAAGTGATCTGTCCTGAAATTATGCAAGTAATAAATTCACTGACAGTATGCACATACACAACTGACGATACAACACAGGGACTTACCCGTCAGCCCACACTCACTTATGATATTGGCCCTAACTTTTTGGAACCAGGTTAACTTATGTTATATTATGTTATGTTATCTTATATTGGCTATCTAGTGTTTAGTTATGCTATATTATACTACCTATTGTAACTATTAATTTCTCTAGTTTTACTTAGTATAGTTTAATCTTGAGATCTACTGTGAGGCAACACCTTACTAGAATCTCTAGTGAAAGAAGATTGAAAGTTTGAACTATCTATACCGGACGATAGCCAACCACTTGTAGCGTAGCGTCAGCTACGATGATAAGGAATCTATCAACGTGCTGCAGATAGACTTTCTAAGAATAGAAAAATAAGTCACTGGAGAAGACGAGACTGAATAGCTCGTAATTCTAGACAGAGTAAAGGTCCCAGAACCAGTCTAATCTTCTGACAGTGTTCAGGCAGACAGGAATGGCGTACAACTATACTGGTTTGATACAGACAGTCTGCCAAGGTTGTCTAGCTACGTTGCCTGAAATAAAACAAAGCTCGAGCCCCCAACTCTAATCCCTCTCACCGACACGGAGAAAGACAGAGTAAAATATATAACAGAGACAAACTTTCATATCTTCTCGCTCTACTATGACTAAGGTTAATTAGGTAACAACTAGAGTTTGTAAAATTAAAATCACATTAACATTTAATATATGATAACACTTTGGGTGCTCCACTGGAGGCAGCCCTGTACATAAAAAGGGATACACTTCCCTGTATCCTATTGCATATCTAATATGGGTTGAATCTACTAGACTGTCTAATCATTGACGAACTCTTTGGCCTATAGAATATTTTGAGTTGAATGATGATGGTGGTGGTGGTGGCCAACGGTAAGTTTGGCCACTTATCTTCTGGTTCTCCGGCTTACACAGTGCATGTAAACCCTAGTTAGTAGGCATAAGTGAGATGGTGAGTGATGCTCCACAATGAGTGAGTCACACAGGTTGGCGCATCTAAAGCTTGGCGCTGAAGGTGTCAAATCTGTGAAATATAGTGAGAGTACGTGACTCGTCTGTCGAGACATCTGTAAGCATCGACCCTGGATTGTTCCTGATGGCCAATAACATCTCATACACAATTGCAGAAACAAAATAGCATGAGCTATCTGTCCCTGCTCCCTATTATTCCCTATCCTAGGATAAATAGAAAATCACTGACTTAAGGAAAACAGCTAAATAAAATCATTCTATGTTTCCTTACAAGTGAATATAATAATTATTCAGTAATAATTAAACATATCATCATATAATGCATATCATAATTATATTATTAAAATACAATAATTACAAAGTAATCTAGAGGTAGATACATATAGAATCTATTAAACAGATTACATATTATAGATATTTATGTTCAAATTCTGAAGCTATATTTCTAGCATATAATTAATAATGATTCTATATAACGTATATTTTAAAATACACACAATTTATGAAATTATCATAACAGAATAAGATAGGCTGAAAGTTAATGGAGTGGCAGACAAGAACAGGACTGCGAATTGGTGAGAAATCACCGATAAGAATTAACGAACATGCCTAGGATCTACCACGCTAGTATTTGACATTCGTACGTGTTTAGTAAGATTTCTTATTTTCACGGCATCGAAATATTCATTATTATCTCTAAGTATTCGCAATCCTATCACATCCTTGAAATATCACCACTATAAACGGCCTCATGTTATTTCCTAAACTAACTGCTCGATTAGTATGGCCTAGTCTACTGCTATACGGACTAATCGAAAATTGGGTTCTATCCGACTTTATCAAGTTTACAACTATCTCACATCGGCTACACCTCTCTAAACCTCATGTAAAGGTAATTTTCTACACAGTTACGTTTTACCCTTTACTCTGTGTGTTTAGTAAACTACCTGTACGAAGTATAATATACGCGATCGAGTTTAGTCGGTAAAATAATTATTATGGTAAATAATTAGGTAAAATAACCTATTATCGGCGGTTTCCAACTTTAACTACACACGGAAATCTCGGGCGCACACGGCAATATATTATATTGATACACATAACTATTCCTTACCCTTCTAATCTTCTGACCACACTGGGGTACGAACACTGCTCTAGGAATCTCTCTAATATATCTTAAATATATTTATGGCCGTAATACGTGCCAAAGATAAAACTCTAACACTTTATAAGTATTTTCTCAGAGCCTAGTGACTAGCATGTGTCTACCCCGACTTTTGGATTGCGAAAGAACGAGGTTAGCTATTTTTCTCCTGACCGGAAGTGGTCGTGCCAGGGAGTTCGTTTCCTTTAATTTATCCGACCAAATTGTAAAATAGTCGTAGCCAAATTTGTAGGTTTGGCTGGGTACACTACTTTGTAAATTCAGCCTCTTCCCCAATCCTAGTATAACGTATTATTTCCCACTAGAGTAATAACATCAATTAGCAGTAGATTTATGCTATAGCCATGGGCTAGTCTATACATAGATATATAGGAATAAAAACGCAATTAAATTCTTCTATAATTACATAAGGGGTTTACAAGGATTCTTCCCCAATTTAAGCAAAAGATGATGGGGAAGCTGGAGACTTCGTCACACTCACCATAATCACAAGAATGACTGAATGAATTCAAAGCTTCTTGATTTTGTGGGACATTAAGACACGCCATGCAGTAGCTGTATGGTTCAGCTATTAGTATGCTCCACAGTTTGCTAATTAGGTATTCGTGGGTCTCGGAATCTGTAAAACAGATAAGAATAGGGTACTTTATAAGCGTTATAGACATGGATATTACAGATAATAGCTATGGATCTGACATGTACTTTCTGTTACACAGGTCATATATTTCTATCGATAATGGGTATGTGGACCCTGCAGTACACTTTCGCCTTCCCCTACGACTACACATTACTACCTATATTATTACGGTACCACCATAGTGCTGTGTTCAAGGGTTCGCGTGCTAGCGCTATTCTATGTCGACCCAGCCTACAATACTATAGGAAGAAATTGCTTGTCTCTTCAGATATAGTCGTCTAGCATCAAATATCCCTTGTATTATACTAGTATTGTTAGGTTATCCATACGCCTACTTGGAGAACCACAACGAAAATGTGAAAGCTTTATCACAAAACCAACTTACCATTAGCGAGTTGTAACATTGTGAGCTGGTTGCTGTTCACTGAGATCGGTACTTCTATTCGCCACATGCTGGTCGTCTTATACACGATATTTGCTGACGTAGAATGATTCAGCAGAATATTGTCTGACCATGTGACCGGATGCGAGTCCATCTTTGACCATTAGTCACGTGTTTCGGATGTATCCCATAAGGCATGAGACCGGCTACAGCGCCATCTTTGATCGGTTTTAGTCACGCGGTTGTACACTTACACATGCGATCGAGTGCGACGCCATCTTTACCGGTTTTAGTCACGTGTTTCGATTGTATACCTTAGACATATGACCGGAAGCATCGTCATCTTTGTTCGGATGTATCGGTATGTTGTCAGTCCACTCTGAATCATCCTTCAGTTTTCCCCAAAGACATGTCTGAACACGTTCACGTTCGTTCACTCGGCCGACATAGCCCTGTGGTGAGTCACCCGATCGGTCACCTTCAGCTGATGATGCTGCTGATGATGATGATGACGATGATGATGATGATGATGATGATGATGATGATGATGATGATGATGATGATGATGATGATGATGATGATGATGATGATGATGATGATGATTTTGTTCGTGGTGGTGGGTGATGATGTTGATGGTAATCCTGATTACAGACACTACAGATGATCATGGGTGCCGGTTGTTCAGAAAGACAACGGCAAGCTTGCCCAGGAAGCATCGAATGTTGAGATTGACTGCGCTGTCCTGTAATTGATAGCACACACACACACACGCATGTACATACACGCACGCACACACACGCACACACACCTACATGCGCGCACACATACACACACACACACGGCTGACAATTGCAAACTTACCCCAGGAAAACTGAAGCTCTATAGAATGCTGAGGGTGACTGCGATGGCGTGTAAATGCAATGCATTAAACCTTGACTGTCATCTGTAAAAGCAATTCAGCCGTTCAAAAAAAAAGACACCACCAATCTTGCCCAGCAAACACGGCGCTCCACAGAATGCTGAGGTTGACTGTGATGTCCTGTAATTGATAGCACACCCACGCACACACACACACACACACACACATTCATGTGTTATTAGTTTTTGGTTACAGTGCTATTCATTGGACAGGCTACAAGGTGAGAAAGAGAGAGAGAGAGGAGAGAGAGAGAGAGAGAGAGAGAGAGAGAGAGAGAAAGAGATAAAGAGGGCGAGAGAAAGAGATAGGGACAGAGAGAGTGAGAGAGTGAAAGAGATAGCAAGGGAGAGAAAAAGAGAGAAAGATAGAGATAGAGAGAGCGAGAGAGATAGTGTGAGAGAGAGCGAGAGAAAGAGATAGGGACAGAGAGAGTGAGAGAGAGAGAGGTAGAGAGAGAGAAAATGAGAGAGAGAGAAAGGGACAGAGAGAGTGAGAGAGAGACAGAGAGGTATAGGGATAGAGAGAGACAGCCAGTTAGGGAGAGAAAAAGAGAGAATGATAGAGATAGTGAGAGATAGAGAGAGATTAAAGAAAAGAGAGGAAGAGTGACGAGAGAGAGAGAGAGCGGTAGAGAGGGAGAAAGAGGTAGGGAGGGAGATACCGAGGGTGAGAGAGAGAGCTAGAGAGGTAGAGGTAGAAAGAGAGAAGGAGATAGAATGAGAGAGAGAGAGAGAGAGAGAGAGGGTAGAGGGAGAAAAAGAGAGAATGATAGAGATAGTAAGAGAGAGAATAGAGAAAAAGCGAGAGAGAGGAAGAGTGACGAGGGAGAGAGAGAGAGAGAGAGAGAGAGAGAGAGAGAGAGAGAGAGAGAGAGAGAGAGAGAGAGAGAGAGAGAGAGAGAGAGAGAGAGAGAGATTTACAGCAAATAGAAAAGCATATTTGCGCTGAATTCTTGTATACATGACCACTGCATATTTGACCACAGCTCGCCTAGCCGTCAATGGTAATTAACTTCAGGTTCTTATCTAGCGGTTATCAGTAACCGCTGGCCGCGGCTATTGTCATATCACGCGGCTCGTGGTCGGGGAAGCGTTATGGATGAGTGGTATCGGAAAATCTCGTACGGCCGTCGCTGACTAGCCATTGTATTTTTCTCGCGGGGTGTGCTCGGTGAAGCGTCACTGGTTGCTTGTGGGCGCAGGTAAAGTTGGCGGTCAGGGGAGCTTAGTGTGTAGAAGGGGGACAATTCTGGTTGAGTCAAGGGACCGATTACTCTCCCCTTGTCGTAATTTTATAATTAATGGGTATAACTGTGGGGTTTAATAATATTACATATTTTAATGTATATCTTGATACTCTATGGTTTAAATTAATGGAGACTCGTAGATTTTTATTGACGTACCTATTCTCCAATATACATACAAGAAATTTTGGTGATTAATTAAGTGTTTAGGTTTAATTTGTAAATAACTTTCTTTGTCTAGTATATTTTTTAAGCCAGATTTTCACCATGCGCGTAATGTTGATGCATGGGTACGGAAACATGTCGAAGCGTGCAAAAGTTTATTCATGCAATCCAACAGTGGATCCTCGGGTTCGCTCGAGAGATGAAATAAATCATTTTTCTGTCATATTTGACTTCTATCTCCTCATCGAAGGGGATCGATATGACTGGGGTTCGATCACACCGCATCGCACCACACACCCACCTACACACTTGGACTCGACCCAGGTCCCTGGTGACTAGTTGGTCTACTTATCTATATAAGTAATCCACATGCACGGGGCTTACCTCGTCGTCTTTGAATGGTTTCGGAAGCGGTCGGGGGAAGCCGAGGCAGTCGGAGGAGGTACCTGTGGGCGGTGTGGTCGGTAGGGAGTACCCCGGGACCGGAAGTAGTCACCACGACAACCGGAAGTAGTCACCCAAAACCAAGAAAAACACCCGCCAAGTTCAAAATATCTGGGTCACTTGTGGTCCGTGTTTGTGCCGAAACAAGATGGCCGGATAACCCCGTAAAGAACGATTTATCGGGGGTTTGAAACCCCATTTAGGGTGTAAATACAACGTGACATACTACTTACGTACATTCAACATTATTTATGTCGCGGAAGCCTGGACGTTGAACAAGCAACTAGAAAGTTGAATAGATGCCTTGGAGATGTGGATATACATGTGAATACGTCATAGTTCATGAAAACAGAAACAATCAAATACAGAGGTTCTATAAACAAACACTGGGAATGAAAAGAGAATTGATGAAAGAAATAAAAAAAAAGCAAGTGAAATATTAAAAGACATAACACTCTTATAAAAACCATAGTGGAGGACAAGGTTGAGGGCAAGCGAGCACGACGTAGACAACGATACAAGTGGGAAGATATCACCAAGAGATGGACGAACATCATTCTGACAGAATGTACAGTCAGTTCGAGAGACAGGCGGTAACCTTCATTGTAGAGACTGCACCTGATTGACTGATTTAAGAAATGTCTTGAAGCCACGGCAATGTGGTTTTACAGAAAAAATAGTAAAATACAAATCACTGTCAACATAAAATCTAAATCTTTTGATAACATTAATTTTTCTGTTAACATTTGTGTTGCCATGAGGAGAGATATCCTCGCAGTGTTTGCTGATACAATTAATTAATGAGGTAGAGATAAGGGAAGGAAGGCATCAGGGGAACATTCTAGACAATCGTGCCTGAAAAGTATTTGCAAATGAATTGAGAAATACTGCTAGAGAGCTGCAGCTGTGGAGTGGTTGGATAGCCCATGCCAGCTGGCAAGGAATTTTGTGATTATTTTATAGTGATATTCAGTCAATCATAGAATATCAGAATAACAAAACAGGATGACATTGAGAACAATACCTGAATTATAACCATAGTTGTTAAAGCAAGTTAAAGAGGAACGGATCTTGAACGCCTAAACTAACGAAAGAACGAACAAAAGGACAAACATTAGATAAAATTTCATTATAGACTAACTACACACACCAAATTATATATATATATATATATATATATATATATATATATATATATATATATATATATATATATATATATATATATATATATATAAAATGTTTTAAAGACCTCTTAGTCCCACTATGTGCTTTTCGGCCCATTATGGTCCACCAAGGCCTGTCTGTCAGTGTTAGTGGACAGTGATTTGGTGATTAGAGTTTGCCGTTTGGATGACAGTCTCTGCACGCTGGCCAGATCAATATGCACTTTGATCTTCGCCAAAAGGTGCAAGATCAAGTATATATACTACACTTTGATCTTAGCCAAAGAATGGACAGCAGATATTCATTTAGAGAAAAAAAGGTTTAATTCTCATTTCCCATAAATCACTCGAAATTGGACGTGTTTCGTGACAAATACAGAATAAAAACTTAAGATTACTTTACCTTTACACACACACGCGCGCGCGCACGCACACATGCACGCACATACACGCATACACACAAACACACACATGACGAAATACTAACATGCCCCTCTTAAGCAAGAATGTAAAGGAAAACTGTAAGGCGATAATGAACCACTTTTTAATCATATTTTTCCAACAGAAACTTCTTCTATAGCTTTAATGATAACTCTTATAATTTTCATTTGGCTAAATAGTTTGCAGAATTGTGGTTCATTCTCTTTAATTAATTGACAAACATATTTCTAGACTCCTCGTTTAAAGATAAAGCTTGAAACGTTTTTACCCTTTTACTCCTCAGAATTAATGTCAGTTGCAGGTTACTCAATCCTGTAGGACTCGCGGTAAGAGTGATAACTAGCACGCTTGTCTGCCACTCGGGTGGTCATGTGTTCGAATCTCAGTCGAGACCAATTTTGTTTGACTGGCTTTCGCTCCCGGACCCACCCAGTCTAAAATGGGTGCCATTAGATGTCCCGAGAAGTGACAGAAGATGGCGTGACATTGACCACATCACCCATCGACTGCTGATTGGTTAATTACAATTATGGGGATGACACCACATGAGCTCCTGGATCTTCGCAGCCTAAAATAGATCACGAAATATGTCTTGAGAAATAAAGACGGTCAACGCGCAGTGAGCGCAGATCTGTCACAGTCATTAACTGCCAATATGGTACCTTGCGGTATAAGGCAGGGGGATCTTTGAACCTGAGGAATTAAAGCCGCCTGGCTAGTGCAGTCGCCGCGAATTGTACAGGTTAGGATTTTCTTTTTGCCCCCGACAGAAGAAAATCCCACACCTTACCGAGGATTCGAACACGGGTCTCCCGGCGTTCTAGCCACTCGGCCAACCGCTCCTCTGAGCGCAGATCGGTCTACACAAATATGGTTCTATCATTGTATACCCATGGCACCACAAGTTGTGTAAAACATTCCTTTACTTACTTACTTACTTCACCATGTACCATACGCCTGGAGGTGGGTTATAGGCTTTTTTCTTATTTAAGTCCGTTCTGTGGCCAGCAACTGGCCAAACTTTGATCAATCACTCATTGCTTGACAGAACCACTTTGAGTTGTCCACTCTCTTCCCGGAGACGCTGTGACATTGTTGTTAATGCGCTTGCTTACCAAGACAGTGATCTGAGTGCAATGTCCAGCAGTGGCAGGTTTTTCCCCCCAAGATCAGTATTGCTGAAACAACGTTATATATATTCTCAAGACGTTATTAGAAAAAGCTATAGAAGTAAAAACAGATCTGTACTTATGCTCCATAGACTACACAAAAGCATTTGACAATATGAAACATGACGAAATAATAAAATTACTTAAGCAAATGAACATTGACGGCACAGATCAGCAAATAATAAAGAACATATATTGGCAGAAAACATCAGACATAGGAATCCACCCCTTGGTAGGAATCTTTCAGGTATAAAGAAAAGCGCCATACAAGGTTGTGTAATGTCTCCTGATTTGTTCTCATTGTACGGTGAACCCACATAATGAGATCTACAGAAAATATGTCAGGGATCCTGGCTGGTGAACATAATACATATAAATTACGTTATGCTGATGACACCGTCTTGCTAGCAACAAGCCAGAAGGATCTACAGGAAATAATAGATACAGTGGTTGTAGAAAGTGAAATAATAGTTTGAATAATAGAAAGACAGAAGTCATGGTGATATCACAGAAACAGATTTTGTCTATATGTGCAATTAAAGTACATGACTTTATTCGGTGGCAAGTGCAGAAATTCAGATATCTAGGCACATGGATAATATTAGATGAAAGATGCATCACTTAGATAAAGAACAGAATGGGACAAACAAAAACTGCATTAGATCAAATTAAGAATGTTTTGTGCAATAAGTCATTGTCCTTGAAAGTTAGAAAAAGAGTTCTTACATATTACATAGAACCGTCACGGTCGCGAATTTTGGACAATTAATAAATAGGCAAAAAACAAAACAAAAATCAATGGAAGCTTTGGAGATGTGGTGTTATAGAAGAATGCTGAAAATTAATTGTACAGCCGAAATAAGCAATGTGGAAGAGAATGCTGAAAATTAATTGTACAGCCGAAATAAGCAATGTGGAAGAGAATGCTGAAAATTAATTGTACAGCCAAAATAAGCAATCTGGAAGTTTTGAAGGAAGCTGAGTCTAGAAGAAAACTTATCACAAACATCAGAAAGAATCAGTCATCATTTTGGCCACATTATGAGAAGACAAAAACTGGAACATGATGTGACAACCGGAAAGATTTGCGGCAAGAGAGATATAGGAAGAAAGCGTGAGAAGATTCTTGACAGCCTTGAGTCATGGCACGAAAGGGAGTCAACACACGAATTGATCCAGGCCGTCAGAGATTGCAATTTGGGGAGAGGCATGATCGTCGACGCCAGCGGGCAAGGCACTGGATGATGATGATGATGATGATGATGATGATGATGATGATGATGATGATGATGATGATGATGATGATGATGATGATGATGATGATGGCGCCGTGGATAAAGACAACCACAATATAGATACGAGACAATTTTCAGTATTTTCTAGAAATTGTCAAAAAAAAAAAAAAAAAAGGAAAGGTGACGAGGACTGTAATTTGTCATCCTATATCATGATGTGAAGCCTAGAATATTTGAAGGCCTAACACTTGACATCCTTACTGTGGTATCTGTCACGGGGCTTCCTTTAACCTCTCCTTCAGTCCAAGACGGTAATTATTTTCGCCCACTCTGTCCTAAACAAAAGCTGCATTTAAGAAGATGAGTATCTTACATAATTAATCAGTTATTAAATGTCAGAAAGAGAGTAAAATGTCATATGAGACTTGTATCTCTATATCGCACTGAATATTGGATTGTGAAGGGGTGGGGTGGGAGTGGGTGTGTGTGTGTGTGTGTGGGGGGGGGGGGGGGTACAGGAAACATTTGGAAATAGCAGAGATGTGTTTTCTGTGATGAATGTTGCAAATACGTTGGACAGTCAGCGCAACTAACGATTGCTTGGAGGAAATTGAAAGTGGATCATTTTACGCAACTTTAAAAAATAGGCAAATAGTTTTCCCACACAGATTTGGTCATACAGTGAGAATAGAAGCGTTGGAGAACGCCGGGTCGATGAGGGTGGTCTGCTATAGAAAAGGTAGAGGAAGATCGACAGCATTTATGCCCGATGGACTAAGACGATGGCATGAAGATATAGATACATTAACTAATTCAGTGTCGGAGGATAATATAAAGCTAAATATGACCTGCCATATGGACAGAAGGACGGTAGGGGTAAACCCTATTAAAGGAGATGTAAGACGCCTCCTTCCCTCCGCTAGCCTTAGGGGCACCGTTGGGCAAGGTGGAGTACCCGTTTAGCTCCCTCATTAGGGTTACGTGAAGCCATGGAAGCAGGTGGTGGATGGAGTGTGAGAGCAGCCGACAGATTGTTGTTGGTTATGGTCTGCACTCTGCGGCGATAGGCAGATGATCTCATCAGTAGAGACAATGGCTATGGCCACCGGCTAGTACAGCCACTGCCCAGAAGGAAAGCAATGGCAAACTACCTTCTGCAAAGCTTGCCAAGAAACCTAAACAACCATGTAATCTTAGCACAGCAAAAACAAGGATAGTGTATACAGACAGAACTACTATGGAGAAAGAAATATATGTTAATGAGGAAAAATTGGAGGTGGTGGGCAATTCTGAATACCTTGGGTCATTGATTACCAAAAATGGTGACACAATGATAGAACTTAAAAGGCGAATAGCTATTGTTCTTCAAAGACTAAAACAACTGAATAAATTGTGGAGTGGGACAGATAGAACTACGAAAATCAGATTTTTAAGAGCATGCATCTTTCCTATTGCAACATACGCCTGTGAGACCTGGACACTTACTAAACAAGCTGAACAGTGCATAAACGCCTTTGAATATAAATGTTATAGAAGAGTTCTAAGAATTTCTTGGATACAGAAAAAAAACAAATGCATCCATTCTTCAAGAGCTGAATATTGAAGATGGTTGGCTATTAAAGACGATAAAACAAAGAAAATTGAAATATTTTGGTCACGTGAAACGTCACGAAAGTTTGGAGAGAACAATAATGGAGGGGTATATTCCTGGGAAGAGAGGAAGAGGAAGGCCAAAGAGAAGATGGGTGCAGGATGTGGCGGATGATCTCCAGATGGGTGTATCGGATGCGGGACATCTTACTTATGATCGAGAGGTTTTCCTGAAGGTTGTTATTATGGGAGCGAGGTTCTGTAAAGGACATGCTACTGAATGAATGAATGAATGAATGAGTGTCATCGTGTTTTTTGTTTCGTTTCGTAATGCCTTCCGCAGTGTTCATTTGATTGTGTGCCGTGTCTGGTCCAATATTCTTGCTGTTTGTCACCGACTCAGTTAATAGACCTGATCCACAACAGCAAGGTCCCGAGATCTGTGGAGGGACGACAACGTCTGCACTACACCACAAGGCACATGATAATGACGATTCTGTCCTAGCTATTACTATTGCTACACATGTTTTAATCATAATTGCAAATTATAACTTTTGTACGCCCAGGCAGCGATTGCTACCAAATTTTCTCACAAACAATACAACAGTCTGGAACAGGGTAAGTTAAATCAATAAATCGCAAAAGACAGTACACATGCATGTAAATGCTTTCTCAACACGTGACTGTCATGTGATAATATCAGTTTGACCTTTCACCTTGACAGCCGCCTCATCAGCATATTTAACAAAACGCCGTCCATGTTAGTAAAGTTGACAACAGGCACAGTTTGTTTCGTGCCGGCGCCAGGATTCGAACCGGGGTTATTGGCAGGGCTGAGATACCGGCTGTTGACCAAATATTGACCCGGGTGTTTCCTGAGGAATGTCCCAAGTTTGATGCGTTTGATATCCGGGAGGAGACTGGGCTGAAATCCTGGAGACTTTTGCAGGCGGGACAGTAGAAGATTGTTTCCAGCCACTGAGGATTATAGGGGGGAAAAACACATTAGTCACTGCAATAGTATGGTATTTTACTGATTCCGCAAGTGGTATTTCAATATAGACATAATGCTGCCCACAAGGCAGTTTTCTTTAATGATAAGATTTTATAGAACGGCAGTATCCCCCCTCCCCCCTCTCTCTTTCTCTCTCTCTCTCTCTGTGCGCTCGCTCGCTTTGAACTCAAGCGTAGTCCCCCATGTGCTAACTACTTCTAGTGTACTGGACTGAGTTTTGCATGTAGATTAGCTTTCCCTACTACCAGTATTCATTGCCCTCCTGTTTCAGAGGTACTTGTAATTTACGTCCCCAAGGCAAGGGACAAGAAGTCAGCCTTTCAGTCCAACTAACCTGTGTAGGGATTCAACCCACTATCTCAGAATTAGCACACCGGGTGTTTAATAACGTGCGCCTTCTTTCTGAAGTATCTAAGTTCAAAAGCCCCGGTTTTTTTTTTTTTTTTAAATGGCCCTTGACCAACTTGTAAATGTTGCAACCAGTTAAGTCAGGAATAAAATTAGTGGAACTGCTGTACAGCTGTGGACATATAAATAATATCAAATAACACGAAGCAATGCAGCCTTACAGAACCTAATTACGGAAAAACAAAGGACGTTGCTACGAGTAGCCTTCATCAGCAAACAACAACAACAACAACAACAACAACAACAACAACAACAACAACAACAACAACAACAACAACAACAACAATACGAAGCACAACATATAAACATTCAAGCATAATAACAGAATGAGAAGAACGGAAAGATGGTGGGGGGGGGGGGGATTGAGAACAGTAAAAAGAAAATGAAAAACCAAATGTGTTACTTGTCTTAGAATTCCAGGCTGTGAAACTAGCACGAATCTTTAGATATACATGAATACTCTTGGATCTAGTCGATAATATAACATTCCCTATACAGCCTGGGATTCTGAGAGAAGTGGCACATTTTTTTTTCACTGTTTGTTTAATATTCTTTTCATTGCTCTAATTTATTTATTATAAATCTTCTCATTCGGTTATTATGATGTAATGTAGCCACAATAATATCTGTCCCGTGTTGTGTTCTTGTGCATTTGTGTGCTAATGAAGACTAGTCGCCGCAACGTCATTTTGTTCCGTAATTGTGTTGTGTAAAGCTGCATTACTTCGTGTTATTTGATATGTTGTCACAAGAACCACGCCTGTCTCCAAAATGTTTACTGTCATTTGTTTGCTGATGTTGTACTATAGGCTCTCAATAAGCTGAGCCTCTGTGTTTTATATGGCCCAGTCTCCCTCTCATTCTCTCTCTCTCTCTCTCCTCTCTCTCTCTCTCTCTCTCTCTCTCTCTCTCTCTCTCTCTCTCTCTCTCTCTCTCTCTCTCTCTCTCTCTGGCTTCTGTTGAACAGCCATAGCCGGTGTTAATTAACTTGTAACACCTGCAGATGTCAGTACCTCAGAACTGGTTTTCTTCTCTACCCACACATCGTGGGCACATTTATATCTACGTCAAGATTCGTTACTGCCCAAATATCATGGGCACATTCATATCTACGCCAAGATTCTACTCAAAACCCAGATTACCACTGCCTGTAGTTTCTTCATCGCCCGCTCCGGTGCGAAGAGGTTACGGACGCAGTTCGTAATCCTGCATACCACGTTCGAAACACAGCTGCGTGCGATTTGCCAGCAGACTGCCTTGCGTTGGGTTTTATGAAATGGTATGGATGCCGGTCGTACAGAAAGCAATGGCACACTTCTGAACGTAAACTTGTCCAGGAATCACAAACAGCCAAAACATTTTGTTGACTGCTACATCCTGTAAAGGATGTGCAACTAATCAGTTTCTTTCGAATGTCCTTACTCAACGTTCAGGACTGGCTTTCATACAGAGAACATGCTCTGATTATAATTGTTAGAATTTTTTTTTTGGTAATCAATACAGCGGTAGCGTCAGCGTTGACTGTACGCTGATGACCTTACGCTGACAATGACAGGAGCGCTTTCAGACGCCTGTTCAATCCCTGCTCTCTATGTTCCCTGCGGGAGAGACAGACTGACCACCTAATCCTTCGCGCACTCAGGACTACAAAATGTGATAGTGCTAACTCTTCACATACGCACAAAATGTGATGGTGTTAACACTTCACATACCCACAAAATGTGATGGTGTTAATACTTCACATACCCACAAAATGTGATAGTGTTAATTCTTCACATACGCAGGTTTCAGCTACAGGACTTTTATTTACAAACTATTATTTGTTAAACAACCAGCGCTGTGGATAAGAGGAAAGTGAGACACGCAGTTTCATCATTCCCCAAATGTGCTTGATTCTACATTTATTTGTACCCATATTAGGCCTGTGTCGACCTAGGAGCACAAGTTAATTTTTTAAAAATCCGACTCGATGGCGATTCGAACACATAACCACTGGGTTGGAAGGCGAGCGTGCAAGCTATTGTTCTGGGGTCGGGAAGCGAGCGTGCAAGATATTTTTCTGCCGCGATTGCCCCTCCCTCCCCCAAACCCCTTGTGAAATATACTCTTAGTCGAGGTAACAATTGAATATGATGGAAGGAATACAAACAATCATATTATGTAAGTAGTAATAGACAAACATATAATGAGTGGCTAAGTACTTTTTTTATTAAAAAAAAAAATAGAAAACACAGATATGTGATAGATTACATTAGAAAGACAAATGCTTAGCCTAGCAAATAAATTCAAATAACTGGATGCAATTATGACATCAGATGGAAGATGAAGGACATAGATTAAGAGCAGAATATGCGAAGCAAAAGTGACATGTCAGAAGATGAAAAGTATCTTTTGTAAAAAGTCACACTCTCTGAATGTCAGGAAAAGGTATTGAAATGTTATATATAACCTGCTCTTCTTGCTGTGAGTTTTGGAAGCTGAACGAACAAATCGGGAAGAACTTGGATGCAACGGGGATATGGTTTCTGAGACAAATATTGCTAACACCTTGGACTAGCAGAGTAACTAACAACTAGGGTATGGAAGAGTCTAATGAAAGTTGAGCGGCATATACAAATATAACAAAGCGATAACACGTTTTCTTTGGGGACGTAATGAGAAAAGAGGTCCTGAAAAACATCGTAATGACTGGAAAGATCAGTGCTAGAAAAGGCAAGAGACAGATCGGGAGAATGATGCTGGATGACCTAGGGTATCGAGGAGTGTCATCAACAGAATTGACTCAGAGCACCAAGGAGTGAGATCTGTGGAGATTACATGAGCGTCTACTCCATTTGGCAAGGTACGAGATGATGATACGTCCTCACTTTAACAGCATATACACACCATGAAATTAGCTTAATGCCTATGAGAATGCGGATAAAAATACTTACCAAGCGGCAAGGATGTGTAGGCCGTTAGTAGCAGTAATATTGACGCAGCTGTGAA
Source organism: Cepaea nemoralis (assembly GCA_014155875.1). Lineage (NCBI taxonomy): Eukaryota > Metazoa > Mollusca > Gastropoda > Stylommatophora > Helicidae > Cepaea > Cepaea nemoralis. The sequence continues at coordinate 34,969 of JACEFZ010006658.1, read as the reverse complement.
ATTCTTCATTACTACTGGGAACACTAAGTTATAAGGCTCTGAGACAAACTTGATATCTGTTGAATGAGAAAATATTTTATATATAAATATTGTGCTGTTGATTTGCTGATCAGGCAGCTTCTGCAGCTTGTCTTCTTATTCCATTCGTATTAGTGTTACCTTTCCTCTGGGGTAAACTAGGCAGGCCGAGAGAGGAATTATGCTGCATGGAAAACCACATGGTCTCTAAATGCAGCCCCGGCTTTGTGTATGGAGGTTATAACTCTATTTTACAAACTATCGTCTATCAAGACGGCAAGGCATGTAGCAGGTAACCAGTTGTATACAGGGTCGCTATTCGCAATGGCTTTTCTGGTTGCCTGTATGTATGTTACTGTTTGTCATTTCCGGGTTTTCTGCTCCAGTTTCTAGGGGCAGTTCACATAATGCGCCCCAAGCTTGTTTGCTGGTTGTATCACAATATGTTAGTAACACCGCTGCTTATTCCTATAATCCTTTAATGGCTCCATGATTTCACTGTTTGTAGGTCCTATGTTTGATTTGCTATTCTTTGTGTGTCCTTTTGGGTGTTTGCAAAGTTTCTTTTCTGAGTTTGTCGTTTGTAAGAATTTCCTCCATTCTAAATGTGTCTATTATCAGCGAAGTTTCCATTATCAGCTTGTCTGTTTTCTGCTTCCGTTTTCTGTATGGTTCAGTATATGCTCCGTAGTTCTATGCTCCGTAGGTCTATGCTCTGTAGTTCATTGGATCATGTCTTTCAGCTTGACCGAGAGGTTTAACCCGCTAATGCTTAAACTGTGACGGCTGCCAGCGGAGTTATGGGCTCATTCCACAGACCCTGTCACTGGAACTTATATGTTGACTTCTCGTCCTTGAACTGGAGGAGTAAATTACAAGTACCTCAGAAACCGGAGAGGGTTCGCCTGATGGCGGGGTAACTAGTACTAGTAATAAGGAAAGCTAACCCTCACACAAAATCAATCTAGTAAAGCTAACCCCTCCCCCCCCCCCAAAAAAAAAAAATCAATCTAGAGCACGCTCTAGTAGCAGAAGGTACTACTACCAGTAGTATCGCGTATCTAGGCTACACATTAGTTCACAGCGAGCGAAGCTACATAAAAAATTAGAACTGAATTATTGTTTTAAAGGGCTCCTCTCACATTCTTGTGTTGATGCCGTGTTCGTAGGTTAACCCCTACACCGGATTTCTCGTCCTTGGCTTGGGGACGTAAATTACAAGTACCTTTGAAGTCGGAGTGGCTTCGCCTGATGACGAGGGATACTAATAATAGGGAAAGCTAATCCACACGCACAAATCAGTCCAGTGGACTAGAAATAGTATGGACTACGCTTGAGTCCAAGGCGAGTGAACGCAAAAAAAAAAAATGATGTTGCCTGTCAGCTCTCAATAGGTCATATACCTTCGACAAACTGACGTCAACCTCTGTGAAGACTTGTTCATGAATGGTTGCGTTTTGCAGCTAATATGTTCTATGAAATAAGTTAGCCAGTCTCACGCCAACTATCCTTTGTCGTTTCTTACGACATGCATGATGGCTTACAGTGTTACTATTCTCTGCTTCCCTTATGAGCCCCGGTAATACACAGGCCTTGGCTTGATTAGTGAAGGATCAATCTCATGCCCTCGGATGTTACAAGCGTTGGGGTTGACATTGTGTGTGACCAGGAAACAGCAGCACGAGCAGATCGGCGAATCAACATGGAACTGGCACAGTTAGTCACTGTACGCTGAGTGATTTACTACAGGTGAGATCGGTGCACCCATGGACGAGTTCCGAGTGCACGAAAAGGCTCGTCAATCAACATGGGACTGGCACAGTTAGTCCACTGTACGCTGAGAGATTTACTACAGGTGAGATTGGTGCACCCATGGACGAGTCCCGAGTGCAAAGATGATATTCTGAGCTGAACCGAGCTGAATTTTTCTACGAAGTTTCCCCTTCCACAGTTCATATTATGATAATCGCTAAAGTGCACGAACCCCAAGCCACCAGTAAAGATACAAAACGTGGGATCCCACCTCCCGCCCTTTCCAAGAATCTCAGACTCTGAAGCAATTTTTAGAATACCTTGTACATGCTATAAAGTTAGCACAGACGAGAACTTTAATATGTATTTGAATAGCTCTTTATTTAAATAGTTCTTAACAGGCATGGACATTTAATTGTGGTTATTGAACAATTTGTCTAACCGTGTACTATGTCGATGTTTAGTGAATCTGAGATTTATATTAACAATTTGCCCAGCCGTGTTATTTTAATTATTGAATATTCATTTTAAAAAAAAACTATCATCTACTGCCTATAGTATATTACGGTGAAGGATAGAGCCTGAGGAATTATGGCCACCTGGCTAATGCTAATGCAACCGTCGCGAACTGTACAGGTTAGAGTTTCTTTTTGCCCCCGACAGGTAAAAATCCACACATGACACGCGTAAAAATATTGTGGAACTCCACATATGTAATAGTTTTTCCTTGGTGTAATCTCGTTTATCCATGTGTCAAACTCAAGGCCCGCGGGCCACATCAGGCCCGGCGTACAATCATATCAGACCCGAGAGGTCTCAACCGACGTACACATATATTCGGCCCGAGAGAGAATTTTAGGCAAAAATATTTCTTAATGGCCACGATAGTGCAAATCAAATTCCCTAATTAGCAGCCTTGCCGAATGATAGGCTACATGAGAGCGTTCTCGATTCGATCAGAATAAGCGAAAATAAAAGTTGTGTAGTGAGTGAATGTTCGTCGTTATAGTGACCTAGCAACGTTCAGTTGCTCGTTTTGGATTGGCGCATAAGAAATGAAAGTAGTGCAGTTCCCGGATATTACATCACCTTTTCCCGCTACGGCTAACCTGCTATCGATCAAGCGTCTGTCGGTAGACGCACAATCTTTTTAAAATCAAAGCTAGCCCTTAAAATACCCAAGAGAAAAGTTGATTCTGAAAACAGAGCCTTTCAAAACCGCTGGGAGGCTGAATATATGCTTACTGATATTGGCGGTGAACCTGTGCGTCTAATTTATGGAGATAATGTGGCTGTGATCACAGAATATAATCTAAGACGGCACTACGAGACTAAACATCAAGACAGGTTAAACAGCATGAATGCAGAGCAGAAGCTACAGAAGGTAGAAGAATTGAAGAAGCATCTAACATCACAGCAGATGTTTTTCACCAAAGCAAAATCACAAACTGAAGCTGCTGTGAAAGCAAGTTGTATTGTGGCGGAGGAGATCACAAAATCAGGCCAACCATTTACAGGAGAGTTTCTGAAGCGCTGCATGATGAAAGTGTGTGACGTCTTGTGTTTAGACAAAAAACAGATGTTTGCAAAAGTAAGCATTAGCAGAAATACGGTTGTTTATCGGGTTTGTGAGATGGCCACTGATGTGAAAACACAGCTGATCGAAAAAGGCAAAGACTTTGTTGCATTCTCCCTTTCTATCGATGAAAGTAATGACGCGACTAACACTGCACAGCTCCTTTTGTCTGTTTTAATTTATATTAATGTTTAAAAAAGGTTTAACTTTCGGCTTATTGAATGTTTATCCTTTTCGACCCGCAACCTTACGTGTGATTTGAGTTTTGGCCCGCTGAGCCGATTGAGTGTGACACCCCTGACGTAGGGTAACGCAGCGCGCGAGAATCGGAAGCTGTTCTCGCCGCGTTGGTAACTTACGGGATAAGTGAGCCGGCCGCTCAGAAAGCAATGGCAAACCACTGAGCGTAATCTTGCCAAAAAATCAACGACAGCGGTAAAATGCTGGTGTTGACAGCGATAGTCCTGTAAAGGATATGCGAAAAAAAGCGCCATTGGTGTCAAAGTGTGGAATGCCTGCTACAGTCGTCTTCTAACTCGGTTGCCACGTAATGGTTATTTGAGGGCCTAATGCTGAATTCACATGGTTCCTAAAATGTTTTATTTTGTTTTGGTGTAAGAGGGAGGATCACCTTATTTCCACACGGATATCTCCATAAATTTCAGAGACTCCTCCCACATACCGCACAATCAAAATATAAACCTATTTAACTAGCATGTGTTTCTAATTCCAAGCAAATAAACTTGTTTACCGTGACAGTCTATGTTTTAGAGACTAAACCATAACATATATTTAACACAACCTCGCGTATAAACAGGACAGGCTGGTACGAAAGAGTTCGTACTCCGTACCGAAATTCTGTTTGTGTGGTCTAGAGGAGACTTGAGAACTTATGTGGGACATCCATGTATAGTGATCCAAACAACCAACAAATAAACGTTATTACATAATCCATTAATTCAAGTATTCTCTTGGCTGCTTATCTTTTTTTCTTTCTTTGAACTTCATACTCTTTTAATTAAGTAAAACCAATTAGCTTTCCATAGTTTCCTCTGTGTACGTGCCCTTCTCTGCAAGAGCCTTAGCTCTACTCAGTGCTATCTTTCCAGAATCTTCTTACGATCCTTGGCTGGTTGCATTTTAACTATGACGACTTTCGAAGGATGAATATCAGTATGCCGCTCCCCATGGAGGAGAGACTGGCCGAGTGGCTAGATTGCCATATTCTCCTTCGGGAGATCTGGGTTCGATGCCTCGGAAACGTGTTGATATTTTTATGTCGGGGGGTAAAAATGAAAACCCAAATATGCACAGTTCGCGGCGACTGCGCTAGCCAGGCGGCCTTAATTCCTCAGGCTCAAGACCACCCCCCCCCCCCCCCCCCGCCATACACCGCAAGGTACTATATAGGCAGTAAATGACAGTTTAACAGATACCAACATGGACAGTTGCACCGTTTGTCTTCCCACGCTGAATTAGTTTAATGTTTACCACAATTTTCTTTCTGTAGTCTTGGATCACCTTCCAAGTTCCAAGTCTGTTGCCCCTTGTAGTGTTCTCGAACAACTTAGCTTCATGAGTTTTTCTGATGGGCAGGCTTCTGACATTATATTTCTGCCTCAGCTTTTCTTTTTTTCTTTTGAGAGGTGTAGCTCGTGATTTTCCTCCTGATGTTGGAGGGGGGAATTGAAATGCCTTGCCCTTTTTCTTTTTGGTCTTGAAATGGCCTTGTTGGACTTCATTCTCCTTCGTCTGCAGTTCTCCTCGGTTGTCTGCTTGTCTTGTTTTATGTGCAGACATTATTAAAGATGATTTTATTTTAAAATTACTTTAGCAACTGTTCGGTGATCAGGCAGTTTTTACACCACACTATCTGGTGTAAATGTATTTTGTACAATTTTAAAAAAAAACATTTTCTTCTGCCTACCACCACCCATGGAGCAAAGGCCCGCAACCAATTCTCGCCAAGCCTTTTGTAGACTTGCTTATGATGGGTTGAATTTTGTAGCTACAGTTTCTTACTGGATGCTGTAGGCATTCTCCCGCTAAGCCGTCAACAACGTCCCTTACAACGTGCATTGTAGGTTCTCTTCCCTATCCCCCATTGAAGCACAGGTCCTCAACCGTTCTATACATTAGATAAGAGAAGACGTTTTCTGTTTGTCTTTTAATTTTAATACATTTTCAAATTTCATATTTTGCTTGAGATATCTTTGTGTTGTTCATGAGGAAGATTATTATAATCGAAACGTCGATTCGTTGTGTCGTAGTATAACATGTAGGGTGTATTTTTAATGACTGTGCAGTGTTTGAAAATATTGTCAGTCCAGGTTTTGTATTCACCCTTTGTAAAGTTCATGTAACATAATAGGTAAATACAAAACTTGCACCAGTAATATTTTCAAAAACTGCACAGTCATTAAAAATACACCATTTATATATATATATATATATATATATATATATATATATATATATATATATTATATATATATATATATATATATATATATATATATATATATATATTTAAAAATAAATTAAAAATATCATCATTGACTTTCGCCTGTGATTTACGCTTGCCGTACTGGAGTTCGTTGTAAGGTATGCACACTGTGTCTGTTTATTGTTCTCTCACGTGCCTGTTTTTATTTTCTGTCTATATATTGCTGTCTTTCGGCCCCCTCCATGTTGTGTATAGTAGGTTACGGTGTTACTATTCTTTGCTTACCTTAGTGGCCCCAGTAACTCACGAACGGGTACAATTTTACTACAGTGAAGCTGTACATGAAATACACATTGTTTTTACCATAATTCCCTGCATACCGAGTCGAGGGTTCGAAATCAGCCCCAGAGTATTTGGAAGCCTTGGGTTGATTTAGAGGGTATGAGTGTCGTCGTGCAGAAAGCTATGACAAACTATTGAAAGTAAAAATTGCCTAGTAAATCACCACCAGCCATAAAATGCTGGGGTTGATCGCGACTCTGTAAAGGACGTGCAATTAACTTTTATAATTACTGTAACTATTCTCAGAATTACCACTGTAATCAAAACACTACATGGAGACATATTTAAACATAGGCTTGCAAATTATGTACAGATCATAAAACAAATGAATATATAAGAACAAACTCTCAACAAAATTATAACAAAATCTTACAGTCGTTATCTTTCAGAAAAAAATTATGCTTTTAAAGACAGCGGCCAAAGTGGTGTCATCTGTGATTCAAAATTGACGGCAATTTATACAAGTTTGGCCAGACAGGCGAAGAAGGGGAGGTAATGTCAACTGTGGGGACTGCCAACGCCATGGGCTTTCTGTTTCTGCCAATTGCTGAATTCTGTTTGGCTGGATCGAAAATGTAGATCTCGCCCAGGCTTTGGAAATTTCAAATTGAATTACCATGAAACACGCAAAAAGAATCAATCTTTGTAATTGGATTCAGTCGGGAAAATCACACGTTAAGCCCAGTAGGACCGAACAATTCCATGTCTAACGGTGAGTTACAGACATAAAAAATTTCTTTCAGATTAAAGGATTGTTCAGTGCGGTCAACCTAATGAAAACAAACAAACGAATAAAGAGCCACGTATGGTTTTAAGAAAACTACCAGTCATAAGTATAAGGGAGAAATTAGAGAACACGATAGACAATACAGAGATTGGTATACAATCCTCTCTATCCAAATGCCAAGCTTACCTGGCAGTTGACCAGGCGCGTGTGTATAGACAGAAGCAAGGGAATGAAGTTGTTTTCAAAAGTTTACTTTCTTTTGCTACTACTTTCAACACACACTGTATTATACTCAATATGTTTCTATTAAGAGTTAGTATCTGTAAAGTAAAGTAAAGTAAAGTAAAGTAAAGTAAAGTAAAGTTAGTTAGTCTTTCCTCTTGAGCCTAAGTCGGCGCATAGAGCAGAAGTCATGGCTCTCCATGTCCGGCGGTTCGCTGCTACCTGTTGTAGATCTTGGATGTTCACTTGGTCGGTGAATGAGCCTTCTCTGATGATGGTTCCACGCAGGGTCTCTCTTGGTCTTCCCCGTTTTCTTTTCCCTACTGGTGACCATATGAGGGCTTGGTAGGGGCGTCCTTGTCCATTCTGAGTACATGGCCGATGTAGTTCCAACGGCGTTTTCTTATAAAATTGGATACAATATCTTGCTTAGTCTCTTGTCTTATTTGAGCATTGGTTTTGAAATCTGTCCACTGGATGTTTAGAATTCTTCTAAGACATTTGTTCTCAAAATTGTCTAATTTTTTTTTAATCTAAAGCTACCGTTGATTTCCAACTCTCACATACATACGTTAACACTGAATCACACAAGAATTGAAGATTTTAAGTTTCGTATGTTGGCTGAGTGACTTTGACTTCCAGATGTTTAACAGTTTATTGAAGGCACCAGATGCCAGTGAGATTCTAGATAATATTTCTGGTGATGAGTCCCCTGTAGATGTCATAGTAAAGTAAAGTAAAGTAAAGTAAAGTAAAGGACCCTTTTACATTCCTTAAGCTGTATTGGATATATGATGCTAGCCACGTACAGAGTGTATTTTTAATGACTGTGCAGTGTTTGAAAATATTGATGGTCTAAGTTTTGTATTTACCTATTATGTTGCATGAACTTTACAGAGGGTGAATAAAAAACTTGGATTTGCAATATTTTCAAACACTGGACAGTCATTAAAAATACACTTTATAACTTTCATAGACCAACCGGCATTCGTTGGATGATGCGGTCAATATCACGCTGAGCGCCTTTACTTCTCTGACATTTTCTGGTACCATTTTAGGCTGGGTCAACTTGCAAGTCCAGGTCAATAAAGGAAAAAAAAAATATCTCCATTTTATCTCCCGTTTTCTTCTTCACTTCGATAATTGACTTAAATAACGTCCCATAACTGATTCAGTCGGCTCCCTGGCCGAGAAGTTAGCAGCTTCCTCCGTTAACCCCGAATACTCTCGTGGTTGACGTGAGCGCACGAGAATTAGAAGTGGTTCGAGTCGCGCCACTGACTTATGAGAGTATGGAGCCGGTCGATCAGAAAGTCGTGGCGTGCTGATGAGCGTAATCTAGCCTAGGAATCAACATACAGTTGAAAGATGCTGATGTTGACCGCAATATCCTGAAACAGGATGGAAACGCGGAAAAAAAACAAACAAACTGATTCACTGCCGAATGATAATATACCGCCACATGTGACCTCCCGTTTGAACAGATGGGCCATATATTGAAATACTAAGAGTCATCGTGTTATTTGTTTTGTTTCGTGCTATCTTCCGCAGTTTCATTTCGCAGGGAACGGAAATTTCATTAGAATACTTGTTGATTGTGTGCCATGATTTGGATCCAAACCTAATGTTTTTTGGACACTAAATTAGTTAAGTACAGATTAGACTAAAGAAAAGAAAGAAATCGTGTCACTAGGTATTACTGTGATGATGGATGTACTGTATCCATTTCTGCATCACTGATGATTTAGAGAGAAAGAGAGAGAGAGAGAGAGAGAGAGAGAGAGAGAGAGAGAGAGAGAGAGAGAGAGAGAGAGAGAGAGAGAAGGAGGAAAAAAAGTCAAAAGCACTTACATCCTTGTGAGAGAGTGAGAGTGAGGGAAGGACAGAGAAAGTGAGAGAGCAAAAGAGAGACAGAGAGGGTGAGAGAGATGTCTTTAACCGTGTATCTGCCAATTTTTACTGAATCTGAAGGAACAATTTGTCTAACCCGGTATCTGTCGACGTTTACTGAATCTGAGATTTATATTAACAATTTGTCTAGCCAGGTATCTGTCGACGTTTACTGAATCTGAGATTTATATTAACAATTTGTCTAGCCGGGTATCTGTCGATGTTTACTGAATCTGAGATTTATATTAACAATTTGTCTAGCCAGGTATCTGTCGATGTTTACTGAATCTGAGATTTATATTAACAATTTGCCTAGCCGTGTACTTGTCGATGTTTACTGACCATGAAATCCGTTTGAACAGTTTGTCTCAACCAAATACCCGTCAAGTGAAAATGGAAACTGGTGAAGAACAGTCTGGATTTGATGAAGGAAAATGTATAAATACTGCAATATACACATTACGAACATCAACACAGATAGACATACAGAAAGACATATAGTTGTGCTTTATAAATTATACCAAGGTATTTGAGAAAGTAAATACAATGAAATGATAATAATATTACAAAATATTAACATCGATGGGAAATAATCTAAAACTAATAAAGAATATTTACTAGAACAAGTAGCTGCAATTAAAATGGTTAATTACAAACATATAAAACAAAGGGCAAGACAAGAGTGCGTTTTGTCGCCGGATCTCTTCCTTATAGTGAAGCAATAATGAGAGACATCAAAGAGAGTCCACGAATATGAACTATAGTTTATTAGGTTATAATGTAAACAATCTACGCTATGAAACGTTACTGATAGCGAAAATTTAAAAAAAAAAAGAAGAAATTTTGGAAATTGTAGTAATAAAAAGCAAAATGTGATATTAGAACAATAGAAGAGTAAATGCTTAAACACGTTGATTAGTATTTTTTTTTTTTTTTTTGCACGTTAAACTCAAGGGCAGTCTATACACCTGCTACTACTTCTAGTGCAGGTAACTGATGTTTACGTGCCGATTAGCTTTCCCTATTACCAGTGTCCCTGTCGTAGTAATCCTTTATTACTTTAGTGTCGTCCCTGGAGTGAGGGGAATCAATACCCACAATTTTATTACCCCAAGATTATTGTCCTAGAGAAACCACCAGAATCTGTCCACAAAACTCCCTCAGTCTGTAGACACCTCTTTCTTACTCTCACTCACCCCTGGATCATGCCCCTCTCATTCTTCCCCAACACAAAATACTCAACAACTCTAGCTTTAACAAATAAATACAACAATTAATTTATTAAAACAAAGAGTATGTGTGTGAGAAATGTGTGTGTGTAATGAGTAGAATGTGTGTCGAATATTCTAATGTGTATGTAGAATCAGACCAGTGAATCAGGAGCAAAGTCTGTTACATCACTGTGCTGAGCACACAACAGCACCATGTATTCCGGACAGTGAACCTCACCCAGAAGATGTTTCTCCGTCCACGTGACGACTTTCTCCGATAACGCTCGAACAAACAGGATGCTGGTCATCAGTTAGACACTGTTCGATCTTGGTCTTCACTCTAACAAACACGGTGAAGTTACTCTGTTTAATAATGTTTGTTGAACAGAGAATCTTTCAATTAACTGAAATGTAACTTGGGAAAATCTACTGTTCACAAGTCTCTGATTATAAGATTTTCCCCTTCTTTAACAAACAACCTATTAATGTTTCTAGGTAGATGTGTGTGTGTGTGTGTGTATATATATATATATATATATATATATATATATATATATATATATATATATATATATATATATATATATATATATATATATATATATATATATATTGTCCTTGGTACATGAGTTATGAATCTTCGGTGATGAAGCTTATCACTCAGTAAACACAACACTTATGTTCATCAAGTCCGGCTCAGCAGAAGCCAGGTTTCTGCAGACCAACTAGGTTCCGAGCCCCGTGTAAAAGCCTCTCAGTAGCCTCTAACAAACACGGTGAAGTTACTCTGTTTAATAATGTTTGTTGAACATAGAATCTTTCAATTAACTGAAATGTAACTTGGGAAAATCTACTGTTCACAAGTCTCTGATTATAAGATTTTCCCCCTCTTTAATAAACAACCTATTAATGTTTCTAGGTAGATGTGTGTGTATATATATATATATATATATATATATATATATATATATATATATATATATATATATATATATATATATATGTCCTTGGTACTATGAGTTATGAATCTTCGGTGATGAAGCTTATCACTCAGTAAACACAACACTTATGTTCATCAAGTCCGGCTCAGCAGAAGCCAGGTTTCTGCAGACCAACTAGGTTCCGAGCCCCGTGTAAAAGCCTCTCAGTAGCCTCTGTCTTCATTCCGTGAGCCATCATTGTATAAAACTTTGAAACTGCTTCTTCGTAATAAATCATCTCACACTCAAGTGGAACCTGTTGAGTAGAGAACATCATGGTGAGAGCAACTCAATCCTGACCGTAATTAGGTGAGTGTAGGCCAATAGCAGCACCCAGATCTATAACAGAGATCCAATCTCTGTCATGCGGCTAAATAGCTCATCACATTGGTCTGATACATGGCAACACAAGGAAAGAATAAAGGAACGGGCAGAAACCCAGCAGATGCCCTACTGGAAGATCCTACCTTTTCACATTCCCTTCCTCCCTCCCAACCATCCTCAATCTCTCTAATTATTATCCCACTACATTGTCCTCAACTCCCTGAGTAAAATGATATATCACACAAGCTAGTTAAAGCCATACAATAGGACACTAGTGCCGACGCTCCTATAATACTTTCTAGCACCGCACTTATAGAACATTCTATCACCGCACCTATAATACATTGTATCACCACACCTATAATACATTATATCACCGCACAGTACTGTATTCTATTCTTAATCATACTCTAAGTTAGATATAATTAATAGAATACCATATGCCTATTCCGGTTGATGATTGAGACTATGCAACCACAGACTGGATCTATGTCCGCCGATACATTATCAACACTTTTACACTATAGTCTCTTTCAATTAACACAACTCGGAATACTGCGCCGATCTTTAACACTTCAGAATTTTTGGTCGACTCCCTCAACTTGTTTACCTCAACTGGTTTTATATCGGGGCTTGAGTGACGTCACCAAATTGTCTAGACGCAGAGGCGTCGAGAAGTTGTTTTTCTCTTTATTTTTCCCAACTCAATGTGGACATCTGGCTGGTGTCCCCTTTCATCTGGGAAATTGTCTCCTGTCTGTGATCTAGAGAACCTTCTCCACATCACAAGACTCCATCCGACGTCTGGCCAGACATTCCGTCTATCACTTCAAAGGCTGACTCCCGCCCTGTAGACGGATGGCGCCATTGTACGTTTTTCGAACAATCCCACATCATACATGAAATGCCGACCGTGTGCAGACAGTTTTCGCGACGTATTTTGTTCCTCAGTCCTATACACATCAAAGGGTTGCCGGTGTCTTGTGCAGACGAATGTCTCTTTTTTTCATCGATCGAACTATCAAGTTTATTTTTCGTGACATAGGCCCCCTCATAAGAGAGTAGTCCGCAACAACTCTTTCTTCATGGAGGTTCGATCCAGATGATCTATTCCTCTTCTTCAGGAGCTGGATGTCTAGACAAGAAATCAGCTCCAACATTTTCCTTCCCAGGTATATACTCCACTGTAAAGTGGTATGGCTGAAGTAGCAACGACCACCGCATCAAAGGGGCGTTGAGCTTCTGAGAAGTGGCCAGGAACATCAAGGGTTGATGATCCGACTGAACTCGAAACTGAACTCCATACAAATAGGGCTGGAATTTTTGCACGGCCCATACGAGTGATAAACACACACTCTCTCTCTATGGTCGAATAATTCCTTTAAGCCGGGAGAAGTTTCTTCCTTGCGTATGCTACTGGTTTCAAAACCGAAGCATCCTCTTTTCCTTCCTGTAACAAAGCTGCCCCAATTCCAATCCCACTTGCATCCGTTCTCAACACAAATGGTTTGGAAAGGTCCGGGAGCTGTAACACAGGTTTGCTGACCAAGGCCTCCTTCAACTGACTGTAGGCACTCTCACATTCTGGTGTCCAAACGATTTGGTCCGGGAATCCCTTTTTCAAGGTTTCTGCTAATGGAGCTCCAAGTTCAGTGAAATGTAGGATAAATTTGTGGTAGAATACACACAACGAGAGAAAAGATCGCACATCTTTCTTCGTTTTTGGCCTTGGAGCACTTCTGATTTTCTCTAGGTTCTTTTCCTCTGGGACAATGTGTCCTGGAGTTATGGTGTGACCTAGAAATTCCAGAGTCTGGTAACCAATCATGCACTTGGTTGGGCGAGCGGTAAGCCCTGCTTCCTTGAGCCTATTGAAAACTCTTTCCAAGGATTGTAAATGGTCATCCAAACTGTCACTGGAAATCAGAATATCATCCATGAATGAGATGATGGACGGATCCTGTAAGGGATCTAAGTAAAGTCCTCATCATGCGAGTAAACACACTAGGTGCATTGCTGAGTCCAAAGGGCATGACCTTGAATTCGTAATGTCCACTGGGGGTACTGAAAGCCAGCAGTGGTCGAACCTCTGGTTTGACCGGAATCTGATAATACCCGCGACTCAGATCCACCTTTGAGAAATACCTTGCCTTATGGAGCCTCGCGAATAACTGAGTTGGATTCGGCAAAGGTTCCACCTGAAATTGTGTATGACTGTTCAGAAGTCGGTAGTCTATACACAACCGGTGTTCTCCACTTGGTTTCGTAACAAAACCACCCCCGCATTGTATGGGGATGTGGATGGTGCAATCACGTCATCCTCCAACAGTTTCTGTATTTCCTCCTCCAGGGCCTTTTCTTTAGAGAATGGCACTGGGTAAACCTTTTGGCGAACAGGCTCTTGGGTGGTCAAAGTCATCTCGAACTCCACCAACCTCGTTCGTCCTGGTTTATCAGTCAGTATCTCCTTATGAGACTCGAGAACCTGGGTTATCTTTTCCCTCTCCTGGGAAGTCAGATCAGGGTTAACCTGTACATCCTTGTAGGTTTCCTGGTGTACCAGGGGATATTCCCTGCCCTCGTTGGTTCCCACTTCTGTCTCCACTGCAACTGCCATTGCCATGAGGTGAGCTGCTTTGTCTCCGGGTCTCTCCTCGTATTTCCGCAAGAGATTGATATGGAAAATCTTCGACTTTCCCCGGATCCGGATCTGATAGTTGGTCCTGGATATCACCCTTTCCACGGGAAATGATCCTTGCCAACCTATCTCCAGTTTGTTGTTTCCCGTTGGGAGTAGCAACAATACTTTGTCTCCCACCTCTAGAGATCTGTCTTTAGACCTACGGTTGTAGTAAGCCGCATGTCTTTTTCTGGCCTTTTTCAAGTTTTGATTTGCCAGAGTCCATCCCTTGTGAAGTTTTTCTTTCAGTTTCTCCACATATTTATAAGAAGAGATCACTTCTTCTGACGTCCCCTCTTCAGTCCAACTCCTCAACATGGCTTCCAACGGTCCTTTGATTGGACGACCAAACAGCAAAGTAGCGGGTGGTAGTCCTGTTGAGCCATGAGGTACTTCCCGATAAGCAAAAAGTGCTGCTGGGATATATTCATCCCACCTATCAGGTTTTTCCTGTGCCAGTTTCCTGAGCATTGTCATCAACGTGCCGTTGAAACGCTCTACTTGTCCATTGGCTTGAGGGTGGTAAGGGCTGGTATGGATATGGTTAGAGTGGAACACCCTAAATACCTCCTCCATAAGTTTTCCACAAAGCTGGGACCCATTGTCCGTCAGTATTTGATCAGGAAAGTATAATCTTGTAAAGGCCTCCATCAGTGCGTCCGCCACTCTTTTCGAGTCAATTGTGGTCAACGGTATGGCTTCACCCCACATTGTGCAGCAATCCACCATGGTGAGTATGTACATGTTCCTCTTCCTAGTCCTAGGAAGTGGACCCACAATATAGATGGCTACCCTCTCGAAAGGAGAGTTCATGATGGGTATTTCACCCAAGACCACCGGCGCTGTCCAGTGTTTCGGTGCCACCCTCTGGCACTCAGAGCATGACTTTATATACCGACGCACATCACCTGTCATTCCCGGCCAATAGTAATGGCAGGAAATTCGCTGCATCGTGGCGGCAATACCCATATGTCCACTGAATGAGATGATATGTCCCATATGAAGAATCTGGGAGCGGTGGGCCTTCGGGACCACCAACTGACTATGTAGGTTGTCTCCCCTTCCGGCTCTCCTGTAGAGTATCCTATTCTTCATATAGTACTGCCCCCGTTTGGGTGGATCAGCACTTTTCTGCAGCTTTTTGTAGCAAGGACGTAGATTAGCATCCTCACTCTGGGCAGTTCGCAACTCCCCTGGCAGTGGGTTAGTCACATTTGCTTCTGCCTCATCCGTTCTCGTCTGAGAGCGAGTCTGTATTGCTCCCATATGGATTGGCTCCCTGGGCATTCCCAGAAAGACATACCGGGAACCGAGGATTACGGGAAAAATGGGATCGGTCAACACCGCGGCTTTGATTGTGCCGGTGACATATCTTGACCGAATCTCCACTCTGGCAATGGGCAAATTCATGGCTACAGCACTCTTCTGTGCAGGCTGTATCTCCATGGTCTCACCTGTGAATTGTTCTGGATGTACCAGATCCGCAGAAATCACGGCCTCCCCGTCCAGTCCTGTGTCGTACAAACAATCCACTTGACGACCGTTAACTTCTACCAATTCCACTACAGGTGGTTTATCCTGGTCTGGAGTCTCTTCCTCGGCCTCGACCTGTTCGGTGGGCTCCACCTTAGGTTTCCCGGGGCATACGACGAATTGAGAGTCTCCTGACTTTCCCCTGCAGTCAATAACATTGTGCATATTAGACCTGCAGTGTTTGCACCATTTCCGTGTCCTAGATTTTCTATTGCCGGACTTTAGTGAGCTCTCCTGGTGGCGAGCTTCCTTGTCGACTCTGGCATTGCCAGTGTCCACCTCCCTTGAAGTCACTTGACATGCCGCGAAGTGAGGGTTCTTAGCCTTCGATTTGCAATCCCTCGTATTGTGAGAAGGTGACTTACAAATCGAACACCACTTCTCCGACCATGGTCGTTTTTGTGTACAGCTCGAAGTGCTCTTGCTTCCCTCCTTCGTCTTCTCCAAACTCTCCGCTGAAGTTTTAACATATGGTTCCACCTTCTTAGTTTCTGTGCTCTTGGCTTTCTTCAGGTTATGTTTTTCCTGACTTTTGGTGTTTGTAGAAAGGTTTTCTGCTGCTTCCGCATGGACCTCGACTAACCGTTCTGCCAATGTCGTCACCATGTCGATTCGTTCCGCCCCTTGTTCTCCTAAGAATGTCCTGAGAGGTTTCGACATTTGCTTTCGCATCTGGTCGACTACCATGAGCTCTTCCAGACTCTAATATGAAATGGAAACAAATAGGTATTTTAAATTCCTGCGAGAAAAAACGAACTAAACATTAACAAACGTTGCACATACCTTACAAGGAGATCCACGTGTCGCGAAATACAGGTGAAAAATCCGAAATCAGAAGCACTCAATAAATATAAAAATGAATAATAAAATAAGATAAAATACACACGAACGTATACAATACGACACACAGACGTTTCGATTCTAAGAATCTTTGTCAATGACAACACAGATAGCTGACGACAAAAACACAAACACACGACCTATCACTTATAGTGCACAACCTGATAATTCCACGTGGGGCAGAAAATGTGACTTGGCCAGCTGCGAAAACGCGTGGCGCAGAATTGAAAATGGGTTGCCAAAAAGGATTTGAGTAGCCAAAAATATGTGAACAGTCTGCTATGGAAACATAGAAATGTGGGGACAATTAAGTCTAGATATCGCGGGGGGGGGGGGGGGGGGACAGCACGGTAATAGGTAGTGTAAACAATTGGGGAAGATGCCACAGTTATACTGTAGCGTCCACGACAGTATTAATTCCTGTCGGGTGGATGCATCCCAGATTGTTGATTAGCTGGCATTCAATTCTAAGTCTGACACAGCTATTTGAGAAGCAGGGTTTTAATGCGGTGACACATGCATCGTCGGCTCCATTGTGGTTGGAGGAATTGAAATGGTTGGGGACAGGTTTGTCAGCGCCCTGATTGATGTCTCTGAGGTGTTCTCTAAAACGATCCGCAAGACGTCTGCCCGTTTGGCCAATGTATTTCATGTCACATCGTTTGCAGATGATAACATAAATCAGATTGCGGGATGTGCAGGTGAAAGAATCTTTCAAGGTGAAGGTGCCTCGGGGAAATGCAATTTCTGGTGTCTGAACAACGTATGGGCATGTCAGACAGTTCCTACGATGGCATTCGAAGGTGCCCACGGATGAAGTAACCGTGGGGAGGCGACTGTGCACAAGGTGGTCTCTGAGGCTCTGGTTACGGCGGAAAATTACCCTGGGGCCATTTGAGAATACCTCACGAGTGGTAGGATCCGATTCCAAGATGGACCAGTGTCTCAGGAAAATGTGCTTGATGGCATAGGCATGTGGATGGAAGGTGAGGATAAGCTTGGGTTCATTGTTCTGAGGTCGCGTATGCTTGGCGAGGGACATTTCCCGCGAGACCTGGGTTATGCGACAGAGAGCTGTCGACAAGACGTCCTCTGGGTAGGACCGTCTGCGGAAAAAGTCCAGCATTTCGTGGGCTCTCTCGAGGAAGTCATTATCATCCTGACAGATGCGACGAAGGCGGAGTAGCTGGGAATATGGGATGGAATCTTTGCAGCTTTTGGGGTGGGATGAGCTGTACAGGAGGAAACCGTGAGCATCAGTAGGTTTATAGTACACGGAGGTCGTGAGGCCTGTAGAGTTTAACTTAATGGTGGTGTCAAGAAAATTGACAGAGGTGGTGGAAATTTCTGAGGTGAATTGGATCGATGGATGGAAGTTCTTGACATAATTAATGAACCGGTTCAGTTCCGCCTCCGACATGTCAGTGAGACCTATGCCGTCATCGATGTAGCGTCGGTAAAAAGAAGGGAGAAGACCATCATAGCTGAGTTCAATCTGGTGTTCCAGATGTCCCATAAATACACATGCGTAGCTGGGTCCCATTTTAGTGCCCATGGCGACACCGCTGATTTGTTCAAAGTAGTGGCCATTGAACTCAAAGGAATTGTTGGTGAGGACCAATTCAGCGAGTCTCACAAGTGTGCGTGTAGGGATGGCTTGATCTGTGCGTTGATCCAGAAAGAACTGTAGCGCCCTGAGGCCATCAGCGTGAGGAATGGAGGTATAGAGGGAACATACATCTATTAGGAATAGTCTGTATGTGTTCCCAGGAGTCAGTTGGAGAGAGTTGAATGAAAGTAACGCATGCGTTGTATCCTTGATGTATGACGGGAGATTCGCAACTAGAGGTTGGAAAATCCTGTCAAGAAACGCTGAGATCAGTTCAGTCGGGCACGAGCAGGCAGAAACTATCGGACGTCCAGGATTTTTAAGTTTATGTATTTTGGGCAGCATGTAGAGGGTGGGTTTGCCCAAGTCGGAGTCATGGATGTGAAGTGAAGTGGCACTGGGTGGTAAGGCATCCTCACGTATGAGCTGTTTGATGGTGTTTTGAATCTTCCGGTTGTAGGAGAGAGTGGGGTCTTCGGTGCAGGGTGAATAATTGTCAGGTTTATTAAGTTGAGACATGACTTCCTCGACATATAGATCTTTTTGCCAAACAACTACCGCACCCCCTTTATCCGCCGGTTTGATGACTATGTCCTGTCTGCGCTGTAGTTGAGACAGGGCACGCCATTCGGAAGGGGATAAGTTGGAGCGTTTCAAGCGAGGGAAAGAAAGTTGCTTGATCTCATGGAGTGTGTTGGCTATGTAGAGGTCAAGCGCGTTGGAAACTCCGGGGGGTGGGGTCCATGTGGAACGGGATTTGGTTGAAGATGGAAAAATGTCTGGAAGCTGTGGGGTGGGACTGAGGACAGGCTTGTCTCTGTGGTGGTACTTGAGGCGGAGTCGTCTGTGGAAGTTGGAGACGTCTTCCAAAATGGCGCGACTGTCCATGCGGGGGCGTAGAGGGACAAAACTGAGACCTTTCCCTAAGCACAGCATGTTCTTCAGGAGACAGTGGTAGGTCAGGCGGTATGCATACCACTTTGGTGTGGTTGATAGGTGTCGAAGTGGGGGAAGGGACATGGGGACGTAGATGGCTAATTTTGTCTTTCTTACGTGAAGATAGACATTTATATAGTTCTCTATTATAATGTTGAATGATGGAGGTGATCAAATGGAAAGCAAGCTGGTTGTTGAACGTCAGTAGATGCAGAGTCTGGTACAGGTTGTGCTTGGTGTCCTTGAGTTCGGAGATATGTCGTTGATGCACAGTCACTGCCAGCTTCATGTACTTGACAGACTGCTCCTGTGCCAGGCGATTGAAGAGTCGTGTCTCAGCAGGAACCAGTTTGCCTAACGAGAGATGAATGTTGCTCCGGAAGCCTTTGGGTGTAATTTTAAGCCGGAGACAGTTGTTCAGGAAATTCAAATGGCAGGAGAAGCGAGTGATGTTAAACATAGTGCGCGCGAGGCTGATAGCTGCACGGGACATGTCCTGGGGTATGAGGGCAAATATGTCGGAGACGGTGTGGTGGAGAGATGACATAGTCCGTCTGTCAGCAGGCATGATCGGCTACAGGTCGGTAAACATGAAATAATGGATATATAAACTAAAAAACTGACAACAGGAACACGGACGATGAGAAGGGGTAGCAGCCAGGAAATTAAATGATATGGAATAGAGAGAAAAAGCAGCGGCTGCAGCAGGATATAACAATATGAAATGGAAACAAATAGGTATTTTAAATTCCTGCGAGAAAAAACGAACTAAACATTAACAAACGTTGCACATACCTTACAAGGAGATCCACGTGTCGCGAAATACAGGTGAAAAATCCGAAATCAGAAGCACTCAATAAATATAAAAAAATGAATAATAAAATAAGATAAAATACACACGAACGTATACAATACGACACACAGACGTTTCGATTCTAAGAATCTTTGTCAATGACAACACAGATAGCTGACGACAAAAACACAAACACACGACCTATCACTTATAGTGCACAACCTGATAATTCCACTGTGGGGCAGAAAATGTGACTATGGCCAGCTGCGAAAACGCGTGGCGCAGAATTGAAAATGGGTTGCCAAAAAGGATTTGAGTAGCCAAAAATATGTGAACAGTCTGCTATGGAAACATAGAAATGTGGGGACAATTAAGTCTAGATATCGCGGGGGGGGGGGGGGGGGACAGCACGGTAGTAGGTAGTGTAAACAATTGGGGAAGATGCCACAGTTATACTGTAGCGTCCACGACAGTATTAATTCCTGTCGGGTGGATGCATCCCAGATTGTTGATTAGCTGGCATTCAATTCAGACCAGTGAATCAGGAGCAAAGTCTGTTACATCACTGTGCTGAGCACACAACAGCACCATGTATTCCGGACAGTGAACCTCACCCAGAAGATGTTTCTCCATCCACGTGACGACTTTCTCCGATAACGCTCGAACAAACAGGATGCTGGTCATCAGTTAGACACTGTTCGATCTTGGTCTTCACTCTAACAAACACGGTGAAGTTACTCTGTTTAATAATGTTTGTTGAACAGAGAATCTTTTAATTAACTGAAATGTCACTTGGGAAAATCTACTGTTCACAAGTCTCTGATTATAAGATTTTCCCCCTCTTTAACAAACAACCTATTAATGTTTCTAGGTATTATATATATATATATATATATATATATATATATATATATATATATATATATATATATATATATGTGTGTGTGTGTGTGTGTGTGTGTGTGTGTGTGTGTCCGTGTCCTTGGTATATGAGTTATTAATCTTCAGTGATGAAGCTTATCACTCAGTAAACACAACACTTATGTTCATCAAGTCCGGCTCAGCAGAAGCCAGGTTTCTGCAGACCAACTAGGTTCTGAGCCCCGTGTAAAAGCCTCCAGTAACCTCTGTCTTCATTCCGTGAGCCATCATTGTATAAAACTTTGAACTGCTTCTTCAGTAATAAATCATCGCACACTCAAGTGACTGTAAATGGAACCTGTCGAGTAGAGAACATCATGGTGAGAGCAACTCAATCCTGACCGTAATTAGGTGAGTGTAGGCCAATAGCAGCACTCAGATCTATAACAGAGATCGGATCTCTGTCATACGGCCAAATAGCTCATCACATTGGTTTTATACATGGCAACACCAGGAAAGAATAAAGGAACGGGTAGAAACCCAGCAGATGCCCTACTGGAAGATCCTACCACTTCACAGTCCCCTCCTCCCTCCCAACCATCCTCAATCTCTCTAATTATTATCCCACTACATTGTCCTCAACTCCCCGAGTAAAATGATATATCACACAAGCTAGCTAAAGCCATACAATAGGACACTAGTGCCGACGCTCCTATAATACTTTCTAGCACCGCACTTATAGAACATTCTATCACTGCACCTATAATACATTATATCACCACACCTATAATACATTATGTCACCGCACGGTACTGTACTCTATTCCTAATCATACTCTAAGTTAGATATGATTAATAGAATACCATATGCCTATTCCGGTTGCTGATTGAGACTATGCAATCACAGACTGGATCTATGTCCGCCGATAATAATTAACACTTTGACACTATAGACTCTATCAATTAACACAACTCGGAATATTGCGCCGATTATTAACACTTCAGAATTTTTGGTCGACTCCTCAACTTGTTTACCTCAACTGGTTTTATATCGGGGCTTGCGTGACGTCACCAAATTGTCTAGACGCAGAGGCGTCGAGAAGTTGTTTTTCTCTTTATTTTTCCCAACTCAATGTGGACATCTGGCTGGTGTCCCCTTTCATCTGGGAAATTGTCTCCTGTCTGTGATCTAGAGAAACTTCTCCACATCACAAGACTCCATCCGACGTCTGGCCAGACATTCCGTCTATCACTTCAAAGACTGACTCCCGCCCTGTAGACGGATGGCGCTATTGACCCACATCATACAGAAATGCCGACCGTGTGCAGACAGTTTTTCCGACGTATTTTGTTCCTCAGTCTATACAACATCAAAGGGTTGCCGGTGTCTGTGCAGACGAATGTCTCTTTTTTTTCATCGATCGAACTATCAAGTTTATTTTTCGTGACAGTCCCTCGCCATCAGGCGAACCGACTTCAGAAGTAGTTGTAATTTACGTTCCAAAGTCAAGGCCGAGAAATCAACATTTAGTCCAACTGACCGGTGTAGGGGTTGAACCCGCTACCTCGGCATCAGTACACCGGATGTTTCAGAACGAGCGCTCTTACCAATTCAGCCATTCTGGCCTCCCAGCAAGTTGATAAATTTGAATACCTAGAGACACTTAAAAACATTAGATGGTACATGCGTGGCAGAGATATGTCGACGATTACTGGACCTGAGATCGGTATGAATATTTTGCCTAGCAGTGTTGTACCTGTCGATGTCTACAGAATCGAGTGGATCTAGAAACGCAAACGTGTGAGGGTGTTGGGGCTTCAACTGAGAAAGACCTCTGTACTAACTCCCCACGAGGCATCAAGATAGACGCCAAGCTGGCAAACAAATGAAGAACAGACCATGGCCATTGCTGCGACCAATACTGCCGGATGCTCACTCTTTGCACGCCATTAGACTGCACGTGTTACAACTCCTCATGATGATGGTAGATAAGTTAGTCTTCAGATTATCCTCACTGTGCATCGAACCATTCAGTCCATACATGCTCGGATCCCCTTCTCATTATCTTTCAGCGTGTGGCTGCTAATACCAGCTCTATGTTGGTTGACTGTTCGTCCCTGGTCCCTTGCATAACGCAATAACGCTCTTGTCCAGCATCACACCTTTTGGTATGGAGTTCTTGAAGTTTAGTCAAGGTTGCAAATTTAGAGTCATCACTTGATTCGTCTAATCGCCCAGCCTCCCTAGGAGAATTCAGTATACCAACCCGGTCCATTGCTCGTCCGCTTCCAACAGTAGCCAGACACGAAATTCTATCAGCTTGTTCATTTCTGTTCACAATGAAGATGTAGACAAGCAGCACCCAGGTCTTGTATTCACCGCTTCGGGAGCTCATAAACGTTGTTGTTTGGCAAAACGGGATGAAAGCTATTGTCTATCCAGAAATGAATGCCTTCATTCACGAATTTAGATCAAACATGTACAATCACAATGCTCTACTTCAAAGACCACATTCCAAATATATATTCTAAGTCATGATTAATCATGGAAACATGAACCACAATTCACATAAGGACTTAACAGTACATATAGGATGACTTCAATGGAATGGAACTCAGACGCCACAACTCCGACGTCACATATACATTAACAAACCATTAAATCGATGAAACACCACACATCATTTTCCAAGTATGGAAACACACAAACTACACTCCACACGATGAATTAACATCACATGATGAATTCCATAGAATGAAATGAAATCACACACAACAACTATAACTTCACGATGTACACGAGTGAACCATTAAAATCAATGAAACACCCCAAGTTCACTTAAGGAGTTATGAGTGGTACTACTAGCAAGTCTTCCTTATATTAATTACGACATAATTAATTATCTAGAAGATTCTTAGCTAGGTTTAAGATTATTTTCACTATATACAAGAACAATATTAGGGTTGGAGAATTCCCCCAAGGTTTGAACTTTGTTAAGTGGGCCATATTGGACCACATGGTAGTAATCTGACTATGGGCAAGATAAGAGATTAATAAAGAATAATTAATTGGGACTATTCACTCTCTGAACTAATTCCTTCAACTAATAAGTATTTTATCTAGAGAAATACGCTAGTTCCGAAGTTAAGCACATAATTAATTTATCTTAACTCTAATCGTCTACTGACTAACTCAGGTGTCCTTCCGCAGGTGGATACCTAATTTCGAGAATCACGTAATGTAATTTATCCATGTTTCTAATGCCACATGTGACGAGCTTTGCGTTTTACCCTTGTCGGCAAGCCACATGGCACACAAACATGGTCCTAATTCTAATATTAGTTAACTAACACTAGTTTTAATTAATGTTATCTATTATCGATCGGCATGGCCTTTAGATTTTGCCGGCATTTTGACACACAGAAAAATATTTAACAAAATTATTATTAACTCACCCTGCAACTAGATTTTGACTGGCCTATCGGGAGTGGAGACTATCATTGGCTTTTCTATGTTTTAGAGGGTTTTTCGGCTTAACAAGAGCCAGCAATAAAATATGTTTAAACACAGACAGGTGTTCAATTTTAGCCAATTGACGTGATAGTAGCTCCTTGCTCCCTCCAGGTTGCTATCAGAAATGGCAGAAGTTAGGTTGCTACCGGAAGTTAACTTCTCATCCAGGAGAGTTCCCTTCCTGTGGCCAAATTATTATTCACAGCCAAACCTGAATATAAAATTCAGCCTGACTTGATTTCTTGGCTTGTAAACGAACTCTACCCTACATCTACTTCTAACTATAAAAAGAAATAGTATTTAACTCTCTCTCTCTCTCTAGTTTAATGTATATAAATACACTAACCAAAGACGATTTTATCTAATATTTGAAAATATAGATAAAAATAAAATTACTACAGGATACATAGAGGGGTTTACTGAGGGCTATCTCCATCTAATAACAAAACGATCTGAGAGGTGGGCCAACCTGTCACAGTGACAGATCCTACTTTTCAACGTAATAGTCTTGTACAATATTGACTTTAGGCACAAGGTCAATGGTGCTTCGTGGAAATTATCAGGCCCAAAACGTGTCATATGAACTGAGTGCTGTTATACCCAGTATTGATGAAGCTTTCCAGAACATAGCAGGCCCTGAAGGGGTGAACAGACTTCAGTGATTTGCAATCCATTGACGTTAGTGGAACTCCCACACTCTACGAGTTAGTGTCTCATTTTGAACTTCAGTGGGGACACCTATTGCCACAGTCTCCTAGTCAGACTTTTACTTAAGACTCTAGTTGTGCGTCTACGCCACCATGGGACACTTTGGTAACGGAGGGCGTGTATATTTACACCCTGTTATAGTGTTGTTGTTTTTTTTTTTGGTTGCCTCAATATAAAATTCAATATCTCAGTAACGAACTGAGGTAAAATGATGAGATTTAGTATACAACGTTATCATTATGTCCACCCAACAAAAAAAAAAAAAATTTTGTTCTGGAGATTTAACAGCAGATTTCAAAGTTAGTTTATAAACGGTATATTAATTATGACTTAAAGATTACGTCCATGATGTTAACAGTTTTACAGCTTCACCAAGACTCGACCCACATTATTCAAAATTTTCACGTGATATTCGTTTTGAAACAAACAGCGCGAAGATTCAGAGGCGTCTCCAAATGTGGGTTCTTTCATGAAACGTGATTATATAAATAAACTAGCTGACAAGGCCCGGTTCTGGCGGGAATCAATCAATCAATCAATCAATCTCTATCTATCTATCTATCTATCTATCTATCTATCTATCTATCTATCTATCTATCTATCTATCCTATCTCTCTATCTATCTATCTATCTATCTGTCCTGTCTGTCTGAATAACTGCCGGTCGGCTGACCCATCCACCGACCGACCGACCGACCGACCGACCCACCGACCTACCTATGCTATCTATCTATCTATCTATCTAATCTATCTATCTATCTATCTATCTATCTATCTATCTATCCGATCTATCTATCTATCTATCCTGCCTGCCGGCCCACCCACCCACCAACCGGACCGACCTACCGATATCTATCTATCTATCTAATCATATCTGTCTATCTATCTATCTATCTATCTATCTATCTATCTATCTCTCTATCTATCTATCTATCTATCTATCTATCTATCTATCTATATAATCGTCTGGTCTGTCTGTCTGTCTGTCTGTCTGCCTGCCTGCCTGCCTGCCTGCCGGCCCACCCACCCACCAACCGACCGACGTAACGATATCTATCTATCTATCTATCTATATATCTATCTATCTATCTATCTATCTATCTATCTATCTATCTATCTATCTATCTATCTATCTATCTATCTATCTATCTATCTATCTATCTACCTATCTATCTATCTATCTAATCTGTCTGTCCGTCTGTCTGCCTGCCGGCCCACCCACCCACCAACTGACCGACCGACAGATATCTATCTGTCTGTCGGTCTGTCTGTCTGTCTGTCGGTCGGTCGGTCGGCCGGCCAGCCAGCCCACCCACCCACAGACCGACCGACCGACCGACGTACCGATATCTATCTATCTATCTATCTATCTATCTATCTATCTATCTATCTATCTATCTGCCTGCCAACCCACCCACCCACCGACCCACCGACCGACCCACCCACAGACCGACCGACCGACCCACTCAGCCAGCCATCCATCCACCCACCTATCTTTCTGCCTACCTACCTACCTACCTACCTTTCTGTCTGTCTGTCCGGGCCGCGTCATTAATTTTATTCGGAGACTCCCGAGGGTCGTCGCTGGAGCTACGGAGTTCGTGCTTTGTGCGACGCTTTCCGCGCTGCGGAAAGAAACTGAGCCATATAGGGATAAAAACCCGGTGCAATGCAGCCGATTCTGTCGATTGTAAGCTACTTCTTTGATTGCACCCACTCCCATACGAATCCAGATACGCCTTTGTTTGTCATCTGAATTTGCAGGTCCTCATTACCGTAAACATAACTTTTTTTTAGCAAGAAATCACTAGTTGTTAAGCAAAACATCAAAGGAATGATGCCGCTTTCAATGATTTAAGTTGTTTTTGGACCTATCAAAGACATATTCATTGGGTGGGGGTAAATATAAGACGGCTGGAAAAATTTCATAACGATGCAACAGACAGTTTTCAAAATAATTGATCTTGAATGACGGCATAAATTTCCGGACATACTGTAAGTTGTTTTATTAGCTTCCACGATTTCCTTGTGTCTCTTTCAAAGTTCAGAGACTCTGTTTTCTCCTGCCAGCTTTTCCGTCTAGCCTGCAGCATGGCCCTTTGAAATTTGGCTTTTATTGCTGGAATTTATTGTGGTGTCCTTGGCTGGGTGTGGCCTCTGCTTGCTTTCTACACACTTCCACATCATCATGCAACACACGTTGTGTTCATTACGGATTCAAAGAGTATACTTAGCAAGGCTGGAGAAAGGAATGTTTCGTGTGGAATAGCTCTTGTCGCTTCAGAGGTCACAGATTGTGAGAATTGTATGGATACTTTGCCCTGGCCATGCAGGTGTACGGGGGAATGAACAGGCTGATAGGCTAGCAGGGAATGCACATCCTTGGTAGTATTTTGCCTATGGACAAGGGGGAGGTGGTCCTGCGCTTGTGGGACCAGGTGGAGAAGGCGGAGGAGCAGATTGAGAACCCATATGTGGAAAGAATGAGATTGCGGGGGATCGGCAGGGGTTCTGGAAGAATCTCAAAACTGAGAGGGAAGACCAGAAGACCTTTTAATCAGATTGCGATGTCTTTGATAGGTCCAAAAGCAACTTAAATCATCGAAAGCGGCGACATTTCTTTGATGTTTTGTGGAAATTGTAGTGAATTCATGCTAAAAAGTAGTTTTACAGTAAACCACGTTATTTCTGGTAAGGACACAAGTACAAGGCGTAGCCAGATTCGTATGGGAGTGGGTGCAATAAAAAAAAGTTGCTTAAAAGTCGACAGTGTCGACTGCATTGCACCGGGTTTTTATCCCATATGGCTCAGTCTCTTTCCGCAGGGCGGAAAGCGTCGCACAAAGCACTAACTCCGTAGCTCCAGCGACGAACCTCGGGAGTCTCCGAAAAAATTTACTCGTGAAATGAAGGAATCGAACATACAACCTTCGGAGCCCGAGTCAGACGGCTTAACCACTTCATCACGGAGACTCCCGAGAGGGGTGCAATGTGTAATATTAGTAAAGACAGAGAATGTACAGAGGTGTGGGGTAAATAATGTGTAAATTGACAGGATTGATTGATTGATTTAGGAACCGACATCACAGCATTTGGGACATTCCCATAAGCGCTCCGTCCCCATCCTCAGCAGCCAGCGAAGAGTTCCAACACTAATAGTTCCAGTAGCAATCTGATTATATGTACGTCTCGCCTTTCCTCTGAGCGTCGATCGTCTGCCAGATCCCCTCGTCATACCTCGCTGCCTCATTCTTACCAGACTATGGTGATCCATTTGCTCCTCCGAGGTGTACACGTGCTCCCACAAGGCTGCAGCCACATCTGTTTTGTCATGCATCAATATTCCACCATGTTTTGCCGAGCCAGCCAATCTGCCCGCCTGTTCATTTCCAGCACACCGGCATGCCCAGGAGAAAAGATCCAGGTGATGCTTGCTACCCGTGACCTCCGAAGCGAAGCAAGCCACTCTGCACGAAGCTTGCCTTTCTCACCCTCCTCAGCATGCTTTCTGAGTCAGTTACAATCACAATGTGTGAATGTATCGTGTTCTCTATCCAGCGGAAAGCTGCACTGACCGCCTCCACCTCCATTCTTAAGCTAGATGTTGTGTTATCATACGCCAGGCTCTCCTGCACTAAACGCCGACCATTAGCTTTTGCCAAGGACCCCCAGGCCCTTCTCCTACCTCTCAACACTGACCCATCCGTGTAGATAATCACATCACCCGGGCGAGAATTATCCTGAATTAGTTGCTGAATTTCCACTTCTGTGGCCTCTGCTGGCTACTCCCTGCTCAATGTGATTATAACTCTGCACAAGTCTGACTGCTCGGCTGGCACTCTGACCCACTCTTCTTGCCTGATGTTCTCCAAGGGGCACACCTGTCTGATCTTATCCTCCGCCTGAGCCATCCATGATTTCCCTCTTATCAGTCTCTGACCCTTAACTACGTCCAGCGCCTCATGCAATGGGTGATCTGTGTCTGCAGCTAATCTGAGGTATGCCTTCGCCTGCATCACCTTGTGCCTACCAGCAGACCAAGGATGTAACGCATACACACTACTGGAGTGTCTCTGGTGCATCCCAGAATGACCCGCATAGCTTCGTTCTGTATGCGCTCTAATTTCACCAGCTGACTCTTTGAGACAGTGAGCAGTCCAAGTCCATAATCAATCACTGAGAGGATCAAGTGCTGGTATAGTGTGAAGAGCATTCTCTGCTCTGTGTCCATTGCGATCATAGTTTTAAGTGCATTGAGTCCCTATTGAGATCTTGTCACAACCGTCTCCACATGGTCCTTGAAGGACAGACTCCTGTCAAAAGTGATTCCCAGATACTTCAGTTTGTTCTCTCTGTTGACGCCTCTGCCATCTATCGTGAGGCTTGGGACATCATCTCTCACAATCCTGTTGTCCAGAGAGCACCAAAAACAGCCGCCTTTTCCGGGTTAATGACAGCACTCATTTCAGTGCACCAGTCAATCACTTTGTCTACTGTCACCTGTAGCTCCTGGGCTGTTTGATCCCTATTTCTCCCCTGCCTATATGCAAGAATATCATCTGCAAATGTTAGTATCCTTCCAACCCCTGGTGCTTCTAGGTATGCAATCTTGCTCGTATACACGTTAAAGAGAACCGGTGAGATTGCAGATCCTTGTGGCAGTCCCGGGGTTAAAATATGTGGCTCTGAGGTCCATGCGCCTAGACGGAGAGCAACCCGACGAAGCTTCCCCTTTTCCAAAAAATCCTGCAGCTTAACAGCGACTATCTTCTCTAAAATCTTCCCAAATGTATTTTGAAGGGTGATGATCCTAAAGCCGCCTAAGCTTTGAATGATCCTTGTATGGTTTTGGGAGAGGGCTAGGATAGTTATGTAACCAACCCTGCGGTACTGATGCTGTCCTAATGCTCTGATTAAAGCAGCCGGCCATCTCCTTCAGGTCTATATCGCTCAAAGCCTTCATATGGCCATACCTGACACCATCAAGGCTCTGGTGCCGTGTCTTTTGCCTTTTTCAAAATATGTTTAACATCTTCAACCCGTATGATGTCTTCATAAGGCATATTCTCCATTGTGCCAGATAATTCCACTCTAACTGCATCCTTGGTATCCGCATCATTATGATTGGTCTGCTCTAAAAATCTCTGAAGAAACGCCTCCCCTTTCTCCTTGTCAGTTGTCACGTGTACACCATCATCTTTATAAATTGTTCCCACTGTCATAGGACGATCTTTTCTTTGCATTTGTCTGTGCAGTTTCCATAATTTATGCAGTGTTTTATCACCCCAATCTCCTTCATAAAACATTCCCATTTTACTTTCTTGGCCTCTGCAGCACACCGCTTGAAAGCCTCCACCTTGTCTTTCTTGTCATTGACAGGAAAGTAGAAGGAATATATTTCTTACCTTATTTTTCATTTCCTTCTTGTTTCTTAAGATGCTGGTTAATAGTTGTACACAAGTATTCATGTTACAATGATGCATTTAGCTTTTTATATTGAGTTCGTGAAAGCTTCCAAATAGCTGTGCGTTAATGTGCGTAAGGAGTGGCCAGAAATGATACCGCAATTTAGTCATCTTGTGTCAATTTTTAAGGATCTGTTCCGCTGTCTGTGTAGTTTGTTCACATGTACACATGGGTGACAGACACGCTTTGAGTCTTCGTGAAAGATGGTCTACTCTGCTGTTTACTGTCCAGAGACGGAACATGATTACCTGTTTTGCAGTATGAAAATAGTTGTCAGTGTCTCTCTAGTGGGCTTTCTTCGTAACGACCTAGATGTTGGTCCTCTTTTCATTGAAGTTTATAGATTGATTCGTATGCACGTGTGTTGTCCCCTAAGTTGACAACGTGTTTGCTCTCACGTTTCTTGTTATGCCACAATATGTCAGTTTCCACCGCAATATTACTCTTCTGTTGGTATTCAATGCGTTTAGTGTGTGTGTGTTTTTCAATACCAGTTGTTTGTCACCGCTGAGAGCTTGTGGAATTGAAAATTCATCACTGTGGAATTCAAACTGTTGCCATTGACATTGTGCGGATGCTGTAATGTTTAGGGCCTGAAATTCGTCTGAATAGTTGGAGCAAAATATCCCAGTAAGCGATGCATGCAGATTAAGGTCTGCGATCTGCTCAGACAATCTGTGTCGGACGATTCCAGTAGGTTGATGACTGCTCTCGGTTGCATAAATTTCAATCCATCCTTTCTCCAATAGTCCCCTTCCTCTTTCAACACATGGTCCTCACATTTTCTCAGTAACTTTTATAAATATTTAATAGCGCGGACGGGATTAGTATATTGATGTCAGACAACTATATATAGTAATAGTATTGTCAGCTGCCATCTGTCCTTTAATTTTAGCCCACACAAGTTCTGTAGGGTTAAAATGAGAGTGGTACGGCGGAAGTCTCAAGCACCCATGACGATGCTCTTCTATCAACTTGTCGATTTGATATTTCTTGCTTTTTGGCGTACTGTTTTGCAAGGGTGTGAACGAAACGGCACTTCATCTGTGCTTCGTCGGGCGAGAATCCATTTTATTCGGCGCGTCATCAGGGACTTTCCCTGTTATTAATAGACTGGGGATAGCCGAGCAGGATTTTCCCATGTAGAAAGTTCGCGAAGCATCGTGAATTGAGTGACCAGGGTACACCAACAAATTCTCGTGCAGAAGCACCTAGAAATTCTAGTGCGAATGAGAGTATCCTGATAAGTTGACTTACACCACGAAGCACTCATTTCTCGTGCGCATTGGGTTGCACCTAGGAGAAATGCGGCCGGGATAGTCATTCACTTTCTTCATCTCGATGCGTGAGGACGCATGGCTTTGCTAGGCCGATTGTATAGTGCCTCACACACAAAAAGGATAAAGCTGACTGTCACCCATTACGGCATGCTTGCCCATTGACAGTACTGGTAGCTGACTGGAGACTGGTTAAGGAATTCAGGTATTTACTTTGGTAATTAATTTAACTTTTTAATTGAGCAGAACAACGCGATCGTTTGTAACTCATTAATATGCGGCCGACTTTGCATCGCTTATGAGGGACGGATCGATAAGTTGGTTGAGAAACTAGGGCGGTATACACCTGTGCGTGTTGCATTGTTGACAAGCCTGTGTAGTTCTGTAACTGCTTGAAATGTAAGCCTGTTATAGCGGCGTATTGTGTTCACCTATTATGAACTATGTATGGTAAATAGTTGCATATAATATGTTTGCTGTACTATAATAGGGCACAGTTTACTGGTGTACGTTATGAACCTAAGTTATGTCAGTCAGTAGTTAAGGTTAGCAGAGCGTTGGGAGTTAGACAGGTAAGTTGCTAAGGGGAGATTTCCGACAGTGAATTGCTGAAGTGCTAGGGAAATAGAGCACTTAAGTCTTAGCCATAGGAAGTGATGTAGCTATTTTGTGTAGACTAAATAGTGAATTCATTTCGTGGAATTGTGGGATTCGCAGAAGGTAAATTCTTCAGTGGTGCTAGAGATATATACCATGTTGTGTAATACTGCTATGAGTAATGTACCGAACGCCGAAGTGGTTTGATGCGATATAACACTGCGTTACCTTCGCGATGTAAATATGCATTCTTGATTCTTTTCTTGGCTGTCCTGTTCTTTTCATGCTTGCATGAGTACGTCAGTGCTGATGTGTTGGAAGTATGGGAGGACAAATGGAGGTTGAATGAGACACGGGGACAAATGGGATATGGGAACTGAGTGCAAGTTATTAAAGTACTGGACTGGCAAACCAGGCCAGCCAGAAAGTTCGGCCAAAGCTCAAGGCTAATCCGCTTGGGAGGTCAGAACTGGATGAAACCTTTGTACATGCATGTCTTACTAGAAGGATTTCTTGACTCTAGGGAAGAGAATAACAAGAAGAGTTTCACTATAGAGTGGGCAGGATGTCCCACCAGCGAAATGGAAGATGTACATACATTATGTGGTCATGTATTGTTACTATATCACAAATGGTAGTACATTGATTGTTGTTATGTTTCTTACTGAATGCATAATGTAAGGGTGGGGTCCAGGGACTCCTTACCTTTATATTTAGTTCTCGTTAACTCTAGAACTAGTTTTGCTATTGAATTCAGCGACAACCTTTATGTGAATAGGGATTTGTGAGACGTTAGATCAGACTCGCCATTCTGTATACTTACTCTGTTTGACGGGCTGTTCTGAAGGGCCATCTGACATTGGACTGAGACTCATGCTTTAATACTATCAACATAGAGATGATGCTCTACTTAGTTGAATAATTAGGTAGCATTACTGAAGGTTGAATAGTCATTGATTTGATGCATGTGGGCCAATGTTTGGAGCCAAATACTCTCACCGATAGCTCTTCCTTTCCAAGTGTTACCTGTTTAGAAACCAGCCTATTACTACAATGTTTGCGGGAAACCACTACGTGTTCCATGGCGAATGGTCACTATACTTACTTACCATGCCTGACTGTACCACACCATGCAAGAGGGTGAATAATCAGGAATGACTAATACTCACCACGTGATTCTTGAGCCCTGAAGCCGCACTTGTGGGAACAAGATGGTTTGTCTCTGTATATGAACATTGGTTAATGCAATATTTCAGCAATTCGTCTACCTGAACAATCATGCCTGCGTATGAAGTTCATTGAAATACTATGGAAAGAGGATGAAATGCTCGATCCAGAGAGATGTACCAAGTTGGGGTAATCTCAGCTCTGGGAGCTCATCAATTTCAAGTCAATGTTTATCCGCTTAATTGTCGGAGAATCCATGTATAGATTGACACTTATCAGTGTGCAGTAACGACATCAGCAATAGTGTCCGGTCACGACTAGACCCACACCAGCTTGCGTATGATGTTACATGACTATTGCAGGTATACAGGTAAACTTATCCTTGTCCTGATGAACATTTGGGTGCTGAATTGATAAGTTGTGTAATCAAATCAATCTGACAACTGAGTCCAGAAATACTGACAGTATGTTCGGTCACCAAGGTCAACCATGTTTCATTATCTTGTGTGCCTTGACTCCGAGGGAGTCTGAATAGTAATGACAGTGCAGTGTGTTGATTTAATCTGCATGAACATAAATACATTTCGTGGGACTCTTTTGAACTTGCTGCAGTAATGATCCATTACCCAACCAGGGGTAAGCGCTTCTAGTCCAGGACCATTAGGTTGGTCATGTGCTACATCTAGTGACATCAAGATTAACTGGGGTCATCTCAAGGAGGAGTGTCTCCCAGCCAGGCTGTATACTGAGAACTGTTTAGGGTGGTAACAGTGTAGATTTGAATGTTCATCCAGCCGTGTGTGGTCCAAGTGGTTAATTCCTCTGACACTGGATCTTAGCTCTGGGGACGGAGTGGTCTCCAAAGGTTCCAGTCATCATTCTGGAAGGGAGCCGGGTGAGTGTCGTACCGACTGGACGGAACATCTACATCAAATCTGCATCTCAGCCTACTGATGAAACTAGTACCATCTCTGACTTTGTCTCTAATCTACCCTCTACTATTGTAAATAGAATTATTCTATCAAGGTGTTCAATTCATACCTATTTTCTTTAGGGTAGAATAAACTTTGTTTATGTTGACTTATTCTTTTTACAATTATTGAGTGTGGTCTCGGACGATGCCTCAGTGTTCATTGTCCCAAGGAAGAGGGTAGTTAGTGGGGGGTCTAGAATCTGGGAGGGGCTTGTGGACATATTTAACCAATTTGAGGTATATTTTTGCATATAGGCAGGGGAGAGATAAGGAGCAAACAGCCCAGGAGTTACAGGCGACAGTAGATAAAGTGGTTGACTGGCGCACATAAATGAGTGCTGTCATCTACCCAGAAAAGGCGGCTGTTTTGTGGTGCTCACTGGACAACAGGATTGTGAGAGCTGATGTCCTAAGCCTCGCGATAGATGGTAGAAATGTCAGCAGAGAGAACAAACTGAAGTATCTGGGGATCACTGTCAGAGCCTAGCTATGCAGCAACATCGTTACGGCACCCGGCGGACAAGAGTTG
>JACEFZ010006657.1:17500-38811 GCA_014155875.1 Cepaea nemoralis | reverse complement strand
ATCATTCTCTCCTCTCATTTACCCATCTTTCATCCACTTTCATACCCTCGCTTTGCTAAAACATTCAATCGTCATTAAAATATGGTTCATAGTATCAAGTAAATGAACATTACATATTTACACTAAATGATTGGCTGAATTATACAAGTTTTCACGCCAAATGACTGTGCGATTTGTTTGCACGTGTCATGCCTATACATAATATACAAGTTTGTGAGGATGGTTTGTTACCGATCCTGTAATTCTAACTAATGTAATTTGGTGTGCTGTTCTAATTTAATCATAAGGGAAATAATCTAACTAATTAATTACATTTAAGCAAAATGGGTTAGTTACCTTAAAGTGTTATTGGTACATGAAATGGTGTTAATTTCTAAATGGTTGGGTTAAATTAGAAATGATATTTTAAATAATTGAATTTATAAATGATTATGATTATGCGGTGATAAGGTAAAGTAATATTTAACAATTGCATTTCTAATATAGGTGTTAATTTAAATGGGTTATTAACTAAATGATGGTGACTTATAACTATCAAATGAGATAAATAAAGTTATATATGCACTTGAACATTTTGCAATTCAATTATTCATAGAAAAATGAAGTTATGCGTACTGTTTATAAAACAATATTATATGCATATCACATTTACTTTTATTTATAATTACACTACACTAATGTCGTCCTTTAGGTGTGATGATGGAGCACTGTTCTTTGTAGACTATTTTCATAACATAGTTCAATTAGACACAGTCTTTTATGCTCTCCTTCCTGGATAGTGTTTATATATATAGTTCCCTACCAATTTATGTAGGTTCACCTCTAACACTTCAATGTAAATATGGCTTATATACGTGTTAGCGATGTAGACATACTACTTATGCGGCTGTTCATTACACTCATAATGGCACTGTTAGTCTTACACAGTTTATACGCTTGGCGATGAAACGCACTTACAGTGTAACTTATTCACCACATACGGCACTGATGTAATTAGCACTTACAGTGTCACTGTTTCTGGTGATCTTTAGTCGATATCTTCCTGTACCTCAGGTATTTCAATGTTTGACGGTCGACTCAAAGTGTCTGCCAAAGAGTTTAACCTCCCCTTTAAATGCTGGATGGTAAATTTATAGTTCTGCAGTATCAAGGCCCATCTGTAGACCCTATTGTTGTGGGGGATGCCAGACTGCATAACAGACAGCGGAGAATTGTCGGTTTCGATCACAAACTGTGCTCCTGCCAAAAACCTATGAAGTTTTCTAACACAATAGATTAAGCTGAGGCCTTCCAATTCTGATGCTGAGAATCTCAATTCCGCTGGACTGATCTTCCGACATACGTACATTACTGGGTGGAACTTCCCTTAGTAAAACTGGCCTAGTACTCCTGATATGGAGATAGCACTTGCGTCTGTACGTAAAAAATAGGTAAGATTTTGGTTAGGCAAACGCAGGATAGGTGGAACGCTGAATAAATATTTCAATTTTGATAGAGCACTAATTAATCGTGCATCTTGAACATTTAATTTAGCCGAAGCTTTCAAAATATTGGAAAAAAAAACTGGTGATTTCTGCCAGATTGGGAATAAATTTACTATAATAATTTACAAGACCAAGTAGACTTCGGACCTGTTTCTTGGTCGTTGGCATAGTCAAATTGAGAATCTTGGTCACGATTCTTTCATCTGTTCTGAGTTGGCCCCTGCAGATGGTATGGCCTAGGAAGTCAATCTCTTCCATGCCCAACTCTACTTTAGTGGGCTTGACTGTAAGCCCGAATACTCGCAACCTGTCGAAGACATGTCGCAGTTTCTGTAGGTGTGATGTCCAGTCTTCCGTATGAATGCATATGTCATCTATATATGTAGATGTATTGGTTACCCGGTGGAGAAGATCCCTAGTTAGACGGACGAATGTCGCTGGAGCATTACGAAGGCCGAAAGGAAGAAATCGCCACTCATAGAGACCTAAAGGTGTGGAGAAAGCTGTTAAAGGAATTGAATTTTCTTGCATCGGGACCTGCCAATAACCTTTCGTGAGGTCGAGTTTACTAAAGATGCGGGATGTAGACATATCAAGGATCACATCCTCGCATGCTGGGATTGGTTCAGCATCAATTTTGGTCACTCTGTTCAAACGTCGAATTCGCAGAGTCGAATTGTTGAGTCCTTTTTGGCGACAAGGACGATAGGGAAAGAATATTCTGACTGAGATTTCCGAATTATTCCACTCGACTCAAGAGATAGTAGTTCTTTGTCGAGATTAGCCCTATAATTTAGTGGGATGGAATAAGGTCGACACTTGATTGGGGTGTTATCAGTCAGAATAATGGAGTGTTCTATTCTGTCTGTCTTTCCTGGGATGTCGGAGAAAATGTCTCTGTACTCCGTCACTAATTCTATCATCTGTCGTCGTTGCTCGTCTGTAAGTTTGGTTTCTATCCGTATGCTGTTGATGGTTCCAGTCGTGTCTACTGTAGGGACTGGTAATTCTATTCCATCGTCATCTGTCTCGTTCAGTACTGTTGTTGTACTAGCTGCGTGTGTTGTTACCTGGCTAAGTGTGTTTGCGATGTCGTTGTCCTGTGTCGCCCTACCTAGTGTAGTTGTGTTGTGTACGTCTGTCGTCCGATTAATTGGTGTGGGTGCATCTTGTTCGTCTGTCGGTAGTTCTTGTCGTGAGAAGTATGGTTTCAGCATGTTGATATGAAATATCTTTAATTTTCCCTTTATCGATATTTCATAATCGACATCTGATATTTTCCGTTCAACGTTGAATGGCCCTTGCCACGATGTTAGTAACAAATTACGTTTATCTGGTAGTAAAAGCAGAACCTTCTGATTAGGTTCAAGGTGTATAGTTTTAGCACCCTTATTTGCATAGTCGCGGTACATCTGTCCTTTCCTCTCCAAAGATGATTTGGCTATTACACACGCTTTCATTATTCTATCGCGTGTCTCTGTTACCATCTCATACGGTGTTACTGATGTTGGGTTTTCTGGTAAGCTAGTGATTAGCTGATGGTAAATTGTTAGGGGTCCTCGAGGGTTCGCCCCATACACTAATTCAAAAGGTGAGAAACCCGTACTCGAGTGCGGAATTTCTCTATGGGCAAATAGCACTGCTGGCAATAGCGTGTCCCAATCAGATGGGTTTTCTGCTGTTACTTTTGCCAGCATGTGTTTGAGATCCCCGTTAATTTTTTCTATGATCCCGTTGCTCATTGGGTGGTACGGGGTACAGAAATGTTGTTCTATCCCTAACAATTATGTTAAGGCTTGCGTAGCAGCCGAAATAAACTGCGTTCCACGATCTGATAGAATAGTTCGTGGAAAGCCAAAACGAAAAAATAAGTGCAAAAATACATTTGCCACATCTTTGGAGGTGATGCATTTTAGTGGAATAGCTTCGATCCACCTGGTACATAGATCCACGAGAGTAAGTATGAATCGGTTTCCTTTGCTCGACACCTGATTTAGGGGTCCAACAATATCGACCGCTGCACACTCAAATGGTCTAGATGCTAATACTGACCGTTGAACTTCGGCCGTCACATGCTGTCCCTTTCTTACAAGATGTTGACAAATAGTACATGAACGACAGAAAAATTTTATATCAGTACAGAATTTAGGCCAGTAGAAGTGTGACAAAATTCTGGCTCTGGTTTTGTCATAGGCCAAATGTCCAGCAAACGGTGACTCATGTGCGATCTTTAGCACATTTTGTCGGTATGTTACAGGTAACACCGTTTGCTGAATTTCATGGTTATTATTTGTGTAATAACGCATGAGAATTCCGTTGTGTTTTCTAAAATACCAAGATGCATTTTTAGTCACTTCGCTCGCTCACCTAACAATTTAAAATAAGGTGCGATCGTTTGATCGGTGCGTTGTGCCTCGATAAATTCTTGTCGAGTAGTGTTGGTATTGGCACCGCTGGGTGTTAACAGCTGTAACATCTCATTTTGTAGGTCAGTATAGTGTGTTTGCGTATCTGACCTTGTTACAGCATTAGCCATGTTTGTATGCTTCCAGGCTAATATGTCGTCGTCAGTACATTGCTTCAATGAAGCTAAACAGCCTAAAATCAGATCCGTGCAGGGATCTTGCTGGATTGCGCAAGTAAATGTGCCGGTAAGGAACGGGGTATTAATATGCGCTTTTGCTAGTGGGTATTTCTCAATGGTTCCAGAGAAAGTACGGTATTTTACAAATTAACCCGTGTAATCTTCTGGTCTGACCAGCTCTTTTCTTAAACCAAGTAAAGTGCTGCCGCTATCCAATAAACAATGGCATGGTTGATCATTGACCAGTGCATCGCAGAACTTCAGTTTACCTCTGGAGGCACTAGATGCATTAGCATCTTCATTGGAAAATGGTATAACGTGCCCACATTTCAATTTACCATCCGCATGAAACTGGTGACATGTGTCACATCTCTTATAGTCTAATATGTCAGTAACTACTGCCACACTTTCACATTCACTTTCTGGTAATACATTTACAAGTTCAGAGTCAATTTCACTATAATCGTCAGATGACGTATCGATGAGCACAGCATTATTTGCCTACATTCGTTGCCTACCAAGACATTTAGCACTATAGTGGCCGTAGCTGGAACAAAAGTAACATTTAACAGCACGTTTAAATGAATTTCTTCTACTTTCTTGCTTCTTTATCACTGTTTCTAAGTGTGAGGGATATGCCGGGTTCTTGTCGCACATAGAGTAGCTAGGATAGAACAATTTACAATATCCACATTGAGGTGGCTTCTGGTAAGGTTTGTCTTTCTTATGATACTCTTTCTGATTATGAGATCTACTAGGTACGTTCTTAACAAAAGCAGTGATCTCTGTATCATGTGTTGTGGACTTAAATATGTCACGATTGGAAGAAAAATATGCCGACCCCCGTTTTTCTAGTTGCTCAATGGATTCGATATCTGATTGTTGGAGAAACTTCGCAAAAGGGGTAGGGACTGTGGCTATCACCTTATCCATTACCATGAGATCTTGTAATTTATCAAAGTTTTTGCCCACTTTCGCCGCCCTAATCCATTTATTAAATGTGCTTTGCACGTTAGAGATGTAATCTAGGAAGGTTTCCGTTGCCTTTGGTTTTATTTGGGAAAACTGAATTTGATACCCAGTGGCATCCAAAAGGAAGTGCTGCATGATCCTGCCGTGGATGTACTGATAATTGTTCCTTAGTTCTGTAGGTATTGATTCTATAACCTCTAATGGCTCCCCACTGAGATTTCTCATGTAGATCATTGCCCAGTCCTCCAATGGTATTTTCTGAGTCTTAAGTTGAAATTCTATATTCTCAGTCCATGCTGAGATTGAATCCCCTACGCTATATGGTTTGATCAGGCCTTTATATTTACTAAACTTATTTTGTTCTTCCTGGCTCTTTTGTTTACTAAAGGCTATCTGTATGTTTGAATCTATCTCCATTTCTTTCATCTTTAATTTAGTTTCTGAATCTACCTGTATCTGCTTCTGTTTGGTGGCTTCCTCTACTTCTTTCATCTCTTTTTGATGTTGCCTCTCTAATGCTCTTTCGTCTCTCTCTAGAGCAGCTTTTCTCTCTGCTTCTTCTCTCTGTCGAGCAGTTTCTTCTTTGTATCTTTGATCTACCCATTTCTCTAATTTCTCTCCAGTATGGCCCATTTCTTTGCCCGCCTGGATACAATCATTTAATGATGCCATTTTGTGGCTTTATGTTATTTCACAATGATATCACAGTAGTTTTACACAAATGTTTGTAGTTGTGTGTTAGTTATTCACATTCTCACTGAAATAAAGATGCATGATTAACATAGTGAATATTAAAATAATTCGAAAATATACTCATCTAATTCTTCGGAAAATACGGCCCTTGGGATGTTCCACCGCTGTCTTCCGGACACACAAAAATGATCGACTTGATAACAGAACGGATGCTTCTGTTTAGTAGAGCATCAATACTTTAGACACATGCGTATGATATAAATACATGTTTATATTTCATGCGGCTGATGAATCATAAATGTGATCTAGATAATGATAAGTGATGTTAATGAATGAATGTTATGATAGTATGAATGATCGTCATGATTCGTAAGATGATTCGTCATATGACAGTCACTGTCGTCTTGTCTTCACTTTCTATCTTGTTTGGTATAACTACGTTCTAAGGCTTCCGTTCAGTAGCTAATATATTTTCTTTGTGCAAAAAGAACTTATTTTGCCAAATATCTACATGAATGTGATGAATGGTGATATTAATGGCTGTATCACACAAAATGAAATGTACACGATGGTTTGCTTGATAATTTAAATTCATATTTGTATACATTTACATTACCACAAATTCATACACATTTCCTATTAATTTTCGTAGAATAACACTACTTTCCTATTAATTTTCGTAGAATAACACAGCTTGAAAATTAATCTTTCTTCATTGTGGTTCAAGCTCCACAAATGGTAACATATTAATTATCACGTAGTAATGGTGTTAATCACTCACGTTCATTCACAAAACAAAATTATTTCTAGATATTTTAACACAGAAATAATTCGCGTTAATTTTTAACACAGAAATAATGCCAAATGGTGCCTGTTGACGTTGGTTCAGGGACTTCTGACACCAATTGGGGTCCTGCCTGTCAGCAACTTGCTTGCGACAGGTATTTCAGGACTCCCCTACTTTTGCACCACACGAAATAATAACTCGTGTCATTTGCAAAAGGAATGCAATTTATTTAGAGCTGATTACAAACAAGCTCTGCGAGCGGAATACTTCATTGACAATATACATCATGGTACGTTACATAGATGCAATGAAGAGGTGATAATGATACTATTAATCACTGAATAGAATCTAAAGCCTAACACTCACTATTGTCTATAAACTTATAGCATTCGTAAGGAACACATCTACTCTCTAGCCGTCTCAGTCGTGGTCTGTCCCACGCCTCTAATTCAAACACGGACGTTGGATCCTCCGTGCGCTGGCGAGTCTTGCGTGCATGGTGCCCCAGCACGCTGGTCAGTTCACTCGAGTAACCTGTACTCCACGGTTACTCGTCGAGGCGAGTTTCCTAGTGTCTTGGGAAACCCTCGCTCACTTGCACTCAATGCTCTCTTGGTTGACACAAGTGTGTCCCGTTGTGAAGCTATTTATAGCGCTGGTGTCTCTCCTGTCTGGTGTCCTCTAATAGACTCTGTCTTAGCTCTATTATTTATATTCTTAAGTCTCTAACCTCTTATTTAGAACTTTGACAGACAGTAACTATTACATTAGTAATGGTAGTTGTTACATTCGGTTCTGGACTACAACTCAACTCAGACAGTAACTATTACATTAGTAATGGTAGTTGTTACATTCGGTTCTGGATTACAACTCAACTCACACAGTAACTATTACATTAGTAATGGTAGTTGTTACATTCGGTTCTGGACTCAACTCAACTCAGACAGTAACTATTGCATTAATAATGCTAGTTGTTACATTAATTAGTGTTACCATCGTAACTGATTCGGAGCCGAAGGATAATATATGGCCACATCTGACCACTCATTTGGGCAAAAATAACACTATATCGCCATACTAGTGTCATAGCGTTATTCATTTTGTTTCGTGGTATCTTCCACAATGTCAATGCTCAGTGAACGGAAATGTACATTACATTTCATTTTATTGTGTGCCATGTTTGGTCCAAATCTACTTGTTCTTTGGTACTGAATCAGTTAACCATCATTATTATTAAAATATTCATATTCCTGACGTTCCCTCCACAGCCTGTACATGGGGAAAAATCTGCTGGTTGTACTCAACGGCTACGACCTGATTAAGGAAGCCCTGGTCAAGAAAGCAGATGCCACGTCTGACAGGCCGCCATTTTACACTGATAAGGTGAATTTACTTTCCATTCTCTACATAGCAATATTGTGAATATAGTAATGACCAATGACCAAGTCCTACAAGCAAGAAAATAAAATTCTACACTTAATAGAGCAATTAGACGTGTCAACATTTTTTGGTCACGATATGGGAAGAAATAAATGGGAGAACTTGATTACAACTGGCAAGATTGAGGGGAAGAGAACAAAGGGAAGGCAGAGAAGTAAATACACGGAAGACTTGACCACGTGGTATAGTTGAGACAAGAACACTGAGATGATCCACGACTCTGGTGATCGAGTGAGATGGCGAATCATGACCGCCCACGCTTATCGGCATGGCACATGATGAAGATGATGAAGTAATGATATAAAAGGTTCGAGGGGAGCAGTGGTAGCGCAATGCCGCTTGCCCGCCGGTCTGATGACCATGTGTTTAAAAACAGTCTAAACCCCAAGAGGATCGATTTCATTGCACCAAGTTTTATCCAGTATGTCCCGATCTCTTTCCGCAGGGTGGTCTGCCGAAAGCGTCGCACAAATCACTAACTCCGTAGCTCCAGCGACGACCCTTAGAGAAAATTGC
This sequence comes from Cepaea nemoralis, assembly GCA_014155875.1. Taxonomy (NCBI): domain Eukaryota; kingdom Metazoa; phylum Mollusca; class Gastropoda; order Stylommatophora; family Helicidae; genus Cepaea; species Cepaea nemoralis. Next base: position 30,335 of record JACEFZ010006657.1, on the reverse strand, counting down.
AGTCGTGAACCGAACGACGTACGTCGGAATCGAACACTGAATCTTCGGAGGTCGAGGCAGGCGCTAACCGATTCAGCACGGAGATTTCCGTGACCGTGTCTTAGAATTGCCCTCGAGTCGGGGATTTGTTCATTGACCTTTCACGTTTTACGCTCAGCAGTTTGCCATTGCTTTCTGAACGACCAGCACCCCTACCTCCTACCTGTGTATGGGAACCAAGAGTGAACTCCCAGGTTACCTCAGCCAAAAGTTGGGTGCCATGAACTTTCATGGGATGTAAAATTGCCGGGACTGATATTTCCTACACCACCTGTTGAGTAGCGATTGACTTCAAATATGCTGTGAAACCATACACCAACTACGACCCATTGCGTGAACGGTCATTTACCAGACATAGACTCGGGGAGGATTGCTAAGAGACAAATTGTCCGAGATCGATTAAGCCAATAGTGACAATATCTGGTTCATGACCCATACCAAAATAGATGATGATCGCCGATGAAGACAAAGGTGGCAAACATCACTTCCGATTCCTGCTTTTAAACAAGTATTAATTACAGTATTAGTTGTTAAGGGATATATGGAAATATAGTATATGGCCAAAAGATTGGAAGAGAACAATCTTAATTTCAATACCAAAAAAAGGACAACCTGAAATTATGCACCAACTATAGAACTGTTGCCCTGATCAGTCATGCAAGTAAAATTGTACTTAAAATCATAATTGGAAGACATCGTAAGAAAATGGAAGAAGAGATTAACGTGGTTCAAGCGGGATTTAGACAAGGAAGAGGAACAAGAGATCACAAACTCAACATGCGTAGAGAAGTGCAGAGAATTTAATGTAAACCTATGTTCATGTTTTGTGGATTATTCAAAGGCATTTGACTGTGTACAGCATCAGAAACTTTGGGAAATCATGAGGAATTTGGGCTTTCAATCACATGTAGTACAGCTCATAAAAATGCTCTATCTACATCAACAAGCAGCGGTTAGAATAGATGGCGAGACATCTGATTGGGTTGACATCAAGAAAGGAGTCCGTCATGGCTGTGTTCTGTCGCCCTATTTGTTTAACATGTATGCCGAAAATATAATTAGAAATGTCAGAGATGATATAACCATGGAGTACTATGCTGCCCTAAATATCGGTGGTCAGAGATTCATATGCTGATGATACAGTATTCGGTGTCAGGTCTTAGTCAGATATGACTGAGCTACCGTATAACATGTAGGCGGTACTACCTGCTTTCTGTTAGCGCCGAACGTTGGGCGGCGCTTACCAAACCCGACACCCCACATTGTGCCAACGGCTTCGGGCGGAAGAGCGCAATTGGGAGGGTACAAGCCTTACCCTGGTGCGAGGAAATGCAACCTAAAGACAAAATGTCATGGCAGGCCCTAAGCCTTGGTTGGCGGCTGGTCTAGGATCGAAGCCCGGCAGGCGGACAGTTAGAGCATTGCTTTGCTGATCCGGCAGCTTCTGCATATTGTCTTGTTCCAGACGTGCTGAGATGTTACCTTTCCTCTGGAGTGAACTAGGACAGGCCGAGAGAGGGATCATGCTGCATGGGCAACACATGATCTCTATATTTTAGCCCAGGCTTTGTGCTATGGAGAAGCAATAACTCCATCGCTGGTCTTAACCGATCTCGGAATCAAAGCGAGAGGCAACTGTTACGGGTTATAAGTCCCTTGTCAATTGGCGTAGACATGGGGCGCCACGCGTTGCCTCTGACGGTGGGAGACACCTACAGGTGTCAATGATCAGCTACCGCCCGCCTCAAGCTGGGCAGCCCTCGGCCAATTGGGTGCTGATCCGCCACAGCCTGCCTGCTTCCTGCTTCAATGGGTGCTTGGGGCTAGGACAAAATCTGAATCGCAGGCTGTAAAACAAATGCATCATGTACTAATAATAAGAAAGCTACGGCTTGCTACCTGGAACGTGAAAACCATGTGTCCAGGATTTTCCAATGACTTGACAAATATTAACGATGTTAGAAAAACGGCTATGATTGATTCCGAACTCAATCGTCTTAACATTGATATTGCTGGCCTGCAGGAGACTCGCCTCGCTGAGGAAGGGTCGCTCTGGTAAAACAATTACACCTTTTTTTGGAAGGATAGAGGGCAGGTAGAAAAAAGGCAAGACGGTGTGGGCTTTTCAGTGAAGAATTTGCTACTGGGAATGATTGAAATTCCAGCAAGAGGAAATGACAGACTATTATCCCTGCGCTTGCAACCTCTCTTGTGGTTTTGCCACCATTATTACTGCATATGCACCGATACTCGATTCCTCTGATGATGTAAAGGATATGTTCTATGAGGAGTTGGACTCCGTAATCAAGGCAGTTCCAAAATCTGACTACATTTATATGCTCGGTGATTTCAATGATCGTGTGGGCAAGGACTAGAGTTCATGGTCAGTGTGCCTTGGAAAATACAACATCGGTCGCATGAATGAAAATGGGCAAAGGCTGCTGGAGCATTGCACCAGCAGTGACCTATGTATTACAAACTCATTTTTTTTAAACAAAACAGCTGCATAAGGTCACATGGAAACATCCAAGATCCGGCCATTGGCACTGTAGCATGATGGAACAGAATTCCCCATTCCCAGCCCGACACATTCATAAAAATACTTTAAGTCTGAACGGGGACCATCCCAGATAGAAGGGCTGTTTTAAGATCGAATGTTCCAGAACGAGTTAGGGGAGGGAGCGGTATGCGCTTGCTTTTCATTGGTTAATAAGTAATGAGCCCACGCTGTTTGCTAGGCCACATTTGAATATCCAATTAGTTGAGCGAAGATTCCAACCGGAGCGGTAGCTATTTTGTGATGTGGGGACGCAAAAATGCCCTTAAAGATTCAATAATATATTGTTCTCTGGAATAACAGGTACCACTTTAAAACATACTTTGATGTTGTAGTGTGCCTAGTGAACGAAAGAGAAGAATATAAGAGTATTTTATGAATAAAATGTGAAAAGTGAAAACAGAACTTCTGTGCGCCAGAATTCTGAATATTGCTTCTTCAACCTTGACATGTCTTTCACGCTGTATACTCCAAGTGCATATCAATCCCTTGTTGTGACTGGTTGCGTATGCTTGATGAATGTATAGTACACTCATGCAAATTCGCAAACCCAAACCCCTTGTGCATTCTTCATGCCTAGGATGACTTATTCTTAAATCAACTGTACCTTTGCTCTCGCGAGTTAACAAATGGCAGTCTGAATTAGAATGGGTGATGTAAACATGTACAAGTTCCTTGGTAAAACGCTGAGAATGTTGGAGTGAATGAGCTGGTTCTTTGATAAGTAGCCTCTCACATTGGTAGAAAGAAAGATGCTTCAAATATCCATATGTAAACAGGACGGTGATGGCACGCCAGAATTGCTAAGTCCATGTGATGCCTGGTGGCTACATTATGCTCAGGAGAATTAATACCATTTCTCCCTGAAGTATTACACTATTACCTCTACTGTTGGATGGTTCATATAAACTAGTTCCTAAGAGAACCATAGGTGTGTGAACCTGTGTCTTAGTTGGCTGAATATAATGTATGGCTCATGCAAATTTACAAGGACTAAACATGTTTTCTCATATGTGCTTGGTGCATATGTGAACAATTGTGTATGCAATTGAGCTTCTGTTACCTACTGTAGTAGACATGAAAATTACTCAGTGGGGAAAGAGCACATGATGATGATAAAGATGATGTACCTGTGAGTCAGGTCTGTCTGAGAAAAGGGGTGAGGTCTGGCATTGCTGAGTGAGTGTATATTGAATAGGACATTCATGCACCAACATCACGGCCATAGGAATGGATGTCTGGTCTGCTAATTGGGTAAATGCCATTAGTTAATCCATATTGCATATTGCAGTTGTAAATGCCTATTTTCCATTTCCCTTCACAATGCCTGTCCCATGTTGCTATGTCACAATGATTGCTGTACTGTGTCTGGTCCTCCTTGTGCCCAGGTCTACTGTGGTTCAAACATGGTGGAACTTAGACCACATAAATGCTTGTAATTGTGTTAAGCTACCCTGTCTCAGCATATGGTCTTGTGATTACCACAGATAAGGGTGAATTGAACACATATCACCCACAGTACATCAGAGTGAACTACACTGCGTCATCAAACTAGGAGAGGTGTGTTGGGACCACACCCATCCTTTTCCTCCCCATCCCCAGTCTGTGTCTGTTGATGTATAATAACATTATCTTTTAACATATGTAAAGAGATGTTGTGCCATTTTATATATCGACAGAGAACAGTATGGTTGAGAGGCATACATATATCATCTGGGACAACTAAACAGAAGTCCTAGATCCAGAAGTGACTCCCTATCAAAATGTGGGAATATCAAGAAGAATTTTCTCTCAGCTCTCAACAGCTGAATGCATAAATGGGAGCATAACACAATCTGAAGCACTACAAATGTGGTGAACTGGACAGTGATCTTTGAGTCAATCAAATGTCATCTGAGAACTAAACAACAAGTCTATGGTGGTGAACCTCATTCGGGACGTCTGGTGAAATGACTGGGACAATGGATTGTTTGGCTAGGACTTATCTTAGTTAATCTCCAGCCTGGTGCTCACACAGTGTTTCAGAATGAAGACTTGTTAAGTACGTGAGATAGACTGAGAAGGAAGAAGACTGGGACATATTTGTATCTTAGATCTTCCTCTACAGGAAAAGAAGAACAGATTCCTAAGTCTCAACTTCATAAACAGTCAACTCACCAGTGAAAGACAAGGCTGTAGCCTTTCTTCAAACTGTGACAGTAGGGGATAATTAGTCAGACTTGGAAAATCATCATGGGGGAAAACTGCAATCTGAGCTGTCCAACACCATCATAGGTGCTAAAAGGATTAAACAGACCAGTGGAGCAGAAGGTCCCTATGCTTGCCCCAGGTTATGGCTTATCTTGGTTTTCCCTCATTAACAGTGGAAGAAGAGATAAAAGTCAATGGTGTAGGGGTAATTAGAGAGGAGAGGAGGAGGAGAGTTATTAGTTGGTGGAGTAAAAGGGGAAGTGTTGTATCTTGTTTATCAACCTGCATGTGTGACATATTTTATGCATTTTCTATGCAATAATTGAAGTGTTGACATGACAGGAGATGAGACAATGGTCATCACTCGACTCACCATCAACTCAATAAATTGTGTATTTAATGAATCAGTGTTTTAAGTACATGTCTCAAGAGAATGTCTTGTACAGTTGCTGTCAAGTTTGGTCTCTGGTGACTGTCTTAAGTGCTGTGGTTGATTATACATATTGTGAAAAGTCTTGTATAGATGTTGTCAAGTATCTCTTATGATGTAAGTCTTGTACAATGGCTGATGTACACAATTCCTTGTGAATGTATGTCTCACTTTTGTCAAGAAACTGTCATGTAGATGTCTTGTCCAACAGATGTAATGTACAGTTATTGTTGAGTTTGCCTACAAATAATTGAGTCCTACAATCCCAAAGAAATGGGACAACCTGATATAGGTCATACTGACAAAATAAATAAGAAAAGATCTATGTGACGGACGAACAGCACACTGGCAACATTATGTTGAGTGAGAGGGATCCTCAGTTGTACAGGCGCTAATAGTTCAGATCTTCTCTGGCCTTGGGTGAACTATTTTAATTCTTTTATAAATTTCTGTGTCATCATCATCATCATCATCATCAAGTGCCGTAACGGCTGGCGTAGGCGTTCATAGCTCTCCATAGATCTCGGTCTTTGGTTTTCTGGATCAACTCTGGTGCTGATATTCCTCCATGCCACCGTCTCAATCCATCCAGCATCACTTCTCTTGGTCTACCTCTGCCTCTCTTCCCCTCGATCTTTCCAGTTGTTACGATGTTCTCCAATGCCTTTCTTCTCATCACGTGACCGAAGAAAGATGTTTGTCTCTGTCTTATTGTTGTATATAATGTTCTAGTTTCATTAGCCTGTTTCAGGCAGTCGTCGTTAGTTACTCTGGCAGTCCAAGGAATTCGCAACATTCGTCTCAAGGAACCACATCTCTGTTGCTTCTAATTTCTTCTTAATTTGTTCATTTACGTTCCAAGATTCACTGCCATACAGCAGAACTGGTTCTACATAGCATTTCAGCACTCTCTTTCTTACATTCAGTGATAGTGACTTATTGCATAAGATACTCTTCATTTTCTGAAAAGCGGCTTTTGCCTGCCCTATTCTACTCCTAATCTCTGTTGTACATCTTCCATCTGATGTTATAAATGCCCCTAGGTATCTTAAATTACCAACTTGGTTAAGGATTTTCCCTTCTATTTCTATGTCACATTTTGGTGTCACCATTTTCTTTGATATTACCATTGTTACTGTTTTCTTGATATTCAAGGAGAGTCCTTTCCTTGCACTCTCTGTTACTACAACGTCTAATAATTGTTGTAGGTCTGTTGAATTATCCGCCACCAATACTGTGTCATCTGCATAGCGTATATTATTTATATTATAACCTCCAACTAGTATTCCTGGCATCTCTTTGATCTCCAGAGGAAAGCTAACACCAGCACGTCTGGAACAAGACAATATGCAGAAGCTGCCGAATCAGCAAAGCAATACTCTAACTGTCCGCCTGTCGGAGCTTCCATCCTAGACCAGCTGCCATCCGTTGATAAAAGCCTGGTCTATCTTGCCATGACATTTAGTCGTTATGTTGCATTTCCTCGTACTGGGGAAAGGCGTATACCCTTCCAATTGTGCCCCTCCACCAGAAGCCGTTGGCACAATGTGGGGTGTCGGGTTTGGTGAGCGCCTCCTAAGATTCGGTGGTAACAGTAAGCAGGAAGTATCGTTTACTGTCATACGGTAGCACAGTTATATCTAAGACCTGACTTTCTACTAACAGTTAATTTATTCATTCAGTATCATTGCAGAACCTCGCTCCCATAACAAACCTCCGGAAAACTACTCAACCACAAGCAAGATGTCCCGCGTCTGATACACCCATCTGGAGATCATCTGCCACATCCCAACCCATTTTCTCTTTGGCTTTCCTCTTCTTTTCTTCCCAAGCATATACCCCTCCATTATTGTTCTCTCCAAACTTTCATGACGTTTCAAGTGACTAAAATATCAATTTTCTTTGTTTTATCGTCTTTAATAGCCAACTTTCTGAAGAATATTGAAGAACGTTGGCTATTAAAGACGATAAAACAAAGAAAATTGATATTTTAGTCACTTGAAACGTCATGAAAGTTTGGAGAGAACAATAATGGAGGGGTATATGCTTGGGAAGAAAAGAAGAGGAAGGCCAAAGAGAAATGGGTTAGGGATGTGGCAGATGATCTCCAGATGGGTGTATCAGACGCGGGACATCTTGCTTGTGGTTGAGTAGTTTTCCGGAGGTTGTTATGGGAGCGAGGTTCTGCAAATGACATGATACTGAATGAATAAATTAGCTGTTAGTAGAAAGTCAGGTCTTAGATATAACTGAGCTACCGTATGACAGTAAACGGTACTACCTGCTTACTGTTACCACCGAATCTTAGGAGGCGCTCACCAAACCCGACACCCCACATTGTGCCCACGGCTTCTGGTGGAGGGGCGCAATTGGAAGGGTATACGCCTTTCCCCAGTACAAGGAAATGCAACATAACGACTAAATGTCATGGCAAGATAGACCAGGCTTTAATCAACGGATGGCAGCTGGTCTAGGATAGAAGCTCCGACAGGCGGACAGTTAGAGTATTGCTTTGCTGATTCGGCAGCTTCTGCATATTGTCTTGTTCCAGACGTGCTGGTGTTAGCTTTCCTCTGGAGTACACTAGATAGGTCGAGAGAGGGATCATGCTGCATGGGTAACACATGGTCTCTAAATTTAACCCAGGCTTTGTGCTATGGAAAAGTATAACTCCATTATATAAACTGTCGTCTGTCAAGACAGCAATGTTCCAGTCTATCAGCTGTTAGTATATCCTTTTTTCTGCACGACATCATGGCCACTGTTTTATCTGTCTGTCTTTAAAACACCCTTGGCGTCAGAGAAAAATACCTTGTATCATACTTCCTGCAGATGTCTATGCTCTCGGCTTGCCTTGTGATGGGAAGTCTTGGTTGTCCACTGCAAGCTTTGACATTTTGGACTGGATGTCATAATGATGAACCCACATCTCATCTACTGTCATCAGGATCTTCAAAATGTCTTCTTATTTGCACTTTTTGAGCAACCGTTGACAGTAATCAACCTTCGTTTTCTTCTATTCACGAGTGAACGGACAAGAAAGTCAGTTAACACACATTTTTTTTTTCATCTTCAGATTGTTCTGCACAATTTTGTTAATTGTTCCTCCACTTAGTTTTGCTGCACTAGCTATCTCCTCAAAAGCCATTTCTCGATACTGGTTAATGATTTTCTTCACACTTGCTGCAATTTCGTCTTTCCACTCTGAGGGCGGTCGCCAGATCTTAATAGATGAGCATCATTTGAGCTGCCCCTCTTAATCTGTCTACACTAATTTGGTATTGAGGTTTACGAAGGACAAGAAATATAAAACACAGGTATGCGCATTATATGTTTTATTTATAATTCCGGAGTAATTCTGCAGGTGCTTTCTATTGTAACATGAAGAATTTAATCACAGATCTGGCCTAAGACTTCTGTATTGTTCTGGCAAATCTTTTGAGCAGCACTTATAATTAATAGGTTATGTTACGCCGTTCATAATAGAGGGGGAACAGTTAAAGAATGATATGCATATTTCACTAGTGCAAGGCAAATATCAAGAGCTTCTAGTATACCTGTTATTTAGCACAGTATTTTTCATCCATCATTCATCATTGGCACCTTGCCGCCTTGACAGACAATAGTTTGTTATATTGTGCTTCAAAAAGGCATAATAAATAAAACCCATGGCGGTAGCGAATGTGTCTGTAAATGTTTGTCCACAATGGATGCATGTGACCACATGCTCATTTCCACCATCACGCTCAGTGTGTGACCTATCTGCAATCATTTTATCCTTTGGTTCTATTCCATTTCTCATCTTTGCCCTCCATGCACCACTTTCACCTGCGACATGCTCCCAATGTGTAATATCAATGCCTGTATCAATTATGTCACACTTAACTTGTACACACATTTTTGTATTGATGCAGCCGGTGTGGGAAGACTGATAAAACGATGGGATAAGTGCATCAATGTTGGTGGAAATTATGTTGAGAAATAAAGGGACAATGTATGTATAAAAATAAACTGGTTTCAAGTTGTTATCATATTTTGTTATTTTTCTACAGCAGTTTGTGACTTACTTATTAACTTACCCTCGTAGTAGAGACCGACTCCGCGATATCTTACCCATATGTAATTTCCTAAAGAAAGATGTTCTTTGGTATTCTACCACCATCCATCCTCCTAACGTGTCCTATCCATCTAAGTCTACGAAGACTGGGCATGGAACAAACCATCACACAACCTGATCTTTCCAGTACTTCAGTTTTTGTGATTTTTCTTGCCACTTAATGCCAAGTATCTTTCGCAGACATCACATACAGTAGTTTTAAAACATTTATTATGTCAGGCCGATTGTAATTGGTGTGGGTATCTTAGTGGTTTTACCAGAGATTTTACAGTTGGCTAGTTTGTAAGCGTTTAACATGTCTTTGTAAGAAAACGGCGTTAATGTAAAAAAAAAAAAAATAAATAAATAAATAATAATCTTGTCTCATCAGCTTTAATAGCGCATCTTCCTCTGTTCCACAGACAACTGGATTAGGTGAGTTGGGAATTATTTTCTCAAGTGGAGCACTCTGGAAAGAGCAAAGATCCATTGGTCTGTCCATCCTTAGAGCTTTCGGGATGGGAAAGAATGTTTTAGCCGAGAAGATACAAGAAGAGGTTGGTTGTTACGTTGACTATCTAGCCAGTCTGAAAGGAAAAGCAAGTGATATTGGAACTTTTACCAACATCAGCACGTCGAACATCATCTGTTCTATCTTGCTTGGCCGCCGGTTTGACTACGACGATAAGACATTTCAGGATTTGATACATAAACTGGGCATTTTGGTCAGTGAACAAGAAACAGTTAGTCTCATAAACTTTATGCCATGGCTGGAAATTGTTCCCGGTGATCTCTTTAAGGCGAAAACATTAAGAGCATCTAATGAGGCAATAATTAATATGCTTTCTAATGTCCTCAACGAGAAGAAGCGTCACGTCGATGACTCCAGCGATGTCAGTAACTTTATCGATGCATACATTATAGAGAGAAACAAGAAAACCCAAGCCGGCATGTCAACAACTCTAGATGATCGAAACTTGCTGAAGATTATGAACGATTTATTCGGGGCTGGAACCGAGACCACTAGCACTACCATTCGTTGGTGCGTACTGTATATATTAAACAACCCAGATGTACAAGACAAAGTTTATGATGAGATCAAAGATAAAGTGGGGACGGATCGAACAGTAACCATACAAGACAAGAGCCAGTTGACTTACCTCAATGCTGTCATCATGGAAACCCAACGTCTGGCCAGTATTGTCCCGTCTGTGCCTCACATGTGCTCTGACGAGGTGACGTTGAGAGGCTACACTCTGCCTAAAGGAACCTGGATCGTCCCAAACCTGGACACCGTCCTCCACGACAAGGGCACTTGGGGAGAAGATGCCATGAGCTTCAGACCCGAGCGCTTCATTGACAACAACGGCAAGCTAAAGAACCCCGAGCAGTTCATACCATTCGGCATTGGACGGCGTGTCTGCCTGGGCGAGAGTTTTGCAAAGATGGAGCTCTTTCTGTTTCTCTCCAACATGTTTCAGAGATTCAAGTTTCTCCCACCAAACCCCGACTCAGTTCCTCCATTAGCATATGTGAATGCCAATGTCAATGGCCCACAACCGTACGAGGTGAGGGTAGTAGAGAGAAAATAAAGTTACACTAATAAGTTTAGTTTAGTTTAGTTTAGTTTAGTTTAGTTTTGTCGATGGATCAACATCACGGCACACGGGTGTAACCCATAAGTGCTCCGTTCTCCTCCTAACTCAAACCTGAATTTGGAGAAACACAGCTCAGTAATAGAAGCTCAAAGAAAAGAAACTCAGCACACCAATAAAAGCAACGAAACGAAGATGAAACTTGGCAATCATTGAACTTTCTTCCGATTGTCACATCTGGGCATTTCTTAGACTTCAAAGTTAGCATCAGTATTCAAGTTTCCAGTAATTACTGCCTGCTTTAAACTGTATATTCTTACAGTTATCTTCTCTATACGTTCTCCCATCCTCACTGTTGTAAACATAGATATTCACTACACGTCCTTCCATCCTCCTTGTTGTAAACCTATATATTCTCATAGTTATCTTCTTCACATGACCTCCCATCCTGTTCTATTGAAACCCTACATACAAGGGGCTTCAAATGAAACCGTTTCCTCCCAATACTATTTGAGTTGTCCAAACAAGTGGAAATCACTTAAGGCTAGGTCTGGCGAGTACAAGGGATGTGGTACACACTGAAAGTGGAGGTCTTCGATGGTTTCAACCGTTGCACGGGCAGTATGGGGTCGAGCATTGCCATGTTGCAAAACGACGCCTGCATTATCACACTCGACAGACGGTGCAGACGGTGCAGAGAGCAGAACCCTGTTGCTGTCAATGCAGAGGTTAACGCGCTCATCTATGAACACTCAGATAGCGCGAAGTGCTCATCTATACAGATGGATCTGTTGTAAAGCAGCAGAGAAGTGCGTGGGCATTTACAGCCCGTTCAGCGGGCCGAACCGTTCAAGAATCCAGTGGTGCCCACTCTATGACCACGAGCAGCATGACGATGGAGGTGATGGCAGTTACACAGGCTTTCATATGGCTGGAATCACAGCATTATACCAACGTGTGTGTACTAAGTGATTCAATGAGCATGATTCAGAAGGTCTAAGCTGGATCTGTACGTAGACAGTGGACTGAATCACTTCGGAAGTCTGCTGTCCGTAGTCACCTTCATCTTCGTCCCGGGACATGCGGGAGTCGAGGGAAATGAACGAGCTGACAAACTGGCTGGCTCTGCACCCCCTGTAGATGGCCAGCCCATGGATCGTGCCGATGTTATTAACGTCCTTAAAGATATGGCGAAAACAGAGGACTTTGACGTCAGTGATTCCACATCGCTGTCCAGGATGAGAGACCTGGGAGTAAGAATCGGCACAGCCAGACGCGAGAGGTACATCGGGAAAACAAAGCGCCTCGTCAACCAACACAGAACTGGCACTATTAGCCACCGGACGCTGATGCATATGCTGGGGGGAGGATCTGAGCACCTATGGACATGTCCGGAGTGCAATGAAGATACCCCAACTGATAACTGATAACTGATAACTGAAAACGACGCCTTCACTCAGAAGTACAAGAAGTTTGGATTTGATTGCTAGTCGAAACTTCCTACTTCACTTATACATTTGCTGGACTGACAGACAGCATCATCATATTGTACCTTCATTCGCCAATAAATTTCTATAGCTTTCGCCCCTTCACGTTTATTTATGGCAATGTACACATTATGTGTATATGCGTGTAAATGTACATAACTGATCCACACAAATATATATATTACATTACATTGGCACCTTTCCGTCTTGACAGACGATAGTTTGGTACATTGTGCTTCAAAAAGGCTTAATAACTACGATCCATGGCGGTGGCGAGTGTGGCTGGTAAGGCCAATTCTTGCTGCAAATGTTTACCCACAGTAGGTGCATGTGAAAACATGGTCATTTCCACCATTTTGCACCATCTTACGTCTCTCACACTCTGTGTGTGCTTTATCTGCAATCATTTTCTCCTTTGTCTTTATTCCATTTCTGATAGTT
>JACEFZ010006657.1:0-15000 GCA_014155875.1 Cepaea nemoralis | reverse complement strand
TACATACATACATACATACATACATACATACATACATACATACACACATACATACATACATACATACATACATACATACATACATACATACATACATACATACATACATACATACATACATACATACTCACACACACACATACATACATACATACATACATACATACATACATACATACATACATACATACATACATACATACATACATACATACATACATACATACATACATACATACATACATACATATGAAACAGAAGGAAGAATATCAAGGACAGGAAGATGTTATTTCCTATACTTAGGTGCTCAAAGACAAAGAAGCGCAACACTGACTTTTAATGGGCCAGAGAAGAAAAGGACAATAAGGAGAAATAGAGAAAGAGCACTGTGTATATTCTCCTCTGTTAACAAGAAAAGGGGTAGAATTAGACAGAAGATTCCAGGAGTTCTTAGGGCGGGGGATATACTGTTGTACACCCCAGACAGAAGATTACACTGCTGGACTGTAACAGGATCAATGAGTTTATACAACAAACTACAGACTAAACAAAACAAATTAAGAACAACAAAATTATACTTTTATTGACAGAACTGCATGATTCAGTGACAAACAGGCATCCTGACATGTCACACAACTGACATATACAGAAATGGGAACCTATGTTCCCACAGTAGATATCACTGCTGCCTAACATCGCTATGCACATGACTAGGTACCCATCTCCACAAACCAACAAGGATATGACAACAAAGGGGCCTCAATGTAAACAACAACAATGGTAACAGCAGGTCTGGACTCTATTGTTATCATCCCAGGACTCATGGACAGTCAGTACATACAGAAATGGGAATCTGACATCCCACAGTTAGAGATAACTGCTGCCTAGCACTGACTACAGGGGCGGTCTCTAAACGACAGTGAGACCTCAATCATATTCAGTTGAGTCGAAGGGCCCCCTCAATACCCACACAAGACACTCGCATCACATAAGTCGACTGGGACCAGATACAGTGAAGAGCCATAACATAACGAATAACAAAACTATAACCTTAACAGCAGAGACATAGTGGCATAAATAGGTATAAACAGGTATACGAATGGGTATACGAAAGGGTATACGAAAGGGTATACGAAAGGGGATGTGAGTGGCCTACGACATTAACCAGTGCTGGGGCTCAAGTTTGCTCTACAACCCACAAACATGGCCCGGGGTCACTACCTGCAATGCATGACAAGGTACAACATCTAATTAATAATCATCAAAGAATCATTATTTGCATCAACACATGGACTTTACAGGACAACCACTACAGCAATGGTGTATGTAAACAATGTCTTTGTGGCACAAACATAGACATGGACTGTGTAGATTCACACCAACAACATGATACTTCAACTGGACAACAATGATATGGATCGGTTATAGGATATGCTCCACATAAAATATAAACAGAGCACACACGCTCTACAGCATCCTTCGGAGTGATTGGGCCCACAATTAATGCAACAGCCACCACCACATCATGGGACAATCCTAATGTGAGGGCGGATCATCCCTCGTCACAATGCTCGCAGCCTTTCCTGGCTTCTTATCTAACTCAGTATTTACTTCTTGAATACTCTCTGTTCAGGGAGGTCATTACCTACAGACCTCTGACACAACACAACTTCTCATCCCCAACACCACAGGCTGAGAATACCACTCATAAATGCCAATGTTACACAGCAACACTCATCAACTAGTCAAAATCAACACCGAACACAACTCAGCTACACCGGTGTACAACGACTCGAAAAGGACAACACCATTTGAACATGTACATACTGGACATAAATACAGTTCAATGCACCAACAGCAATCAAGCAGACATAGGATATGCAATTCAACATGACATCACCAGGACACACACCCTTTGTACACCAACTAGACAACATCAATATACCATGACACCAGCAACAATCAGGACACAGGCTATAACATAAGTCACCGCCAACAACTCAGGCATATAACATATATCGCCACATAAAACATCACAATCATCAAATGATCGCTCTCACCATAGCCATCACCACAATCACAATCCCAATCATCTTAGCTGACATCACTACATGGTTACCCTCACCATGACCAAGCTCACTCAATAATACCCCAGATTCATTATGGGTGCCCTATTCAGCACCACTTGCACTGGCTGATCAGGAGACTATTCTTACTAAGTTCACATTTGTCAAACCTTAACAACACAGATTCTTATCCTCATAATCATGACCCTTATAACTATCAACAACACTATCATGTGTGTAGTGTTCAACCTGATACCTTCACCACTGCACACAGTCAGGAATAATTATTACAGAGCTACATTTATCTAGGAGAACATAACCGTCATTGTTATCAAGCACCACATATCTATTGCTCCCACCGTGCCGCTCTACACCTCCGTACGCCAACAATCGCTATTGTTTTAGCATTATTGAGACATAATAAGTCATCTGACTTCAAACACAATATAACATAATGGAGGTGTCTCTCATGCCCTGGCACCCTTTACTTTCCATTACACGTGAGACATCTCAATACCTCAGTACATTATAATATAAAGACACTGGCCTTCCCCTTTGTTGTGGGAAGTTAAATCATAAACACATCCGTACCATGTTTCCAGTTCAACTTCATGTTCTTCATTATAGACCAGACTGGTATAACCACCGAATGATGTACTTTGCCTCCCTCTTACTGACTGTACAGTCCACCTGGAACAGCCCTGGTTACCCCAGGCCATTCAATCTACTGTTATCTTCAACCTCACCATGCTACTATAATAATGGCATTATATTATATATATCCTGCACACCTAATCTGGCCACCTTCATACAGGAATACCACCCAAATAGAATTAATCATAACCTAATATTTTATGCTACAGTGCTCCATATTTTCGTCTCCACCGTTGTAAACAGCCCCGACCATTATTTCATTATTTTCTCTATTTTTATGCTAGTGCTTCGTATTTTCCTCTTGTCAGCTCACAGACTTTATAGAAAAATACATCCTCCTCTACTCTGGACTATGATACTACATATTTTGCCGACTGTACTAAATTCTGGACCTACCAAATTCTATAGAACTACCCAACACAGTACAGTATCGATATTTGATTACTTCCAATCCGTACTGCACTGTCTGCTATCTTAAATCTAAGCACCTACAAATATACACACCATCGTATGAGAAAATCCTGTCCTGGGTCTTCACCGAATACCCCTGGTACTAGTTTTCTTACTACGTCCCTGCCAATCTGCAGAGTAGCACTTTTACAATCATCAATTGAAGCAAACCCATGTTGTTGTCATCCTGCTGGTCATCGCCATTTTACATGAAGATAACTCTACTAATTTTAGTCACTCAGGAACAGAAGAGCTCCTCAGACTAGGTAAAACTATAAACCGAACTACACCAAATTGTACCTCAAACCTGTGGATGTTAAGTTTGGAGCTCCCAGTTGGGGACTAGCAAAGGCACCACTATCCTATCTTTAATTAAGCTATCTAAATAAATTTAACTCACCAAGAGTGGGCTTACAAATTGCCAGTCATTTTCATGGATTTCCTCGGTCCTTGTGTGTGGACCACACAAGCCAGTCTTGGTTAAATCTAGAGGCATTTGTGACTCCCTGCTCTGGTCCAGTGACTGGGGAGGGCTGGTTAAAGCCTTCCTATTTTATAATTTACATAAAAACAGCGATCTACATAATCGCTCCTTCGGCCACGGTTGTCTGGTTTTGAGAGACCGGGAAACTGACACGCGCCTCTATTTATCCTTGCTTCCAGAGCGGCTTCCCATCGTATCCCAGGGCACTGCAAGGGATGCTGGTATTGGTAACATCATCATCATCATGTATCGCGTCAAGCGATTACACATACATACATACATACATACATACATACATACATACATACATACATACATACATACATGCATGCATGCATGCATGCATGCATGCATGCATGCATGCATGCATGCATGCATACATACATACATACATACATACATACATACATACATACATACATACATTGTGTTTTATAGATATAGATAAATATATACAGTTGAAAGTATATGCAAATGTGCGTGTGTGTGTGTGCGTATGCGTGCGTGCGTGCGTGTGTGTGTTTATATACGTGCGTGCGTGCGTGTGTGTGCGTGTGTGTGTGTGTGTGTGTGTGTGTGTGTGTGTGTGTGTGTGTGTGTGTGTGTGTGGACATACATCGCTGAAAGGATATGCCTATTATATGTATGTAAATGTAAACAGACAAAAAGATACGTGTTTCGTATGGAAATATACAGTTTCTATGAATATGTATATATGCGCGGGAATATACACATTGGAATGACTATGTGTGTACATGTGTAAATGTACATATTTCAAAGATATGCGTTAATGTATGTACACATATATCGTTGAAAGAATATGTTTATATTTATGTAAGTATACGCGGCTCTGTGGCTAATGGGCTACAAACGCAATTCGTAATCCTGCAAGCCCCTTTCGAAACACAGCTGCGGGCCATTTGGAAAGCAGGCTCGCATTGCGTTGGTTTCTATACTCATGGTATGAGTGCCGGCCATTCAGAAAGCAATTGCACACTACTGAACGTAAACTTGCCTAGGAATCACAAAGGACAACAATATGCTTCAGTTTATTACTACATCCTGTGAAGGATATGCAACTAACTAAAAGCTAAATACACAATTAAAATTGTATGTATATGATTATCAAGGCGGTCATGTTTCGCCATCTCACGATCACCAGAGTCGTGGATCCACTCTGGTTTCTTGTCTCGACCATATCATGTGGTCAGGCGAACCAGATATTTACTTCTCTGTATTTCTTGTTCTTTTCCCATTAATCTTACCAGTTGTCACCAGGTTTTTAAGTTTATTTCTTATCACAACGTGCGTTAAAAAACGTTCACTAAACACGTCTAATTTCTCTAATAAGTTTACGGTTTTAATTTATTTCTTGTAGGATTTACTCAATGGTTTTTCCTTCTGTCATAAGCATTCTTTGCATATATCTAAGAAATCACATTTCCGCTGCCATTAGATGTTTTTCAGCTTGTCTGCTCATTGTCTACGTATTGAAACACGGGAAGAAAAATATTCAAAATTTTCTTACAAAGGCGAATTTTCTTAATTTATGGGAATCAATCAATTACCCAGTAAGAAATGCTGTTGTCAGACAGACAGTGGGATCAACACCTTGTGCCATATTTATTGAAAGGCAGAAGATCAAGTGGTTTGGCCATGACGTTAGAATGCAACACCATCAACTACCATCACTGGCCTTACATCAAAGATCATCGGCGACGAGATCAAGATGACTTCCAAGAAGAAAATGGATTGACAACATCAATGACATTGTACAACCACACGGAACGACACTATCCAGTGCCGCCCATCGGGCTCTGGAGCGCAAATTATTCATCCCCACGACGCTTGACGGCAGAAGTGGAAGATGATGATGATGATGATGATGATGATGATGATGATGATGATGATGATGATGATGATGATGATGATGATGATGATGATGATGATGATGATGATGATGATGATGATGATGATGATGATGATGATGATGATGATGATGATGATGATGGTGAAAAGAAATAGATACCTCGATGACCAAATTATGGAGATGTATAAACCTTGCCACGTAATCAGTTAAGCTTTGAATTCGGTTTACAACATGAAGATGTATCTTCATTAGTTTTGTAGTTAAAAACATCCTGACTTGTCTAAATAATGTGATGTGTTTACGACTTCTCAAATTTAACTAGTGTGTTTCAAAGAAGCCAGAGATATATGTTGTATATATTATGTTTAACATATCCAGACTTGTATTCACATGAGTTGTATTTTAAACATTCTGACTTCACTAAATAATGTGTTGTGTTAAAAAAAGCATGAGATAAGAACGTTGAATTTTGTGTTTAATGCATTAGACATATTAAAAGTATAAAAACGAGCTGAAATGTGTGTGACTATTTTGTAAATTGAAATGCTGGTTATATGAAGTGGAATATTGTGTATAAACAGTTAATATGCTTAAATTAGCATCTTCGTTGTTATGTATAAATTAGGATCCATCCATCATGTGCCATGCCGATACGCGTGGGCGGTCATGTTTTGCCATCTCACTCGATTACCAGAGTCGTGGATCAGCTCCGTGTTTCTGTCTCGACCATGCCACGTGGCCAAGCCATCCAGGCATTTACTTCTCTGTCTTCCCCTAGGTCTCTTCCCTTCGATCTTGCCAGTTGTCATTAAGTTCTCCAAGTCATTTCTTCTCATAACATGCCCACAAAATTTAGTCTGTCTACGTCTAATGTCTCTAATCAGTTTATGGTTTCATTTGTTTCTTGAAGGACTTGTTCATTGGTTTTTCTGTCTGTCCGTGGTATTCTTTGCATTTTCCTCAGAAACCACATTTCAATAGCCATCAGATGTTTTTCAGCATGCCTACTCATAAATGAGGATACAAATAAGAAAAAGTTCATGTTTTATGAAATGCAAGCTTACGTGATACTTATATACATCTATGCCTTTCGGATTCCCACCGGGAACTAGAAACTGTTTTGTTATGTTTATAAGTATAATAATATAGAAGAATAGTAGAAGAACAGACGCTACACACGAGGTGCATACTACACACATGTCGAGCCCATAACAATGCAAACTGACACTTACATGTTTTCATGTAGATTTCTTCATGTAATTGTATCAATGTAAATTTGTTGTATGTGTGCTGACGAAGGTTTTATCCGCAACGTCTATTTCATTGCTTGTGTCTGTTCTAGTACAGTTTTCCTATTCTTCTTCTCGTTTTCGTTGATTCACTCTAAGTAGAATGTTCTATACTGCTTGGCAACTAGGTATCCTACAATACTGTTGTTGGAACGTGACTGCATGTTCGGAGCGATGGCAGGTGGCTATGTCCCAGAGTTGACCGGTTTTTGCCTTATGCAGAAATGCCTGGCTGCTGGGCTTCTGGTTGACTGCCACTGCCGTCGGTGATGAACTGTATTTTCGTGGACTGTGTGGGTGAACATCTAGGAAACATCCAGATAGGAAAATGACTGCAGATTCCATCAGAGATGAATTGGGTGTTACGTGGGGGACTGGTGTGTTGACATTCTGGCGGCGTCATTATGCACAGTGTATCTGTGCGGACTGTTGTTTGTCGAGACTCCTGTCTTTTCCACTTTTCACATTGGGCAGTGGGGAGCGTTTTGTGTGAAATTCACTGGCACGGGAACGGAGCATAATGGGGACGACCCGTTGCTGTGAAGTTGGAACTGCGACTAACTAACTAACTAACTAACTGTTGTTGCTCTTCGTCTTGTTCACATATCTGAAACAATAACTACAGACTGATGTTATTTTTCAAAACATTTATGTAAGACGAAAACTGCTGCACTTTAGTATGAGCAGTCAAAGCAGATACCTGGGAACTGGTGGGAACTTTTGTCCTACTCTTCGTGTTCACACCTCAAGGCTATGCACGTCTCCTATGGTTTCTTCACCAGTCTGATGCCCTAATTGTAGACCTCCTCCGCCTGAGCCAGATGCCTTATCTTCCATGGTTTCTTCATCAGCCTGATGCAGTAATTAAACAACTCCCCCCCCCTCCCCTCCGTATCGCGACTGAGCCCGATGCCACATCTCCCATGTCTTTTTCACAAGTCTGATGCTCTAACTGTAGAACTCCCCAGAACCCCCCCCCCCCCCCCCCCCCCCAAAAAAAAAAAAAAAAAAAACCTTCCCTGACTGAGCCCGATGCCTCGCCTTCCATGGTTTCTTCATCAGTCTGATACCCTAAATAAACAAACCCCCCCCCCCCTCCCGCTTAAGCCCGATGCCACATCTCCCATATCTTCTCCAACAGATTGATGCCTAATTGTAGAACATCCCCTGCCTGAGCCGATGCTACGTCTCCAGTGCCAGCTGTCAAGTCCTGGTCTATGGAAAAAACTTCATCCAGGAAGTTTCTCCTTCATGTTAGGAAGAACAGGAAGAAGTCACTCAGTGCCAGATCAGTTGAGCATGGTGATGGGGCAGGCTGCTGTACCCACACTGCTGGTTACGGTCCATAGGTGGCATGAGCTGCATGATACCCAGCGCATTGTACCTGAAGCAGACCAATGTCTTTGGAAAATAGTCCATGTCTCTTGCATTTTTTCTTCCTTTGGTAACTTCTGGATCATCATCGGAGGACGAAACATCAATAACATTAGATATGCAGATGATACAGTGTTGATTGCAGACAATGAGCACGATCTGCAAAAATTAGTAGATTTGGTTGTTGCACACAGAGAACAACTAGAAATAGAATTAAATTGTAAAAAGACACAGATTATGTTCGTCACTAGGAAGAACGAAATACCACAATGTAATAAACAAGTAAATGGGAATATTCTTCAACAAGTAAATATGTACAATTACCTCGGAACAGTAATAACATATGAAGGGAGATGCCTTGAAGAGATTAGAACAAGACTTGCCATGGCGAAATTAGCCTTTAGCAAGCTGAAAAACATACTAACCGAGGAAAAGATGTCTATTGTGACGATAAAAATAGTGTTGCGGTGCTACATAGAGCCTGTACTTTTGTATGAGCAGTCCAGCTGAAAAAAACATCTGATGACTGTGGAAATATAGTTTCTGAGGAGAATGCAAAGAATACCACGGACAGACAGAAAAACCAATGACCAAGTACTACAAGAAACAGATGAAAATCGTACCCTGATTAGAGAAATTAGACGTAGAGAGACACAAGTTTTTGGACATGTTATCGAGAAGAACTTATATCTTAACATAGGCAAGAACAAAGATAGTGCATACATATAAAACTACTATGGAGAAAGAAATATATGGTAATGAGGAAAAATTGGAGGTGAATTGGAAATTTTGAATATCTTGGGTCATGGGTCATTGATTACCAACAACGGTGACACGGTGAAAGAAATTAAACGACGACTATCAATTGCTCTTCACAGACTATAACATCTGAATAAATTATGGAGTGGGACAGAAAAAACTACAAAAATTAGATTTTTAAGAGCATGTATCTTTCCCATTGCAACATACGCCTGTGAGACATGGACACTTACTAAAACAAGCTTAACAGCGCATAAATGCCTTTGAATATAAATGTTATAGACGAGTTCTAAGAATATCTTGGGTAAAGAAAAGAACAAATGCATCCATACTTCTAGAGCTGAATATTGAAGAAGGTTAGCTATTAAGGACGATTAAAAAAAGAAAATTGAAATATTTTAGTCACTTGAAACGTCACGAAAAGTTTGGAGAGAACAATAATGGAGGGGGGAGGGGTGTATGCCTGGGAAGAGAGGAAGAGGAAGGCCAAAGATAAAAATGGGTGCAGGATGTGGCGGATGATCTCCAGATGGGTGTATCGGACGCGGATCATCTTGCTTATGATCGAGAGGTTTTCCGGAAGATTGTTACGGGAGCGAGGTTATGCAAAGGACATGTACTCAATGAATTAATATGAGGAGACATGAATTGGAGAACTTGGTGACAACTGGTAAGATCGAGGAGGGGGAGAACAAGAGCAAGACAGAGAGGTAAATACCTGGATGGCTTGACCACGCGGCATGGTCGAGACAGGAACACTGAGCTGATCCACGACTCTGGTGATCGAGTGAAATGGCGAGTCATGGCCGCCCATGCTTACCCGCATGGCACATGATGGATGGATGGATGGAACTTCTGGAGAAGGCTTTGACGATAGGTGGAGTCCATAATACGACCAAGATGAAGGTAGTCAGTGAGCTTTACCCCAGGCAGTCACAAAAGGCTGTCTTTGCCTTCTTTGATGTGGTCGAAAAGGAATAGTTTCCAATGTTTGAACACCAGAATGTTCAAATCTGTGACTCCAGACCTTGCAGGAAATCTAGACTTGATTGGTCGGTTTTCTATTGTTTGTTTGCTCGGTTAGTTGGTTTGTTGGTTGATTTGATGATTAGTTGGTTGGTTACTTTGTTGATTGAATGGTTGGGATTGTTTCTTACTTTATTGAGAAGATGATTGTTCGGTTGACTCGATATTTGATTAGTTAATTAGTTGAATAGTTGGTTGGTTCAGTTTGTTTAAATAATTGGCTGGTTGGTTGATTAGTTTGTTGGTTAACTGCAGGGCCGTGAAGTAGATTTTTTCAGTATGATGCGTCATCGAAATGCTTCCCCTTAATAATGCACGTCTTCGAATTGCCGCACCACTTTCGCTGCTTATGCCGCCCCCTTACGGTGCCGCCAGATGCGGCCGCCTCTCTGTATCATAGTTTCTGGTTGGCTGGTCACTTAGTTGAATGGTTTGGTAGTTGGATTGATGGTTGGTTGGCTGTAAAGATGATTATTCTATGAGTTGTTTGAGTGGTTGGTTAGTTGATTGGTTGGTTGATTGATATACCGTTTGATTGGTTGGCTGGTTTTCTGATTGGCTTATTGGTTGACTGGATGGTTAATTGGTTGGTTGGTTGGTTGGTTGGTTGGTTGGTTTGGTTGGTTGGTTGGCTGGATGGTTGATTGATTGGGTGCTGGATTGTTTGGTTGGTTAGTTTCGAATCCTCTGTACGTCTGTGGGATTTGGTTCGGAAACTCGATGCACTGACCATCAGGTCCCCTGAACCCTGAAACGGACTGGGTTCTATCGGAGTGATATTGGTTATGTGACCCTCAACCCTAAAACGGACTGGCTTCTATCGGGGTGAGGTTGGTGGTGTGACTCTCATCCACACCTGATACCAAATGACCATCTCGACAGGACCTGTGTGCCGTATGAGAGGGACAAATCTCACATGTTTAAAACCAGAATGTAACATAAACGAGCATCATTTTGACGTCACGACATTCTCTGATTGAGACCAAGCTCTTTAGGGGTTGCCTGTAGTTCTATAATTTATATTCTCAAACAGCAAAAAACAAACTACACTCTGTGGACACAGATGCAATCTGTACAACATCTGTCATCCGAGCCTTGGTATGCTTGTTCTAACCCGGAAATACCTGAATACATACAGTCGATATATGCACAGGAAACTGTTCCACAGACACAAGGCCGGTTGAGAGTATCTGACGCCCCAAAGCCAAGAATATAGAGTCCCTATACATTATAGATATATAAAATCATATTTACACAAGCACACACATTCACCCGCACATGTGTATATTTATAACACAACATAATTATGAATATTTTACATTTTATTAATTATTACTAATACACGTGTATACAAATATGATTACTCCTAATATCTATATGTGAAGAAAGGTATTACATCATAAATACAAAAATTATACAAAACTAATGTTTCACACCTTAGCTATAGCGACGATTTGAATTAATTAATTTAACTTGCTACCAATGCTGGCAATGACACAAGAAACGAATGATCAAATTAATCAAAAGGCCACCAAACCGTAATCAAGACGACTATCACGTTATGGACAGGCCAGAACAGGTCATTCTTCTGCGCCTTAGAACAGGACACAATAGATTACGCAACCACATGTATACAAAATTCAAGATTGGTGACTCAGCCTTGTGCACATGTGGTTTGTCGTCGCAGACAGCAGAGCACATACTCAAGGACTGCGCAAACTACACCATATCCAGGCGAACCTTCTGGCCTAGAGAGACAACAGTGGAAGATAAACTCTATGGACCGCTGAGTGAAC
Source organism: Cepaea nemoralis (assembly GCA_014155875.1). NCBI lineage: Eukaryota > Metazoa > Mollusca > Gastropoda > Stylommatophora > Helicidae > Cepaea > Cepaea nemoralis. The sequence continues at coordinate 3,232 of JACEFZ010006657.1, read as the reverse complement.
TAAAAAAGACTGTTAGATTCATACAAGAGACAACATTGCAGTTATAAACATATTTCAGGCGAACGAAAGAAGAAGAAGAAGAACATATGGAAAATTAGTTTCTAACTTATTTTTTGCATGTATGACAGGACATTTAATGAATTGTTTTCTGGATTTCGCCTTGTTATTTTTTTTTTATTCACTAGATAAGTCTGTTCCATCAATATCTCCAGAATTATGTTTCTGGTATTTTTTCCAATCTCTCTAGAATGAACATGTTTCAAGTATTTAGCCATTATCTCTAGAATTGTCATGTTTCAAGTATTTTGCCAGTATCTCTAAAATTATGTTTCAAATGTTTCAATTATATTTCTTGAATTTCAACTATGTTTCTAATAGAATTATCTCATTTCAAGTGTGTTTTCAATATCTCTAGAATTATCATGTTTCAAACACTTTAAGCAGATCTGCAGAAGTAATTCTTCTTCTTATAGGCCATGCCGTTTGTCGTTGGTGATCATGTCTATCCAAATCCTTCTGTTTCTTATGCAGCCAATCATTTCTGATACTGATATTCTTCCATGCCATGATGTCAAAAAGTCCAGCATTGTCTCACTTGGTCTCCCTTTCCTCTCCTGCCGTCCAACTTTCCCGTTGTGATGATACACTCCAGCTTTACCCTGATCATGACATGCGCAAAGACTACGGACTGTCCCCTTCTGATGCGAGTAACTGTTTATTTATGTGAGCTAACTTCTTTCAAGATGTCTTCATTACTCTTTCTTTCCGTCTGCGGTGCTCTCATCTTTGTTTATATTTCATATATATATATATATATATATATATATATATATATATATATATATATATATATATATATATATATATATATATATATTCACAAGAAAACGAAATTTTCATTAATTGTAGAGACGTGCTGAAGTTGTCTTTAACAAAATCAATTACGGTATAAATAATCTTATATATAAATAAGGATCGTATGTCTGTCTGTATCTATGTATGTATCTATGTATGTCCTTTGTGCGCTCGCGAACGGCCCATCCGATTGAGATGAAATTTTCTACACGCCTTCCTTTCAGTCCAGAGCTGTCAACTGTCATAGTTTTTTAGTGTGAAATCGCCTGCTTACTCAGTATTATTTCATTTTTCATTTTTCATCATAATTGTATATATTTCAGGGGACCTAACTCCGTAAAAGTTATTTCAAGGGGCATAACTTTTCTGTATAACTTATAGTCATATTGTGGCATCGTTTTCGAAGATTTATAAACTCTGTGTCCATAGTTATGTACCGTCATATGAGTTATAATAAATAATGATACAAACTGTAAGGCATTTTTAAAGTTTTCATAAAAATAATGCACAATGCATAACATTGTAACTCATCTTTATTTGCTTAAGAAGTTACTGTAGTCATGCAGGTGATTAGCAAGCGTTTTCATTAAAACTAATGGATGGTGTCTGGAAGGACATTCTTTTAAGTTACTTTTTTTGTTGTATGAATTTAATGAGAACTTATATGACTACTTATGTGAATTAAATGAGATGCTCCCCACCAGGGACTGGGCGAAGCCGGACAGGGTCAGGCAGACAGATAGACAGACAGACAGACAGACAGACAGACAGACAGACAGACAGACAGACAGACAGACAGACAGACAGATAGTCGGTAACGGGAACGGGAACTTATATGACTACTTATATGAATTAAATGAGACGCTCCCCACCAGTGACTGGGCGAAGCCGGGCAGGGTCAGCTAGTTGAACAATAAATGTCAGTCTTAAATGCTTTTTTTTTAAAAATCTGTTATGGCTTTAACGTCTGCTTCGCTTGATACATTAAATGTGTATTATTATTATTATTATTATTATTATTATTATTATTATTATTATTATTATTTTGCTATTATTATTATGTAACAGTAAGGGAGTACTGGGGTATTATTAGAATCTAGTGGGAAACAGATACAGCACGATTGAGCATCGAGAGTGAAAGGGAGAGAGATGCTCAATCGTGACGTATTGGGTTGGCAAGGGCAGTTAAGATCCGGCCTTTGACTTGAGAGGAGGTTAACATCAGGCCTTTGATAAGACGAAGCTGATTGTCATCATGTGCAAATAAACTTTATATCAACAAATACAACCCGTCGTTCGAGTTCCTGTACACTGTTACAGGACTCGAAATGGTGCCGTGACCAGGATACTGGATTTTGCCGTCGCGGACGCAATCCGAAGTACTAGTAAACCATCAAAGGATCCAGACCAGACTGCCTAAAAAAAAAGGTATTTAGAACAGACGTTTTCTCAAATCAGTTTTTAAAAGGAACTACTGTCTGTTCGAGGTTTTTGCCAAAGTCGGGAGCCGCTTGTTATTGTTCCATGCTCCGGTCAAATAACGTCGCTTTGCATAGTACAACTCAAGAGGCCTGATATAGCCGTTGCTTTTCATTGTTCAACTCAAGAGGCTTGGTAGAGCCGTCGCTTTGCATGGTACAACTCAAGAGGCTTGGTAGAGCCGTCGCTTTGCATAGTACAACTCCAGAGGCTTGTCATACCCGCTGCTTCGCAAATTTATACCTCAAAAGGCTCAACATAGCCGTTGTCTGAACTTTAGCGTTATCAAAGGGCTTGCCATAGCCGTTGTCTGAACTTTAGCGTTATCAAAGGGCTTGCCATAGCCGTTGTCTGAACTTTAGCGTTATCAAAGGGCTTGCCATAGCCGTTGTCTGAACTTTAGCGTTATCAAAGGGCTTGCCATAGCCGTTGTCTGAACTTTAGCGTTATCAAAGGGCTTACCATAGCCGTGGTCTGAACTTTAGCGTTTCCAAAGGGCTTACCATAGCCTGAGTTTGGTATTTTCAAGCCGCCACCTACGTTGTCGCTATCTCAAGACGTCGATGATGTACCCCACCCGGGGTGAAAACAAGGCTAGAAATCTCAGATGGGACCCAACCAGGGGTTGAAGATTATCCCGGCATCCCTAGAGAAGTGACGAAATTACCCTGGAGGAAGAGACAGACTACCTGAACTCTGCTACCTGAACTCCTCGACTGATTTTCAGCTGACGCAGGCTCCTGGTGCTCGAACGAAATCTGACGCCGAGTCGAAGAAAGTACGTGCTTGAGTCAGGAAACAAAATCAGGGTAAAATTGTGTGGTTCCCAAACCTATAAACTAACTGTAGTTTTACGAAACAATGGAGTGTATTCCTTAAATTAAGAAGTTGAAATTGT